>JASEVX010000005.1:27316311-27783811 GCA_031761405.1 Serripes groenlandicus
AAGCTCGAAAATATGGTTCGACTCGAACAATTTACTGAACGAATTGTCTTTTGAAAATAGCGTAGCAGCATTTCTGATTATCACTAAAGGAAATCATAACTTCTGTTGTGCTGTTTTCTTGATATGATTTTATCACCAGCTGGCTAATACATAGATAAATTAAGCATTCATCCATCGAGTTTTCGAACATTTCTATAACTCGAAGTTATTTATGGATCTTTTTCGAGTTCAAGTAAACGCGAGTTCATTGTAATTTAAAGCACATTAAGAAAACACATTGAACACTTTGATTGTATTGCACATATGAAAACATTTGTTTTAACTGTGGAAAAATACTTTTTTTGAACAACCTTTCCTTTTCTCAACTCATCTGATGCAGATGCGTCGGGGAAAAGGGTTAAATCAATCAAGGCATATACATAACATAGTATTTTCGACAATCTTTGTATCTTATCTATGAACCAAACGTCATCTACATTTAAATACATCGCTATGGTAACTCAATATTTGGTAACAAAGGGTGTTATCATAGTGTTGAAGGCTTCATTAAACTTGAATTTGAAGAACTCTTACATAGTTATGGATTAAAACTTGACTGAGCGTAAACTATAAGGAACGATATAGACCATGGTTAGACCACGCGGATGTGCTTGTTTATTTTGGGCAACGATATTCTAAAAGAATGTATAGTAACGCGCATAGCATTAAAAACGTCTGAAATAAAACGCATGTATCAGAATAAATACATACTTATTAATGCTGTATGTAGAAGGATATATAAATACTTATTAATGTTATTTGTAGCAAGATAAATACATAGTTATCAATGTTGTACGTAGCAACATAAATAAATACTTATTAATGTTGTATGTAACAGGATATATAAATACTTATCAGTGTTGTATGTAGCAGGATAAGTAGATACTTATCAATGTCAACAACATGATAAGTAAAGGTACCGATTTAAAGTGCTTGTAGCAGTATAAGTACATACTGATGAACGTTGAACAATGAGGAATAAATAAATACTGATTTACGCCGTATGTAGAAGGATAGGTAAATACTGATTAAAGTCGTACGTAGAAGGATAGGTAAATATTGATAAAGTCGTACGTACATGTATCATGATAAGTAAAACCTGATTGAAGTCGTTTGTAGCAGGATAATCACATACTGGTGTAAGTCGTGTGTAGCAGGATAAGAGAATACTGGTTAAAGTCGTGTGTAGCAGGATAAGTGAATACTGGTAAATGTCGTATGTAGCAGCATAAGCACAAACTGGTTTAAGTTGTGTGCAGGATAAGTAATCACTGATTAAAGTCGTATGTAGCAGGATAGGTAAATACTGATATAAGTCGTATGTAGCAGGATAAATCAAATTGTTGAAGTCGTATGTTGCAGGATAAATAAATACTGATTAAAGTCGTATACATCAGGATAAATAAATACGTGTTGAAGTACTATGTAGCAGGATAAGTAAATACTGATTAAAATCGTATGTATGCTGGTAAAGTAGATACTGTTTTAAGTCGTATGTAGCTTGATAAGTAAATACTGTTTAAAGCGGTATGTATCTTGGAAAATAGATACTGTTTTAAGTCGTATGTAGCTGGAAAAGTTGATACTGTTTTAGGTCGTATGTAGCAATATAAGTAAATACTGATTAAAGTCGTATGGAGCAGGATACGTAACTACTGATTAAAGTCTAATGTATCAGGATTAGTCAATACTGATTTAACTCGTGTGTATCAGGATAAGAACATGCTGTTTAAGTAGTATATAGCAGGATAAGTAAACACTGATTCACGCCGCATGTAGCAGGATCAGTAAATAATTTTAAGTCGTATGTAGCAAGAAAAGTATATACTTGTTTAAATCGTTTGTAGCAGGATACGTAAATACTGATTAAAGTCGTATGTAGCAAGATAAGCACATACTGAATTAATTCGCATGTAGCAGGACATTATATACCGTTGTAAGTGGCATGTAGCAGGATAAATAAATGTTAAGTAAAGTTACAGGATAAGTAAACGCCGTTTTTAGTTGCAGGATACGTCAATGCCGAGAGTTAATTTACGGGATAAGTAAATGTTACATGTAAGAGTTTAGTTGCAGGATACGAAATGTTAAGAGTTAATTAAGTTGCAGGATAAGTAATTGTTAAGCTAAGTTGCAGGATAAATGGGTTAACTTGCAGGATAAGTAAATGTGGAGTTAAATTTCCGAATAAGTAAATGTAGAGTTAAATAATAAGATAAGTTAATGTTGAATTAAGTTGCATGATAAGTTCAAGCTGTGAGTTAAATTGCAGGAAAAGTAAATGTTGAGTTAAATTCCAGGATAAATAAATGTTGAGTAAAATTACACGATAAGTTAAGAGACAAGTAAATGCTGAGAGCTCAGTTACTGGACATTTACAACATGAATGCTTAATTGCAGGATAAGTACTTAATGAGAGTTAAGTTGCAGGATAAGTGAATGTTGAGTTAAGTTGCAGAATATGTAAATGTTGAGCTAAGTTGCAGGATAAGTAAATGTTGAGTTAAGTTGAAGGATACGTAATGTTGAGTTAAGTTACAGGATAAGTAAATGTTGAGTTAAGTTGCAGGATAAGTAAATGTTGAGTTAAATTGCAGGATAAGTAAATGTTGAGTTAAATTCCAGGATAAGTAGATCCTGGGAGTTAAGTTTCAGGATAAGTAAATGTTGAGCTAAGTTGCAGGATACATTTTGATTTAAGTTTCTGGATAAGTTAATGCTGTGAGTTTAATTTCAGGAAAAGTAAATGTTGAGTTTTTAATTGCAGGATAAGTAAATGATGAGTTAAATTACAGATAAATAAATGTTGAGTTCAATTACAGATAAGTAAATGTTGAGGTTAAATTGCAGGATAAGTAAATGCTGAGAGGTATAATGCAGGATAAGTAAATGCTGAGCGTTAAGTTGCAGGTTGAGTTAAATTGCAGTATAAGTAAATGCTGAGCGTTAAATTGCAGGATTAATAAACGTTGAGATAAATTGCTGAGCGTTAAGTTGCAGGATAAATAAACACTGAGCGTTAAGTTGCAGGATAAGTTAAAGATGTAAGTTAAGTTGCAGGACAGGTAAATGCTGAGTGATTAATGGCAGGATACGTAAATGTTGAGTTAAGCTGAAGGATAAATGAATTCTTGTTTCGTGTTAAGTTAACATTAAGTTATGCCGCGTTTAACATGCAATCTAATATTAGACGTCGCAGTTTAAAAGATGTATTCGGTTCATCGTATACTTTGATTGTTAAAGCTGTCGTATCGCGACAGTATTTTCTACATTTCTTAATGCATATATGAAGGAGCGAAGTGGTAAATTGAATGTAATAAGATATCTGCTTCTTCCGTATTGAAAACACCTTTATTTTGCTATGAATACGTGAACAAAAGAAGAGTTATGTATGAATGAACGTCTTCTTGTCTACCTTGAGCACGCATTTTGACGCGTCTGAAGCAGACGATAGATGATAGCAGTGTGACAAAAGGACAACATTCTCATAATAAACCATATCCTCCTTTTGTCACAATACATTTACATAACGAGATGTCTAATACGTGTGCCTTCATGTTTTTAGAAACAACTTTCTGATTCAGATTTGTTGTGTGATGGCAAGGACGATTCCGACGGTTTGCGAAGTTAGCATTAAGATGGAAAGCATAGCTTCTTCTGGATATGACCGCCCCGATGATGTTGTGCTGAAGCGTTAGCTTCGGCTGTGGGAGGATGTGGGTTAAATAACCGGTCGGGTCATATCAAACACTTTAAAAATGGTAGCAATGGCTGTCCCTCTCTGGCGCACAAGATGGTGTGGTAGCATTAAGACCCCTCAGTGTCTCAGGCTAAATGGACCCGTTGATTGGTAACTACCCAAGGAAACGTCGTGACTTAAAAAATGTTTAAATTATTTGGTATGAACAGTCCGGGGATCGAACCCACAACTGTTTGCACCTGACGCAGGCAATCTTGACTACATCCTACACCACAGAAGCAGTTCATATTTTACAAATTTCAAATTGTTTGAAATTGTATTCAAAGTATCCAAAATAGACAGATTTGACCTAATGAAATTGAATAGTATATATCTAACATACAGTTATATTTAAACTGATACTTTATCAAGCCATAACTAATATTCTCAATAAATATAATTGGCAACAACTGGCAAAATTATGATGATGATGCTGGTTTTGAAATGATTTAAATTAAAATATCGTTGAAAGAGTTACCAAATTTCTACAATACTCGAAACACTTCCTCTTTCATACAAACGCTTTACCTATGTGAACTATTTTCTAACGTTTTGAAAAGAATTACACTCTGAATGTGTTCGGGATCAATGATTTAACAGTTTAAATCGGTCGACATACAAGGTCAAATAAAAATTAAAATAAATATTGAAAATATGAAACATTTTAATCGATTGTTAGCGTTTGATAAATTGTACACATAAATACATTCGGTACCCAAACGAAAAAAGAGCAACATAAACAGCCTCATCAGATTTGCATACAGTGTAGATTCAATTCGTTGAGGAACAATCTACGGTTTTCAAGAAGGCGTCTTTTGAAATTATGACTGTATTTGATTTTTCATTTATACCGTGCTTTACTATATCTCCAATATCATAGTTGTTTTGTTTGTATAGTTTTATTGTAAAACTCTTTATACAAATTCGACAAGGAAACGGGACAGACGGTTTTGAATTTCATGTGTACAATTACTGTAACACGAACACGGAACAAGAAATAGTCCACAATACGATGAACACACTTACTAGGAAGACGGATACGGAGTTTAATTTAGATCTTTAACCATGTATTTTGATATTTTGTTTTCTGTGATATTCATACTTTCAATTCATTTAAGTTCAACAGCGAATTTCTATGGCGGTACGGTTATACTTTATCCGCAAGGTTCAGGATTGCAGGTATGTTCAGTCTTCTCATACTTTTTGGGAATTTCAGTGGTCCCAATACGAAGAAGGGGTGGGGGGCTGGTGGGTGGGGGTTGGGGGGGGGGGGATTAGGGGAATATCTGTGTTGCTATTATCTGTCATATTAGTAAATGAGCCCTTTTCCATACAAAGATGCTTTCTGATGCATCTGCCGCAGACTACCTTCAAAACCATTGTGATAAAAGAGGAAATTACTCATTTGAGCAATTTCTCCTTTCGCGATACGAATTAAACTCTGTCTGTCTGTCTGTCTGTCTGTCTGTAGGTATGTCTGTCTGTCTGTCTGTCTGTCTGTCTGTCTGTCTGTCTGTCTGTCTGTCTGTCTGTCTGTCTGTCTGTCTGTCTGTCTGTCTGTCTGTCTGTCTGTATGTATGCGTGTATGTATGTATGCCTGTCTGTCTGTGTGTCTGTATGTACTTACCTACAAAACATTCTCCCCCTAAACCAATGGTGAACTTCAAAATTATTTCACGGGAATCGTCCGTTAGCTGTCCTCTTTTGAAGTTGTTCAAATGTTGTTGTTTTTCTTAATAGCTTTGGTTGCTGTGGCATCAGAAATGGGGTGAACTGTAAAGACTGTATAATTCTTATTATCAAAAAGAAACGACCTATTCCTTGCGCAACTCTCTACCACAATTGTTCAAATTAATCTGAACCATTAAACGGCATGATCACCAGCGCGTGGATCTTGTTTTCCTAATATGTGTATAGTAAAAAATATCCTTGTCCAAAAGCAGTAGCCCTATGTGAAATTTACTACGACTATTCAAATTATTTCGATCCTTTAAAGAAACATGTGTGACAGGGATGGTGTGGTTCTCATTATATGAATTGTATAAAAGGTGAAAACTTTAAAAGAACTTTTGTTCAATGGACGATCCCGGTTTAAAACTAAATTGGAACTTATGTATCCTTAGTCACCCGATTAAAATAATATCCGACCCATTAAAAAACATGTCAGCCAAGGATTATAGCCTGTTTTCTGTATACGTATACTTTTTGAAAACCGTAAAGATCTTCTGAACTGATTTGAAACTAATTTTGCACAACGATTGATGGGGTTTATCCTCTACCAAGATTGTAAATATAAAAACGATTCTTCGAACACTTTTTCCACCATGTGACGGGTCCAGTTTTCATTATATGTGTATATGAGCAGTCCCACGAGAAAAGCAACAATGTGGACTCTGCGTAAATTATCGACGCGGATTAGCCTAAGCATGCCGCGCAGACACTTTTCGTCTCCTGTGGATTGTCTGTTTCAGGAGTCATTACATTATACCTCTATCCCCCTGAGATGGAATGTGTCGGCCTGGATTAGCCTGCGATAATTGCGCAGGCTGATCTGGGTCGATACATTACGCAGAGGCCATAATGTTGGTTTTCTCGCGGGACGACTCATATACTGATAAAGTCGTATGAAGAAGGATAGGTAAATACAGATTAAAGTCGCATGTCGAAGGAAAAGGAGATACTGATTGAAGTCGTATGAAGAAGGATAGGTAAATACAGATTAAAGTCGCATGTCGAAGGAAAAGGAGATACTGATTAAAGTCGTATGTATACCCTATCAACAAACATATCATTACTATAACCATTTGCTTTACATAAATGTTGCAATGGTCAAACATATTGCAATAGTTATATATGGCAAAAGTTGTCAAACTATAACATATAGTACTAACATTTGTCATACACATGCCATGGGATAAGCATGCAGTAAGTATATCATCAAATACACAAGAACGAGCTTAATAAATATGAAAAAATCGTTTTTCCTGTCAACATAGATATTCTGATCACTTTCTGACTGCATATTTAAGAAACATTGCCAACTTCAGAATAACAAGTTCATTTTTTAAAGAACTGATTTCATAGAATGAGGTTGTTTTGGAGTTTTAAGATATCTCTCAGCTAAATACTTTTTCCGTATATCGGCATATAATGGCGGCACAATAAAACAAGTAACTCGTTTTCAACACTGGGTTCACAATAGACACCGAATCGATGCTCCCTTGATAGGCCATAATGTCTTCAAATCTCGATCATAAGACTTAGATTTACCAGGCAATTTCTGAATTACAAATAAATACATATGATCCCTGAGAAAAATTAAAACATGGCTGGACAAATACGTGTGCGTTACTCGTTTGTCTGCTGTGAAAGAACACTATTTACTGTCTATTTAACTAGGCGAGCGATATAGGACTATCATAGTCCTCGTGTGTCTTTTGATCACCTGGACCGATATATTCTGATCAGTATGTGTCCGTCGTCGGTCAGCCGTCGTTGTCGTCCGTAGTTAACTTCTAGCTGTAAACGAAATCTCCTCCTAAACCAGCGGACCAATATCGGCCAAATTTCACAGGAATGATCCCTTGGTAGTTCTTTCCCAAAACATCAAATTATATGGAGCACTTTGGTTGTAGCGGTATAAGAAAATGTGACAAATGCAAAGTCTTGAACATTCTTCTCCACTGAATCCGCTTGTCGGATTCCAATATAAATTGGTAGAAATGTTGCTTAAGTAACCCTCTTAAAAACAGAAATCAAGCCATATTGATTTGCTGAAAACATGTCAAAAAGGTGGCATCAGAAAAGTTGCATAGATGCCAACATTTTTAAATTCCTTTCTTATGAAAGTGCTTGTCTGATTTCAAGCCAATTGCGTGTAAATGTACTGCAGTGACCCTCTTCATAATGTTTTCCAAGCCTTTTTGATTGGCTTAACAAGTATAGTAATTAGGCGTCATCAGAAAAGTGGCAATTAACTTTTAGCTTTAAATGACATTTCTTTCTAATCCACTGAACATTTTCAGCCAAACTTCTCGGGAATGTTTCTTTGGTTGCCCTCTTTCTAAATTGTACAATAAATCAAATTATATCAAGAACAAATCCCAAACTTAAATTATTCTCCTCTGAATTCGCTTTTCCTATCCCAAGATAATTTGGTAAAATTGTTCCTTGAGAGACCCTCTCCAAATACTGTCTAAGCCATATTGATTGGTTAAAAAACATGACGGCAAGGACCCATATAATAGGGGCAAAATGACAACTTTTGTAATTGTATTCTTGTGACAGTTCTTATCTGATTTAAAGCTTATTTAGCAGAAATATTCCCCAAGTGAAACTCTACATAAGTTGTTAAAGCTGCATTGATTGGTTGAACACGATTGCCGCCAGGTAGCATAAGAAAGGGGGAACCTTTTAGCTTCAAACGACATCTCTTCATTTGTGGTCCTTTTTAGATTTGTCAAAGATTTTATGCCTTGTTACAAAAGCTTCTTTCGGCAAAATGGGATGAAAAAAGTGTATTTCAAAACGCGTTATGTTTACATTTATATAAATGGAACAAGTGTTTCTTCACCGTCTTCAACTCAGTGTACATGTTATTAAGTCTTACTAACCATTTAAACATTTTGTTATTGATTCATTGTTATATAACGTTGAAATAGTTATGCCATGCGCACGACGGATACACATTCCGTATTTGACTAATGGAACGTCACTGAAATATGATGTGACGTCATTGAAATATGAATTTACGTCATTCAAAATTACCTAGTGGGGCGGGGTTTACACGTCAATCATAAGGTATATTAATTCATAAATTATGTTATTTCTTTTTTTAGAATATAGAAATTTGCATTAAAAGTTATACATGGTTTATTATAAAAGGACAATTATGTTGTAGTAGTGATACAGGTTTTAGTATTTTTACTCGGAGCGTGGACTATTTGACATCTCTCTCGAGTCTCGCGAGTTTTTTATTGACCACGCCCCTCGTAGTACACAACTAACACCTATATCTCTACTGCAACATAATATTCCGTATTTATTTACCTTTTATTACAAAACGAGTTATGTCTCAAACAAAAATTATTACTATACATGTATAGGGGATTTTTATGTTCATGTCAGTTTCACGCGTGTTTTACTTCTAAGCCTTTTTAAATGATACTTAATTAACATGTATACATAAGTTCCTTGTTAACTTAAATTGATTGATTGATCGTTTGGTGTTTTACGCCGATTTCAACAACTTTTAAGTTATATAACGGTAATTCCTGGGTAATTTACTACTAGTCCTACTAGTCCTAAATATACATGTAAATGGCTATTCTTGTAAATCAATGTGCTTTTTATTCAGTTTGCCAGAACAACTAAACCGTACACTTCAATTAACAAAACAATTACATTATATTTTCAGTACTCAGCCCTTTTACGCACATATTGGGTCGGATCGACCTGTTCACAATGTACGAATTGCACAGATGTGACCACGATTTATAACTGGCATACGTGTGTTGTATCAACAGGAAATATTACATCAAGGTATGTACAGTTCTTTGATGTTTAATAATTATTATATGAAAAGTGTGAGGAACTGATTCAACATCGAACAGTTTGTTTCGATTTCGGAAGCAGATTTACCAACTATAGATATGAAAAAAAATGAACACTGTAAACTAAATAGTTTATAATATTAAAGTATACAATAAAAAGGTTATTGACCCTGTACTGTGAAATCATCGTTGAACCTCGTTCTTTGGCGAACATAGCCTCGCAAGCTCGGCAACGTCAACGATGATTTCACAGTACAGGGTCAATAACCTATAATATCCAATCATCTACTTAAAACACAAAGTAAGACGGCAATAACTCATTTATTCAAAATATCATCAAAACATACACAGAATATCTATGTTTGCTTTGCAACACTATGGTTTGCTATAGACTTCAATATCATCAAGATGATCATTTATTCCAAATAGCATCAAAACTTATATAGAATATCTATGTTTGCTTTTGAACACTATGGTTTGCTATGGATACATAGAATATGACAGAAAGTTGTTCATCTGTGTTGCTTTGCACTTATAAATACTTTACGTTTCCTGTATAAATCATTAGTAATGCAAATATGTAAATCTCCCTGTAGCCAGCCATTTTTGCCAAGGATGAAACCAATAACACGTATCGAAAGTATTTTGCGACATCGAACCTTATTCTGTATGCGTATATATAAATAACCAATGGTATTACTGTGCCGACTTGCCTAGTAAAAATGTGTTAAGTTGAATAGAGTGGTGATAGCATTTGTTTATCTTATTGTATGACCGACGAAGGATAACTCGGATCTACTGATATTATAAAGATGTTCTAGATACTAGTCCATCAGCCAACCAGGCATTTTATTGCTCGTACACACAACTGTTAAAATTGTAGCAATGTTGCTTTTATGCCCATACATATTCATAGTTTGCTCAATTGAAGATACAACATGATATTATTTCAAATGACACAGCATGCATAAAACTTAATTAAACATCGTTATAGAACCTTTACGTATTGTGCAGATTATATAAATAAGTTCCAAAGCAAAAAGCTCAATACAAAAACATAAATAACTTAAAGCCCCTCCCCCGCAATACTCTCTTTTATTCAATATCGAAATAGTGTTTTCTTTAAATGTATACCAGAAAACGACACCTGGTCAGAAAGTTGTATTTATTACCTTGAACATGTAATGCCACGATTAAAACGCTTAAGTAGTAAAAGACAATCGATGATTGATAAAGAACTTGAGTATTACTGTCTGTTTGAATTATGACAGTTGTATCGGTATAAGTATGTCAGTAACTATATGGACATTTGGAGTAGCGATTATACAGTTCACTCTTATAAGACATAGCATTGTTTACAGGTGTTCTGTGTGTGATCTGTCAAAGAGACATAACCTTCAAAATGCCATTTTTTCTTCAATTTAAAGACACAGATTGGCACACTTTACACAAGCATAGCAAACGTACTGTTTACAACTATATACATACGTGTGTTCTGAAAAGGTCCTTAAAGTTTCATCTGGTTTTTCTATCCATTTAATTCAACTAAGTTGATAATGATTACAAAGGTAGTGGGTCGATAAACAAAATGAGACCGTTAGTATTACATAATGTTTTTAGACACTCTTGCCTAAGCTTTTATTCATTATTGATGACAATTTCCCTTGTATTTTTAAATAAAGCCCTCTCTGGGAGTGTCACAATCTCTTTACTTAAATATCATATGACACTACAGGTTGGTTTCCAGTCTAACGCTCAAGTCTTTGTTATAAAGCGGAAACCTAACTATGAAAATAACGTCACGTTAGAGGTTTAAGAAATAAACTTTCAACAACCGTGGGTTATTCGCCAATAACCCACGGTTGTTGATAGTTTCATTTCGATTCTAACATGACCCGACACATTAACAAAGGAAAATAAATGCACTATTTAGCAAACCAGTTTACCCACCAGTTTTACTTCCCTTAGAATGCGAGGACACATGTGTGCTGTTCCATCAATTGTGACTACCCACTGCATTATACGCATAACTGCAGAACAAACGACAAAGAGCAACAAAACAATGTTATTTTAATTATTTAATTAATTATTTAGTTTTCATTTGTACAGCACTCAATATGTTTGGGTACATAAAACTGTTCAAACATTTGCCTTTGCATAGATATGTGATTTATAAACTATACATTGTTTATAAATATTACACCTTCGGGTTAAAGAATAAATGACGCATCCGTTAACATTACATGCCATTTTAGTTGTCTATAAAAATAAATCATGAGACATACATGTGAATATAATACTTAATTACCGAGTTTCAAAAGACATGTGAAACAAATGGATAACCATCATTGCCCCGACTCAGTCATCTAAGTATTTACCAATTGTTGTTACAAAAAAAAATCACAATTGACCAAGGGTTTTCTAAAATCTTACTCAAAAGCTTCCTGCTTAACAAGAGGGCCATGATGGCCCTAGATCGCTCACCTGAATTAAGCAACATAAAACACATCAAGAAAATTATTCTCACAAAGATTCCATACAACCTGCAACCTCTGCAACCTCCAGAGTGCCCTGTGGGGGCCATGTCAACATTGCTTGAAGAAATCTGATAGAGGGTCTCCGAATTAACATTTCTACAATTAAAAATGAAACTTGGCCTAACACATTCGGAGGAGAAGATTTTTCAAGTTCTCACTATAGTCATATAAGGCCAAATAGCCCCGCCCCCTGCTGGCCATGTTTTCGACCTATTGATCTACCAATCAAGGAATTTGATAGAGGGTCTCTCAAGGAACATTTCTACAGGCAAAAAAAAACGCCCCTTGGCGGCCATGTTTTTCGACCAATCAACTTGGCTTGAAGGAATCTGATAGAGTGTCACCCTAGGAACATTTCTAAAAAAATATTTGAAAATCGGCCTGACACTTTTGGAGGAGAAGATTTTTTGAGTTTACACTATAGCCATATAAGGCAAAAAAGCCCCGCCCCCTGGCGGCCTTGTTTTTCTACAAATCAACTTGGCTTGAAGGAATTTGATAGAAGTTCATCCAAGGTACATTTCTACAAATTATTTGAAAATCAACCATACACTTTCAGAGGAAGAGATTTTATAAGTTTCCACTATAGCCATATAAGGCGAAATAGCGCCGCCCTCTGGCGGCCATGTTTTTCGACCAATCAACATAGCTTGAAGGAATCTGATAGACGGTTATCCAAGGAACACTTCTTTAAAATAATATATTTCTGCATGAATCACAAACATTTGAAGGAATTCTGGTGAGGCCAATGAGAGGATGCTTTCTGTGAAGTTTCATCCAAATTGACCCACTCGTTACTGAGGAGAAGATGTTGAAGGACGACAGATGCCGGACAAAAGGAGTTTTTTTGACTCTCCGACTTTTCGACCCCTGATTGCTAAGACTGTTCGACCCTTGGTTCAATTATCGTCGTATATAGGTGTTAATTGATGATTTAGCATACACCTGTCTTTAACTTAGCTTGGTAAAATGATCAGTCATGCTTAACTGCTAATCGGCAATTGATTGCTTGTTGGTTAATCTGATACATTATTAATTAATTTGCTTAATATCTTGTTTTGTACAGTGGACCGTCATTTAGATATGCAACATAATTTAAGACTGTATTTCAGACATGAATACCATGAAAACTGCTGAAGTTGCGATTTGAAATGTATTGTTTAGTTATAATTATAAAAGCCGACATTTCTTTCAAAATATTTAATAAATCTAATGAATATATATATTATTAAGTAAAGGCCCGAGGCCTCTACATTAACTTCTGAACCTACTTGCCCAGTAGGACGAGTACTTTGAACATTAACTTGCCCAGGCTCAAATACAACTTGTCCGAATATTTTATGATAACTATCTTCAAATAAGAAATAATAACTCAAATAACACAAAACTAAACTTTATTTGTGTTGAGAAAAGTCACAGAGCTGTTCACAGAGCAGACTGACATACATTGTCAGTTTTGCCATTGTAATAGCAGACGACAATTTTCGGTTTTTATTGCAGACACATGTGATATATTAATTACATGACTGTTGACTGTTTTAACACGAAATGTTGTACAGCGAGTGACAAAAGACGAAGTTTTATCGTCTCCAAAACTTCTACATGGCGTGTAGCGATTCGTCAAAGCGTAGCCACGAATGTTCTTTCTGCCATGTTTTGATTTAATATTGACACAATAACCTGGGACTACTTATACGGAGAAGAGAAACGAGTGCGATAAGCTATATAACGCTATATAATATGCGTGTCGTTCTTATCGATACCTGTACAAGGTTAGCGAGGTTTACGGACACGAGCAGTTTGTAAAGACGACAAGCCCTGGACCTACAAAACTAGTGTATCATAAATATGCGTTGTTGTAATAGGGTGAAATATTTAAAGCTTCCTTCATTGACGTATCGAAGATTCAATATAAATATGTTTATTGAACAACAAAGCGAATTTACAAGATATGAAAACGTAATTATCAAAAATAGTGTACTGATTATCAATATATTTTCTGTAAACAGTATAGTGAATATACAACAAAGTACATTGTTATAGTATAAACTGATAATTGAAGAAGGGGTCGGAAACTAAGAATCGAAACATAGGGGTCGAAAAGTCTTAGAAATCAGGGGTCGAAAAGTCGGAGGGTCGAAAAGTCTGGCTACCACGGAGAATAGTTTCAAGTTGTATTCAAAATATCACCAGAAGGTCATAGACCCATGTGGTTAGTAAAGCATACAACAGTGAGACATACAAAATAGTACAACAAAATAATGGTATCTACAATTTATCACATACCACGGAGAATAACCCATACCGTTGTATTTATAAATAGAATATGACGATCACGATTTCTCTTCAAATGAGTCACTCTCATTTTAAATGCATCTTATGACGCAAATATTTGTTTTTTAATTCGTTATACTATATTTATGTACCTGACAAGACACAAAGAAAATATAAAAGAAATGTGACGCGTATATTGACCTACATTTGAAAAGCCAATGTGTATATATTCCTACTCGTTATACTATTTCTTCAAAGGAACATGAAATTAGCCTTTTCGGATAAACATTGTACTTTATATATTTATTCTTTCATGATTTAATTGAAATTATACTTTCATCAGGTTTGATTTACATTATGCAAGTTTATAAATGTGGAACTATATTTAGGCGTAGGATTATATCGGTGTGATTTGGTCCGAAGTAGATCCTTATGGTTAAATTACCTTTTTTGACCTTTGCTATTATTCCGCGTATTTTATTTTAAAAACACAATTACATTTCATTTCCAAATTCCCTTTGAATAGAAGAACCACATAAGAAAACAAAGACGATATAAATATACATTATTTCAAAATTCGTGATACATTTGAAAAGTAAGAGCAAGTATTGAGTACTACTTTCACACATATGAAATTTAGGAACTTTTCCATAATACGCATGGCTTCAGAAAGCTATATATATATTTGTTTGTTCAAACAAATAAAAACATATCAACAACAACAATTCTGTGCTGATCTGTTCTAAAGATAGAACTTGAATACACTTCAATTCCGTCAATACACAGCGA
The DNA here is from genome assembly GCA_031761405.1 of Serripes groenlandicus. Classification (NCBI taxonomy): domain Eukaryota; kingdom Metazoa; phylum Mollusca; class Bivalvia; order Cardiida; family Cardiidae; genus Serripes; species Serripes groenlandicus. Next base: position 27,331,242 of record JASEVX010000005.1, read on the forward strand.
CATACAACAAATGTTTTATTCAACTGCGGATTTTGTGATTATTTGTCATTGTAAACGTTACTGTTAGATATATCACCAGTAAACATGTGCATAGCGTTGCTTTCGTGTACACTTATGTCTAGATTAGATTATGTAGGACAACGTGAGGGTGATGTGACAATGGGTGGGGTAATTACAGCCTCGTGTTTGTTGGTAGCTGATGCAACGCCAGAGAGACACTGAGATGGGGTTTTATGCGAGTTTTCGTTTGTGACAGTGAATGGACATAGTGCCCTGCTAAGACTCTCTCGTTCATCCTCGCTGGGTTTAATGCACGAGGCTAGACTAGCTACATACCTGTGGCCTGTTACAGATATGATGGCCCTGCTAGAGAACCCATGTGAATGAAGAGTGCTGGTGGCATGGGCTCTGATGCAATGGTTAGTATACCTGTTACTTAACCCTGCCTCATTAGACATTCTTGCCATGAATGAAGATAACATATTGACTCCAACAGCCTTATTATAATACCAAATGTCCTTGTTTTCTTGTACATTTTTAAGTGGCCTTTGAAATAAATCAGACAGACCAGGGTGAAGTTTTGAAACATATTTCTGAAAGGATTTGACAGGGCAGAACGGGCCTTCATTTACATACATTCGTGCTTGCTTTATATTTTCTCTACTATCCAAGCCATGATGATTTTTGTCAGCCTCGTTATAAGCCATGCAAATATATTGGCGACCCTTAGCACCAACACAAGTTTTGAATGAATCTTTTCTTAAATTTCGCAAACCTTCCTGACCTCTCCGATCAAACTGACTTATGATATCATACATAACTTTATTTTGAAGTGTTTTAGCAGATTGGTCAGAAAATACACCAGAGTTGTACAGCTTCACCAAGTCTTCTTCACATATTGGCTCCTTGTGCTGACTTATATCTTTTCCTTCTCTTTTCAGGGATTTTATCAGTCCAGTTAAAACTTGATTAGATGCCATGAAGTCACGGTCATTCATCAGATTGATGTTCCTAGTACATGGAGGGGAATTCAGATGGCGATTTATAGAAGCTCGCATTCCAACAAGAGCAGCCTTGGAATATTCCTTTCCATCCTTAGTGCGAACAGAGGCATAGAAGTGTCTGAGTAGTGAGTCGAGTTCTTGGACATTCAATAGTTCAAATTCTTTGTTCAGATAGGGTGCCTCATTCATCCAGTCTAAAAGCACAGAAGAACACAGTATAAACATTACAACAAACAGCGCTACATTAGTGTTTGTTTTATAAATTACATTTGGTATTATATAAATGGGTTACTTCTTGATTTGGATAACAAATAAGTGACACAAAGTGACAGTTCATTTTCAAAGATTAAGTGTTTTCCGGATTTGTTTAATATTGACTTTAACCTAAATATTTCTAACAAATTGCATTAAATTTTCAAAATGCAAACAAGTTATTTAAACTATATTCTAACATGACGTTGTTTGTCTTGCCTATAAAGTGCAAAGAAAAATAACCGTTGTTTATTTGCAGATAAACAACGATAAATAATATGACGTCATGTACCCAGTTAAACGTCATCAAAATGACGCCATGGATGCCAATAAAAGAAATAACGTTTTTGCGTCAAAATACACATGAATGTCATGTTAGATTTATAAAAAAAAAAAATCGTAGCATAGTTTGTTGTAGAATTAAAAACTATCGTCGTGTTCATGCGTGTAATTCTGACCACTCGGGCTGACGCCCTTGTGGCCAAATTACTGCGCATCTAAACTCCAACCGTTAAAGTTCAACGACAAACAACGCTACGTTTATTTTATAATTTTGCTATTAAATCTTAAAAGCCTTTGTCGTTTTTCTTTGCATCTAATTCCTAAGCATCAGAACTCCAAAATAATGTTAATTTGCAAATAAAAACACTTTTTTAAAAGCTTGCTTCTTATTATATTTATATAATGCACACATATTAATGTGGCTAACTGTGAATAATTTGAAATTTTGGGAAATTTTAACCGCATACTCACATTTAAAGTGATCAGTAAGATTTTTTTGTTTGGCCGGATTGCTCTAGCAAATCAGGTCTTTAGATTGGCGATGTCCGTCTGTCTGTCTGTCCGTCAACACTTGGTTAAAATTTCTGGTTGATGCACAATCTCAGCAATGTAAAGGGGTACTGGTTTGCTAAATAGTGCATTTAATTCTCTTTGTTAAGGTGTCGGGTCATGTTAGAATAAACTTTGACCTTGTTATTGTTAGTCAAGGTCAAATTGCGACAATCCGGCCATACTGTGACAGTGTCTTCAGCGGTTTCTTGTGTATTTTTACAACATACATTTTTTTCTTTCTATGTCTATGAAAAGCATCCAAACGAAAATCTAAATCTTAAATTCAAGAATCTCTCAGTTTTCAATGTTTTTCATGGTAAGCCTGAAACTGTTAAAAATATATCTACCTTTAAGCAGTTTAACAGCCCATTTGGTCTGTTTCTCAGTGCTTCTTTCTGAGTTTTGTGCCATCAGATGGTTGATGTCGTGGTCAGATACGCTTTTGAAGCGCTTACTTGGTGGCTCTTGTCCATTACTAGACATACATGTATTTTCATACAAAGGGGCATTTTCTTGAATCAAGGTATCATCAGGGAGGTTTTCTATGTCAAATGATTCCTCCAGATCTGCCAAGTCCTCCTGACTTAGGCCAGAAACACTCATCAAAAAGTCATTTATTTCTGCGTAATTGCAGCTGGATAGCTCTGTGATTTCAAAGGTAAATCGTGTGGCCACCTGTTTAGTAGGGCCCATTGACTGTAGTACGCATTTTCTCACAAGTCCGTCAGAGACATGTTCAATAATTCTCCATTGCCCATCTAATCGCCTGGCTGTACAAATAGCCCCAATAGTTGGCATGTACGGTAGATTTATCGAGTCGGCCACGTCACGCTGAATGACAGGCTTATACGCGGGGGAATAACTGGAATAGCCAATGTGAAAAGTAGTGCATTTCCATTGGTTATTGACGAATAATCAACGGATATTTTCTTCGCTCTCTATAGGAAAGGAAAACAACGTCATGTTAGAATTGACGTTATATAACGTTAGTCACTTTGGTGCCAAAACCGGCAAAGTTCATGTATTTTTTTCAAAATTAAAAAATGCGCATCACAAATCAATTTATGTGATAGATAGAATATGACATTCGTGTTAATTTATTATCGCTTTTTAATAAACTCGTTAATTAAGCTGAATATGAAGCTCGCCAAGACTCGCGGAATATCATCTTAGTAAACTCGTTAAAAGTGATAATAAATAGACACACATAAAATATCCTCTATTAAAGTTGTCCATTGTAAATGTGTTTCCACAATTAATCATCAATAATATTTCTATCAATACACATAGGCCTCTATCACATATGTTGAAGTCCTATTGACTGTTTGAAGCATATGATACTTGTAATCGTTTTTGGAGTCCTGCTAGACGTTTGCCTATTTTTGACTGGTATTGGGTTATATAATTATTCTAAAATTTATTCAAGGTATAAGTTCCCATATATAATCAATAATTCAAAAGAACCCAGTCAAGAGTGACAAGTAAATACATCTGTTAAATACAGCTTTTTAATGCACACGATGTTTTATACGTTTCAAATGCGTTAGATACAAAACCATTTCTCTTATATGCCTTAAGGGAAAGGTTTGTACGCAAGTACAATGCACGTTCAATAAGTAAATTGGTTGCTTTTCGTGAAAACAGTACTCCACGGTTGTCTGTAACAGATAAGTATGTAATGTATTTATTACATATACTGATTACGCGAAATAACAAAACTGCTGAAGGAGTAATTTTCTTTCAAACAAATATTTGGAAAGGTAAATTATACTTCTGAGACACGTGATCAAATCTGTGATGTGTACTCAAAACTGATTAGAAAACACCTCGCTTCAGGTAAGATTTTGTTGGATATTTCGATGTGTAAGGTTATATATCGTACGTTGTTTGACTGCACATGTAAACAGGAGGCGGAAGCGTTGCTCTTTTAAATAATCCGCCTCTTGAAAACTTAAGTTTCAAGTATTTTCGGAACAACGGTGGTTACAAAAAAATAAAAATGATCCCAATATATGTATATTTTATCAATCTCTCGAGCAGTCTCAACAACGAATTTTATAGTTTCAGCTTGAAGGAACTAAACTAGATTATAAATTATAATCAACGCTTTATCCATTTATTTACAGTTATACTTATACAGGTGGTGCATGGGGAGGTGGTTGGAGTGGGGCTAGTTCGTGGACACTGTTTGCAAATATTACAACAACAATCCATACAGATAATGGAATGTATAACCATCCGCCCGTCACAAACACGATTCCTGTGCTTGTCATGCAACATTCGTGCAGCTATGACATATATATCACAGGTATGATCTCAAACGAACGATGGTGAATTGATTGATTAATTCATTGACGTTTAATATCGATATGTTTGTCATATCACGTCCATTCACCTAACATATGTTTCCTGGTTTCGTCGCATAAGTACTTCACTGACATTTTCCCCATGTAACCGGATACCCGTCCACATTGACTATACGGTCCATTGGTAATAAACGTATGACGCTTGTAACAATGACAATCATAGAACATAATCTATTATTCTGGCGGGGTTTAAAACTGATCACTAATTGTTTGATGCCGACTGATCCCTTTGCGACTCGAAAGAGGAAGCTAATGAAATTTCATTTATTGTGTAAACAATCATGTTTTTGCCAATCAGTTGGCAATTAAAAATGGTGCATGTTTTATAATGGTGCATGTGTTTTGACCATTATTAAACTCAAGATGTCTTTAACGGTTTGCGTCAAGTATATGCCAGGCTAGTCGGTGCATTCTCTTAACTTTCAACTCAACATGTTTTATCCAGATTATTCGTAGAATTTACTTTTGACACTCAATGCAAAGCTGGCAAATTCCATTTTAAAATCCAATCATTAAAAGGGTTCATTATTCTGTTTTAAGTGTACGATCTTGATGGGGATGACATACGATGCCGTTTTGCAACAGAAAGTGAATGTAGTACAGCTTGTGGTAAACTTTCAGGAGCCACAATTGATGCCGTAAGATTAAAGGAATCATTCCATTTCGATATAAATACTCGTTTTATTATGCACGTATGCTCGTTATTTTGTCTGGTCATTGTATGCCACGATCATAACTCTTGTATAAATACATAAATGGCACAGTAAGCAAAATATAAGCTTTCCCGTAGATTGGTATCTTGGCCTGCAAAATCATGATATGAACCGTTCTGCGAGAAAACCAACATTGTGGATTCTGCGTAAAGTATCGACCCGGCCTAAGCATGCCACACAGGCTAACCCTTTTCTCCACCTATGGATTTTCTTTTCATGACTCGTTAATCTATCCCTTTATCCCCCTGAGACGAAATATTTCGGCTCGGATGAGTCTGCGCGGACAATGCGGACTGATGTGGTTCGATACATTACGCAGATTCCATAATGCTGGTTATCTCGTGGGACCGCTCATATAACGTTTAATTGCCTTGGTTAGTTATCACATGGGCGGTGCTTGATACGGTATCTGAGTATCGGAATGTGGGTTAGACAAGTTTCACCAGCTGCAACTCTGTGTCGACGTATATGTGGTTGTCCAGTTTGTTCATTAGTATGCTCTTCATCTTGTATACAAAAGTTGCTTGCACAGTATCGCCATACATTCATCTCCATGTATCATGTACTTTGGAACTTAGAGCCAAGTGAACATTTATTGAATCGTGCGTATGTTTAAGGCAAGAAACCACGTACATCATAAATAAATAGTTTGTTCTTGGCACTGAAATGATATTCATACATAAGGGATAGCAATGTTCTTAGTGAGCGTCCCGCAGTCATAGGGGCGTTGTATCATGTTAATTTGATTACAGATGCCATACAGTAAAACTAGTGTGTACCTGTATAGGAAACAATCTGACCCGTCCCGCGAGAAAACCAACATTGTGGACTCTGCGTAAAGTATCGACTCGGATCAGGCGAAGCATGCCGCGCAGGCTAACCCGAATATACACATTTCGCCTCATGTGGATTTTCCGTTCCAGGAATAATTAATCTATACATGTACCTATATTCACCTGAGACGGAATGTGTCTGCCCGGATCAGCCTGCGCTGACTACGCAGACTGATCTGGGTCGATACATTACGCAGAGGCCATAATTATGGTTTTCTCGCGGATCGACTTATCTGTCGCCATACTCCATCAGCAGCTACTATCATTATTTTACGGTCTTGAAAAGAAATGCGAACGTAAAATATTAAAAACAGATTATATATTAAGGACTAAGTTAATTGATCCTTATGCATGTACACAGTTCTCATACAACGTGGTCAAATGGGTTCAGATTGTCTCTTATCTATCAAGATTACGAATATTATAAAGTAGACGTTACTCATTAACAGTATCACTTACTGATGAAAAAACAGTATATGTATTTCAAATATTGCTTTTTAATTCGATTGGTTTTGACATAATTCATGTAATTTCAGAACACGTGTAAGTTATCATACACCCCACCTCCTTTTCTGACCGGTTTTTTACCAGTGACCGTACAAGTGGAAGATTTTTATGATACATCGTCGTTAACAGCACTGAGTTCGATACCACTTCAGTTCATAGTTTACGCTAAAGATTTTGGTAGGACCTGCACCGCTCTGCCTGAAATAGTAACACCCAGTCACAACGCAGTGTATGTTTTAGCTGTTGGCTCACAATTTGACCTGAATGTTACTGCACGGTCTACATCCACGTATGTTTTAAATGCTTTTCATAACTTAATAATCAATGTATATTCATTCGTACATCTGTACATAACATACTTTTTAGATTCACAAAGGTTCTTCCTAAGTTTCATGTATATTTCAGTTACATGTATATCACAACAGTAGGACATGTCTTAATATTCCGTAGGAGACTTTTAACTACTAGACTTAAATAAGGGCACTCTATCATGACAACCGTCAGCGGGGAACGAACCCGGACGCCCGATATCACTAATAACTCAGCCCACACTAGCGCTTGGGTGCAAGTGTGGAAAGAGAACCGCATAAGCATCCATGCTCAAGGATCTGAACTGTAAATAAAGGCGTTTCGTGATACATTATTTGACATATTGGCCTTATAATACAGAGCCAGATCAGACGGATGTCCGGGCTTATCTTGATATTCACCGATAGTAAATTCCTTACGATTGAAATTCTTAGAGCACCATTTATGTGGTTTTAAATAGTATGCCTGATTGATTCAAATTATCATATTGCAAAAGACAGAGTATAACAGCAAACCTACAAACATCACTGCAAAAAGTGTTCAGTAAAAACGTACCGCTCAAAAGTGTTGAAACTTGATAGCATTTTTTTCCAGAATTATAATCTTGCTTTTAAGTGTCGATGGGATCAGCAATAATTTTATTCCGTTGCTAAGTCCAATTAATTTAGAATTAAGATTGTTTTACAGAGTTACCATCGATGCTTTTTCAAGACGACTCGACATTAAGGATACGATCCTGTATTGCATAAATTATTTACAACGGTTTGCTCAAAGTAGACTTACATTGCAGATAAAAAAAAATTAAACAACGGATTCATGCTCTTGTTCAAATACTTTGGATGGATTCAATTTGAAATGACTATTTTATTTTAGTAGTATGTCACAAATAGAAGTAATTCGTCCGTCAGGAATGACAGTATCTGCTTCTACTATATGGTCGGCCTCAGGTTATTCATATATGTCAACTATCGCAACATGGACTCCATCTTCAGCTGACGAGAGAGCACATGTGTTTTGTTTTATGGCAATTGAAAGTGGGCAAAGGTATTTTATACTAATCAGTTTAATAGTAATTATATGTTTCCTATGAGTTAAGGTATGGTATATTGCAAACTATATCATGTGACATTGAGAGCAAATTAAGTCAAGTTACTCTAGATAAATGGCTAATCAATACATTTGAACACCTAACTTACGTGAACTGCACCATCTTAATAACTAGCTCTAACATATACAATTGATAATTCAATATATATGTACATGTAGTGTTGGTATTAATACATTAAAACTGTTATTGTGACACATTGTAAACACTTAAACGATTTTAAAACTTGTTTCTAAATAAATCGACATAGATTCATAAAAGTCCATTAACGTTCTGTTGATATATTTGAAACATTCATATTCGCCAATCTGTTTTTTCAGTGCAGCTAGTAAACAGACATGTGTCGTTCTGGTAGTTTCATCAATTTCATCAATTTCATCAACAGGTTTGTTGTATACCTTTCATAAATATTTACCACAGGGATGTATGTGTCAGCGTTTTATTGGCCGATAAAAAGCATTGACCCGTAACCCGGTTGGGACTCCAGATACTTTATGGTATAAGAGGTTTCCACTTTTGACATTGATATAGCTAGTTATAGAGATATTGATAGGCCGAGAGAGAGAGAGAGAGACTTTACTCAAATTTGAAGCCCAAAACAACTCCATATAAATGATGCAACATTACCAATGGCTAGTGTATGGTTTTCCTACGAATTGTCTAAACATAGTTTGAACATGTAGCGCAAAAGTTTTTTTACTGACGCCAAAAACCTTGATACGTTTCTTACTTAAAAGACATTCTCTGTTAGCATCAGCATTCCACGGAAATGCAATATCATCGATCTCCGTGAAGTTTGTGTGATAATATGGTATGCATTAAGGATATAACATTTTTACTTATATCCTCGTTACCATGGTAACCAATATACTATATTACATGTCTTCCTTATTTTCCACATAGACTTAGTCCATTGGTGGAAGACGAATGACGCATGTCGTAATGACTTTTGTCCGACGTTTGACAAAAGTCATTGCGACATGCGTCATTCGTCTTCCACCAATGGACTAAATCTATGTGGAAAAGCAGCCAGTTTCTTGGGAAGATTGTTGTGTGGAGTACTGGTGTGAGAAAACCAGGAAACACATAAGTAGGTGAACTGGCCGCCGTGATATAACTGAGAAATTGTTAAAAACGGCGTTAAACCCCAATCAATCAATCCTTATTTTCCTTTTAACCTCAACACATGTACCGGTTAAACATAAGGTTCTATGTTGTATAAATTCAAGTTATGTATGTATTGAATGATTAAATGATATGTCAATAGACATTTTATAATTTCAATTAAATGGGTATCTTTAAGGTGGTTAACAGGAATCGGCTGTAGCAGCGTGGTTAGTGTCGGGTATTTGGAACCGTGCGACCAATGTTTGATCCACAGGCGTAGCGTTCATGGTGGAGTGACTTTCGGAAGGCTCATTTCCTAGCCTAGTACTGGTTTGTACACCAAGGGAGCATGAATAAGAGTACTGATATAACTAAAATAATGTTGAAAATGGCATAAACCATTACAAGATAAATTCATTGGTTTGAAGTAATCATTTAAAATAGAGAATCGAAAGTTTTGCAGGTGTTTTCACTAGCTTCATACACACAACATACATATGCTGCTTTGATCTTTGATAGCTGAATATGTGAGCCATATCATTTATTTATTTATTTATTAGGGTTTTACGCCGCTTTCAACATTATTTCAGTTATATCACGGCGACAGTTCACTCATTCATGATCCCTGGGTAAACAAACCAGTACTAGGCTAGAACATGTGTCTTTCCAAAGGGCACTCCATCATGACCGAAGTGTCGAGCCATATCGTAAACTGAGATTGTTGAAAGTAAACAAATTCTAACTTTATTTTTGACTACCAAGATTGCGGCCAGATACAATCAGAAAGTGTGACTTTCGGAACTGCTACTTTAACATCAGGAAACACAACGTATCTATCAACGGCCAATGTTAGTTGTAATACTGGATATAACACCTCAACTACTCACATAACGTGTCAGTCCAATGGGCATTGGTCAGTGTCAATCTGCACGATAAAGGGTAACTATTTTCTTCGTAAATAAGATAATGTGATATCTTGTCTTTGACCGATATGTTTAAGCAAAGTTTAAATATAAAAACAAACATAACGATGTAACATTGTCTGTACCTAATGTCAGGCATCGTGTTTAGATACAGAAATAGTGTACACAATTGAAGAAAAAATTAACATCATGTTATTTTACAGTTACCATTTTTATAAAAGACATGTCATAATTACACTATTATAATATTTATACAATATGCATCGAAAGCAAAAATATTGATGTAAACAATGCAAATATTTCAAATTTATTTTGTCAACCAAGATTGTGGCCAGATACAATCAGAAAATGTGATTTCGGGATTAGCTTATTTGACTCAGGAAACACAACCTATCTATCAACAGCCAGTGTTAGTTACAATACTTATTTGATATAACACCTCAACTACTCACATAACGTGTTAGTCCAATGGGCATTGGTCAGTGCCTGGCAAAATGCACGATTAAACGTAGTTTCGCCCTTAATACAATTCTATTTTTAGTCTGTGACCGGTGTTCTTGAGCAATGTTTTATTTTACAAAAAAAGTAATGATACGATGTCCTAATATGTCAAGTAACATAACATGCATCGTAAGCTTAACTTAAGATTTTTAAAAGTAATCACATTCTAACATTACTTTGACTACCAAGATTGCGGCCAGATACAATCAGATAGTGTGACTTCCGGAACTTCCACTTTAACATCAGGAAACACAACCTATTTATCAACAGCCGATGTTAGTTGTAATACTGGATATAACACATCAATTACTGACATAACGTGTCAGTCAACTGGACAATGGACAGTTGCAATTTGCACATTAAAAGGTATGCTCTTCTTTAATAATATGTCGTTTCCTGTCGATGACTGTCCTTCTTAGCATCAATTTAACGTTACATAACCAAAATGTTTAAATAGTGCTTTGTTTTATTATGTTTTAAATGCTTGATATCGTATTAAAAACCAAGCGTTTATGCAATAGTAGAACTGCATCAAATGTTCTATATTACTCAATGCCTTGTCACAGGTGACATATAAATGCAGATCCTTTTTTTAGATATTTTTGAAAACGGTATTCAGTTTCAACTTTGTCATAGACAATCAGTTTACTTAATATACATCGGAAGTTGAAATGTTGATGTAAACAATGCACCTATTTTATTTAACCAATTATGTGGCCAGATACAATCAGAAATTGTGACTTCCGAAATAGATATTTGGACATCAGGAAACACAACATATCTATCAACAGCCAATGTTAGTTAAAATACTTGACTGTTTCAAACAACACTTGCACATGCAAATCAACGAATCTGGCCGATGCCAATATTAATTAACATTTTAAAACTCTAATAAATACTGAAAGATATCTACTGCCATTCAATTTAAATATAGAATAGCACTTGCCAAATTTCGTTGCTTGAACCACACATTTTTGATCGAGACTAGTCGCCACAATTATATAGATTGTGAACAAAGAATATGCATGTTTTGTTTTCAAAAGTTAAACAAAAATATTGTTGAATGTGAATTTCATGTTTAATTTCATTGCCCAAAGTATGGTGAAATAAGAAATGTGGTATACAAGCGACACCAACATTAGTAACTTCTACTCATTACTCAATAACAACAATCCTGATGTAATCAAGAAACTATGATATTCCATCTATATGTTATGAAAAATTGATAAGGTCATAATTCTCAATTTAATTATATTAATTAAATCGAATACATTGTACCAGGGGCCGGTGGCCTTACTACTTTCAATACATATTTGTCATTGTCATTGGCATAGTCATTGTCGTATAACACCTCAACTAATCACATAACCTGTCGGACCAATGGACAGTGGTCAGTGGCAATCTGCACAATAAAACCAATATGCTTTTCTGTGATAATATGTCATTTTTTCTGTCTATTGTAGCATAGTTTAAACATTACATAATCAAACGTGTAATCATTGCCAATTATGTTGCAAATTATCTGTATCATCTCAAACAAATCAATCGTTTATGAACAAGGAGGCTGGTAAACATCACATTTATTTTTGAACAAATTTAAAATAGCACAACACGTGTTTAATTTACATTGTTTGCAACAAGTGCTTAATTTGAGCTCCATGACAATAGTTGATCGATTGATTGATTGGGGCTTAACGCCGTTTTAAAAAAAAAACAGTGATATAACGGCGGCCAGTTCACCTACAATGTACTCATGTGTTTCCTAGCTTTCTCTCACTAGTACTCCACACAACATAATTGCCGAGCAACTGGCTGCTTTTCCACATAGACTTTTAGCCCATTGATATAAAAAGAATGACGCTTGTCACAGTGACATTTTGTCAAACTCACAACCCCTGGATTGGAAGCCCGCGTCGCTACCGACTGAGCTACCGGGGCTCGGGCCCCTCGAGACAATAGTATATATATCATTCTAAAACTTTTTCGACCAAGGTGCCAGTGTCTTGCTCTAGTTGTTTCACTCATCGTTCGTTTAGTGCACGTTTGAGACCTGTTAATACGTGAACATTGTCAGTGCGTATCTTAAAGGACAAACTATTCTAGTAAATCAAGTATATATCATTTGCAGTAATCGTAAATGTTTCAGACAAAACAATGAATCATAACCGTTCTCATTTGCTATACAAGGTTAAATCAGTTTTCAACTGTTACTTTTTTAATTCGATTTGAAAGTGTATTGGGTAGCATTTAATGTTACTCCTACTAATACATGTACTTAAATCAGTAGACATACAATGATATTGGACAAACGGATTTCCTGATCAATCATGCTCATTTTGTCTTTCAGTCGTCCTTTGTACAGCAAATATATTTATAAAGGGTATTTGGAAACGGTTTGGGAAAAGAGAAACTATTTTTTACTGTTACAGTCTCCTTTTTGTCTTAATGCCTACAGAAACTATCTTCGGCGGTGGTGCCAAATGTATTATGTATGCCAACAGTTCTTTAATCGGCTAACATATCTACATATCTCTGGCGGTTAACAATACATATATTCACAGATTGTCGATTTCCTGTCCTGTCTGAATATGTCATAGCCATCGGTGAAGTGACTACATATGGGGCGGTGATACATTTTACCTGTACAGACAACGATAGCGTTATAGTTGGTAATTTAGCGATTGAATGCTTGGATAATGGTTCTTGGAGTTCTTCAGTTCCACGATGTAAAGGTTAGTGAAGATTAAGAGTAAAATATGGCAGACTTAATATCGACTCTAGTTGAGACATCGGCTGCCTCGGGTTCTTGATGAAAGAGCTCTCTCATCCCTGATTTGGTAATTACTAAGGTATATTTAAATGGGTAGAAGTGGTTTGTATCCTGTGCGCTCTGGTTTAAGTACTTAACTGTTAATTAATTATAACATGGTTTAATGTTGTATAAAAAACCATTTAATTAAAAGTAACATTACAATAAACACTAATCAACACATACATGTACATTTGGATGATAATTAGGCAAAATGTCACGAATATACGTTTTAGAAAAGATATGTTACTTTTTAAGGAAATGCACATTAGACAGTATAACGTAACTTCTGTTTAAATGTTTAAACATACACGTACCTCCTTATGTAATGCTAACATCGGCATATAAGAAGACCCAATGTTGCGTAATGATGTTCTATTGTATGTTTACAGTGAAATATGGTGGTTTCTGTGAGGAAAGCAGAAGTTGTCTGACAGAAGGTGCTGATTGTTTAAATGGAACCTGCGTGTGTGGCAACACGGGAATCGTGGATTTGACTAACAATTTATGTGACACAAGTGAGCACTATCATTATTCTTAAATATCGTATTCATGAATAAGATGATAATATACAGAACAGAACAGAAATGTTATTTTCAACTTAAGCATAAACAGCTCATGGTTGATATTCACAAATATACATACATAAATGGTTAAGACAATGAAATAGTTGAGTAATAGTAATTAAATAAGTTGAAAATCAAATTTATATGCATATGTATAAATACACATATATACACAAGCAATTACCCATGCACATACTTATATATATAGAGGATATTTGTTTGTTTTGAGTGGATATGGAATATATCTATCTCATTGAGAAGTGATACAATTGAATATTTTCACGAGCGCGTAGCGCGAGAGAAAATGTAAAAATTGTATCACTTCGAGTTGAAATATATTCCATATACACTCAAAACAAAAAACAAATCTTTTTATTTAATGATAATTATTGACGAAAAAATAAAATATCCATTACATATTTTTTTTTATTACATGCCTGTACATTTTCCGGTGGAAATACATGCATATTGACATGCCCAAACACACCTCGACAGATTGAAATTCCGTATCTACATGCGGTGTAAATACAAGATTGTGACTTCAGACAGTGCGCGGACTACTGTCAGCCAGGTTCCCGTTTTGAATCTGCGCTACGTAGTAAAATATGCAGACAAACAGTACTATTTAGGTTTCTATTGTGTGTATCGAAAACCTAGCGTCAAATTTAATAAAACCCCGCAAGTAAAGATTATGTTGTCATTTTCTCCCACAAAACAATGGAAATTTAATTTGATAATGTTTTTGGGCGGGACTTACGTATTAGCATACTTTTTAGGGGCGTGGCCTAAGTATTGTAGTAAATATTCACCCGCCATTCATCTTTTCATTTCAAGATTACAAAATTGTATCCCCAATAAGAAATATATTGAATCTGTATATTTGTTAGTTTTTTCGCTCTTCATAGATCGTAGGTATATAATAAAAGGAATATTACGTTGCGGGAGCGATAAATGTGTTCGTATTGCACGACTCGTAGCGTGGGTAAATCCATATCTTACTCGACCTTCGGTCTCGTAAGATATCGATTTTTCCAAGCTACTTGTAGGGCAATACAAAATCTTTTATCGCTCCCGCAATATTCCGTATTTATATCATAAATGACGTCGCCAGCGTGAAATAACGTCATTCTATATTTTTCGGTATATAACTAGTGTAATAACAATGCTACGTAACGTCATAATGAAAAGCATTGGAAATGACCGCGCTATATAGCTACGTTATATATATTTTGCGCTAATAATCGTCGAATTGGAATTTATGATATAAATAGAATATAACATTCGTGGTCTTCAATACAAAATTTTATTAAAATCGTTTAAAAACATTTCGTATTGAATGACCACTCATGTTATATCCTCTATATAATATATAACGTGTGTAGTATAACATGACCGAATACTAGGAAAATGACGTCACGTTAGCGGTTTGACGTCAATCACGTTAGTCCCTTTGACGCCATACCTATATAACTCACAGTTTGGGTGATATGAATTATATCTCACTGATAGAACTCAGTATCTAATCGTTTAGCATTAAATATATAAATATATATATATATTAATTTCAATATGAAATTAATTATATCAAGAAAGAAAATATATCAAGAAAGAAAATATATATAAATGTTCAAACTCAAGAATATAGCCCTTGACCATGTTTACTTGTGTAACCCTGTGCTTATTGTTAATAATGAAATACATATAAATTAAATCTCCCGTTACTCGTTCTTTTATGCGTCTTGATAAATATCATATAATGTAATATTATGAAAACACAACACCATTCTTCCTGTGAAATTCTTATCAATCGGCACCATGTTTGGAAGAGGAAGTCTGCTGCACCGCCGTCATTATGAAAATACATTTGCATTGTGGATTTCTTTCCAAAACTGTGGCAATTTACTTAATAAGGATATTTATGTTATAAAATGTAACTGCCACGATGTCTCAGTAGGTAACGACGTGGGCTATCAATTGTGGGGGTCGTGATTAGAAACCCTTCCTTTGTCCATTCATTATTTCCGATCATTTAGCAAACCTCATTATGACTTTAATCATTCTTCAACGAACAATGGGCTTAATAACCTATACTTTAAAGTGGCTAGTTAACTTTGCACACACTTTGGTAGAGTACAGGTGCAGTAATGCCAGGAAACAGTCGTTATGTGAGCTGGCCGCCGTCATATAACTTAAATACCGTTGCAAACGGTGTTTAAGTCCAATCAATACGACGTCACGCATCTGTTGCTTTTGCTTCCCCAAAATGAAACACGATGCCGAACTCTTTTAGGACAGAGCGTCAACAATTGTGTTGTATACGTACTTGAAACCAAATCGTGTAATGTAAGCGGTTGTAAGATGTTCGGAAACCAATAGTGCTAGGGATTGTAGCAACTTGGTTAAAATGTTTTACTTTATTGAAATTAGTAAGCTTGCATTAGTAATAATCACCTTTTACCAACAGTGCCTCTAACTGGATACGGACATATTGAAGATACTCTAGTACCAAAAGATACAGCTTGCAGTGGGCCTGTGACATTCCCTGCACGGTTTACCGTCTTTGCAAAAGCCTTTAAAAACGTCTATGTAAGTAATTGTGTTTATAACCATCGCAGTTATGCAAACATTCAGTCGGGTTTTTTTATTTACATTTATTTCTAGCTGAACATATATAAGATTATTTAACAAAACAGAAGCTTTTCAAATACAAGAGCGGATCCACCAACGCCAATACATCTAGTCAATGGTACCGACAACGGTTTACTCCTCTGTAGCAAACACATTTGTAGTCATTTGGAGAAAGAAGTGACATTTTTTCGTTTTCTTTAAATAGTCAATTTTTTATCTGTTATATCTCAATTTACCAAATGTTGAAATGTTTCAATTAATCTGGTGACTTTTTAAAATAAAAACAACAACAACGTGTTTATTTGTTGGCTTACATGGTATTCACCCCGAGATCAACAGCAGCATTTCAGTTATGTTAAGGCGTTCCCTGGGAAAATTATCGTTACGTCTGACACCCATCCACCAGTCGCAAAGCTATCCCCGCAATACAGCGCCCATGAGGTGATTCATTATTACCACTTTATAATCTTTGGTAATCAAGCGGGACATTTCAGTTATAGGGTAAATTGTTTGCTATAACCACAGTAAAATGCAGCATGGCTTTACCTGTTTATGGATGTATGTACAATACGCCGGAACATGTTTGTGTTATAGTCAAATGTGAAATGTTACCATGGTGCATTGCATTTGCTTTTCTACTTAATGTGTATTTGATAAATGAGAAATTATAATCGTAGACGTGAGTGTTTCACCACACACACAATATTATATATCCATATGTCTCAAGTATTTCCGTTATTAGTGTCTGAAAGCCTATTGGTGCGTACTACAAAATGTGCCTGGTTGCATTTCATCGAAACCGTCAGCATTCACCTACATCTAAAACAATCATAGATTAGCCTTTTAACAATAAGCATTGTAAACAAATAGGTTTACATGAGTCATGTTCCATTGGAAACCACATTGGTGCACTTTTGATCACATAATATATTGATCCTGTTAAGCTTTCTTGCTATCTAGTAGAACTGATTATATACATGTATCAGAGTAGTAGTAAACGTGTCTGTTACTGTTTCGTGAACATTGCATATCTGGATCAGACTGTGCAGGAAGGTGCATATCTACAGTAGTCATGGAGCAGTCCATATAAAGTAGATACATTATTTTATTGTTGATGGTTTCACTTTCAGATATGTTCGAATGGATATGTTACTGTTTCGTAAACATAGCAGATCTTGATCAGACTGTGCGTGATGGTCTATATCTAAAATAATCATGGAGTCCAGTCCATATAAAGTAGACACATTTAGTGATGATGGTAACACTTTTATATAATGCTCGAGTGGATATGTTACAGTTTCGTGAACATAGCAGATATGGATCAGACTGAGCGAGATGGTCCAGATCTGCAGTAGTCATGGAGCGTAGTCCATATAAATTAGATACATTTCTTGATGTTGGTAACACTTTCAGATATGTTGGAGTGGATATATTACTGCTTCGTGAACATAGCAGATCTGGATCAGACTGTTTTAGCTGGTCTAGATCTGCACTAGTCACGGAGCCAAGTCCATATCAAGTAGATACACTTAATGATGATGGTAACACTTTCAGATATGTTCGAATGGATATGTCTGCTTGGACAAGTTGTACACGGATCCCAAACCCCCGAATGACACAGCAACATTTGGTGACTTCAATATTCTTGCACCATATTATGCGGATACCGATGTGAACACTAGCAATGTATACTACAGACATTATGACATTACGAAAAACAATGGAGAAGACATGGCCAATGGTGACGTTAAGAATATAGAATATTTCATACAATCTTTTGGGGGAAAAGAGGATTTCAAAGCTGCTTTTATCCTATTTGTTACCTGGAAAGAAGTACAACCTTTTGACAGCTCTATAGGTCAAGTAAGTAGTGCTAATCAAGTGTTAGTAAGTATTGTTATATAGCTAGAACATAACTTGATGTTCAATTTATATTTTTCTTGGTCACTTTACTGAACGATTTGGTAAATTGATAGCCGAAGTAGGTGTGTGTGTTCAGATGTAAATATGTGCTTCTTAAGTTTTAAATATGTTTTTATGGAACGCCTTTACTGTCTTAGCATGTTGTATTGTATTATACGCAGTACATTTTCACGTATATGAGGTACATATTTTATTTGACGTGGTACATTATTCATGATATGCAGTGACTTTTCTATTACGTGTGGTGATTATTGAATAATATGCAGTGCAAAATAGTGTTTAAACAGTAGAATAACCATTATACGTTGTACAAACAACGTCATGTGCAATACAAACTATATACTATGCAGTACAAATGACATTATATGTGGTTTATTTGTGTGTGTATGCAGTGGTTTTATATGTATACGTTGTATGTTGGTCAATAGATGTGATGTATGTTTTAATATATGAAGTGCCTGCGCGTATCTTTATACCCTGTGAATTATTATGTATGTGTTCATAAAAAATCATAGTACGCAATGCATTTGGCAATATGTTCGGTCCATACTAATTTATACATGGTGTAAACAGCTTTATATGCAGTGCATTTTTCATTAGGATGATCATACTTTCCGGCATTCTCCGTAATTATTTATCCGGAAAATACTGAGTCAGACAAATAGAGATTAACATTTACACCGGTTACTCAATTTCCATAAAAGCCCTTGAATAATTTATAAATAGATGTGTACACATGTTCTGAATAAACGTGGGGCAGAAGGTCGTCCTCTGCACTGAAATCCGCTCTAGGCGAGATTGGTCTGTTCATTCGGCATGATTTGATGTCTGATCAAAATCTAAAATCTAAAGTCTGAATATTACTAATCCAATAATATATTACCTCTCACAAACTCGAGTGCTTGTCAACGGAGTCTTATGTTATAGGACTAGAATAGTACATGTACTTACATATTCTTACTATTATTACTTTCATTACAGAGTTACGTCCCTTGAAATGGCGGACATATTTTTCTTGCACGTGTAATTTGGATAGCTATAATTTAACATGGGAGTCGATATATGTGCATATAGGGCGCGTATTGGAACTTTTTCGATGCCCGATAAGTCAAGGAGTAGAATGGCAGTGCTTTGTGTTAAAAAAAGTAGCGTGTCTTTGTGTTTGAGGACTTTGATTGCATTGTCACTGTTGTTGGTGGTCAGCGGGAACGTAGAGGTCAACCCAGGTCCTGGTTCTACACAGAGGCAAAACGCGCAAACTACTCAAAACTCACAAGTTTCAACCAGACAACGGACACTCTCGTTTGCGCAAACAGCCAGTGGCTCTACATCGGATAGGAGACTTTCTACGCAAGGTAACCATGGTGAAAAGGAGTCTAATGGAGAAATTATGACATTTTTGAACACGATGAAAGCGGAAATTGCCGGACAAAATAAACAAGTAAGGACTGATATTAATTCCCTATCATCGAAAATTGACAATGTCAATGAGTCTATAAAGGAGTTACGGACGGAAAATAAGAATCTTAAAATTGAAAACGAGAAAATGCGTACACAAGTCTCAACATTGACAACAAAAATTGATAATCTTGAGGGCCATTCGCGGCGCAACAATATACGGATACATGGGATTGAGGGCACTTTACATGAACGTTGGGATGTATGCGAAGAAAAGGTGAGAGACTTCATAAAACACGACTTAAATCTGCCCCAGTGTGAGAACGTTGAGATCGAACGTGCCCATAGGCTTAAATCCAAGAATCCCGATAAATGTTCAATTATTGTTAAACTCAATCGATATAAGGACCGAGAACAGATTTTACGAGCGGCACGGGAAACCCTTGAAAAAGGATCCGCCTTTTCAGTGCAGCAAGACTACACGGACCGTGTGAAAACAGCCAGGCGAGAACTCGGCAAGTTAATGATTGAAGCGAGAAATAACGGTGAATATGCGTCAATTAGACATGATAAACTCGTAATCCAAAACAATGTGTACAGGTGGGATTTTGAGAACGAACGCTCAATCCTGGTTAGTGACAAAGATCGTGCATGGACTCGTCCACGTGTCGTTAGCGATAACAACGATTTATTGGCTGGAAGTAATGAAGGAGGCGGAGCTATCGGGTTCGGAAACGAGGCAGCGGGTGGAGAATTAGATGAACAATAGGGAAACGGCCAAGGCGAACCAAATGAACTTTTGACAGCTGTAAATATTATCACGTGGAATATAGAAGGATTATATAAACATAATAGTAATGAGAATTTGAAAAATTATTTAAATCATTTTGATATTATTGCTTTAGTTGAAACTTGGAGTTCTTTTAAAGGTGAATTTAACAAGTTTTTAAATGGTTATACGTATTATGACTGTGTTAGGAACAAAAAACAAAATGCTATAAGAAACAGTGGGGGGGTTGGTGTGTTTATTAGTGATATTCTTTCCAAACAAATTAAGATAACACAAATATTTTTGAACTTTGAAAACTGTATTGTTTTACATTTTAATTGCTCATGTTTCAAAAATCTAAAAGACATTATTATGTGTTTTGCTTACGTTTCTCCTGAAGGTTCTAGTATATATGATGTTGGGGAACAGAATGGTATCCTTATATTAGAAAACAACATTATAGAAATAAGATCAGAGTACCAAGATTGTCTTTTCTTTTTGGCAGGGGATTTTAATTCTCGTACTACCGATTTTTTAGATTTTATTCCAAATGATAATTTAGATTTCGTATTTGGAGACGTTGATTATGAAAGTGATAATTTTGAAATGAGAAGAAATAATTTGGATTGTGTTCGCTACAATAATTATGGTAAAACTCTTGTAGAATTATGTTGTTGTAATAATATTCATATCATTAATGGTCGTCTTTATGACGATACTCGTGGAAACTTTACGTGTATAACTCATAACGGTGCCAGCGTTGTTGATTACAATATCGCATCTAGTGATCTTTTTCCATATATTTCATATTTCTGTATTGAAAACCGTGATGAATCGATACATTTCCCACTAAACTGCCAGTTTAAATTTCCTAGTAAACATGTACAGCAAAATATTGAAACATGTACACAAAGACCAATTATAAAATATAAATGGAAAGACGAGTATAAAGATGTATTTTTAGAAAAATTCAGGAAATTATTAACTGAATCACAATACCAATTAAGTAATGATGTAAATCAAACAGTCAATATTATAACACATATTTATGCCACATCTGCTGAATCTATGATTTTAAAACAAAAACGTTCGAAACATATAAATGATACCCAACCACCTTGGTGGGACGTGGATTGCGAAACGTCTAAACAGAGAAAATACGCATTATTAAGATTATTTCGATTGACAAATTTACAAATCGATCTCATAAATTATAAAATGTGCAGAAATGCTTTTAAAAATACTTGTAAAAATAAAAAATGTCAATATGAAAAGTTAAAACGCGATGAACTCTTAAAGTCGAAAAAAAAACCTTCATTGTTTTGGAAAACTATTAAGCAAGGTAATGCCAAACCTCGCAATGATAACAGTATTTCCGAGAACGATTGGGTAAATTATTTTAAAACTCTTTTAAACACGGAAGATAATCGTAATCATAATAACGAGGAAATCTTACAATATGTAGCCTTAGATAATAATGACGCTTTAAATGGTCCTATTACTACCGTGGAAATAATTACTGGAATTCGAAAACTGAAATCTGGGAAGAGCGCAGGTCCATGTGGTATTGGTGCCGAGTTTTACAAACATACTGAGAGTGAAATAGCTCCAATTTTAAATGTATTGTTTAATGATATATTAAATACTGGAGTTTATCCAGATTCATGGGCTGATAGTATTCTCTGCCCAATACATAAAGCAGGATCTAAAAATGAGCCTGGAAACTATAGAGGTATTTCTCTTATAAGTACTATGTATAAAATATTTTCACATATAGCAACTACAAGAATTTATAATTGGGCGGAACGTGAATGTAAAATCGATGAAGCGCAAGCAGGGTTTAGGAAAGGATATTCTGCAGTAGATAATATTTTTTCTCTTCAGTCTATGGCACAGAAATACCTTTCTAAGAAAGGGGGCCGTTTTTATTGTCTCTATGTGGACTTCAGCAAGGCTTTTGATTCTTTAATTCATGAAAAACTGTTTAGAACGATTGCCAGGAAAGGTGTAACTGGTAAATTGTTAAATATCTTTGTTTCTATGTATAGTAAAACTAAAGCATGTGTACGCACAACAAATGGTCTTACAGAGTCATTTTCTTGTAATATCGGAACTAGACAGGGGGACAAAAGTAGCCCAATCTTATTTTCTTTGTATATAAACGATATATGTACTATTCTGAGGGAACGTTGTGGTAGTGGAATTTTCATAACTAATGATATACCTGATATTTTATGCCTATTATTTGCTGACGACGTCACACATGTGGCAGAAACGGCATCAAAATTACAAGTTCAACTAAATGTTCTACACGAATTCTGTGTTTCATCTGGTATGTGCATTAATCTTAATAAAACTGAAATTATTGTTTTTAGAAACGGCGGTAGACTTAGGTTATATGAAAACTGGGCATATGACGGGAATCGTATTAACACAACATCCTTTTATAAATATATGGGATTATTGTTTACTCCCAAACTGTCATGGTCCTCTGCAAAACTTAAACTTGCAGCCCAGGCTAAAAAAGCCATATTTGCTATACGAAAATACCAACAACCGTTTGGTAAGTTTCTACATAATGATATTTTTAAACTTTTTGACGCCATGGTAACACCTATTTTATGTTATGCTTCAGAAGTATGGGGTTATGAATATTCTGGAACAATTGAAAAAGTTCAAGTAGACTTTTGTAAATATTTTTTAGGGGTTAACAGTTCTGTTAATAATAGTGTTGCGTTAGGTGAATGTGGTAGACTTCCTTTATGTATAACGTATCATACTAATTGCATTAAATATTGGTGTAAATTATTACATATGCACAATAATCGTTATCCGAAAAATTGTTACAAAATGCTCAAGTCTTTAGATGAAGCTGGTAGACTTACATGGGCTTCAAATATTAAAAAACTCCTTTTCAGATACGGGTATGGTTTTGTTTGGGTCTCTCAAGAAGTTGGGGATATTAATATTTTCATTAAACAATTCAAGCAAAGGCTAATAGATTGTATGAAACAAAATTGGCACGGTAGTATTGAAGATTCGCCACGTTGTGATACATATAAATACTTCAAAACCTTATTAAACCCAGAGAAATATTTATGCATTGACATGCCATTTTTACATAAAAAAGCAATGTCACGTTTTCGCTGTTCTAGCCATAAGTTTAAAATAGAAACCGGTCGCCATCAGAATATCGATCGAGAAAATCGTTTCTGTCAGTTCTGCGAAATTACAGAACATTCGAAAGTTGTGGAAGATGAATACCATGTATTTTTTGTATGTCCGAGATATTCGGATATACGTCTTCAACTTGTGTTATCTTGGTACTCTGGTGAATCTGATCTTCCCAACTTTTATAATATTCTACAAGTCGATGACACGCTTAAAATAAGAAAACTCTCAAATTATATTCATCACTTATTAAAAAGAAATGAACAACCAATTAATATAAGTACGTAACTCATTGAATTGTTGTAAATAATTGTAATGTATTTTAGGCCGGAGGCCTTTGTTTACGAAATAAAACATTTGTATTTGTATTTTTGTATTTGTATACTAGAAGCTTCAGTCAACTTGTGAGGATTATGATAAGAGCAAATATGCAGGCTGATTTGAACCTACACTGTTCAGAAAAAAACGAAGTTATGCCTTTTCCCAAAGAAAAAATCAAATATATCATGTAAATCACTTTTCAAGTTATTTTTCTTATTTCCAGAAGCTGCTGAGGAATTTAAAGTTGTTTTTATGAGGGAACATTACCATAAAGTGGTAACCTGAACACATTTTTAAATCTTTCCGTAATACAACAAGTATGCATCAGATGATGTTAAGGCAAAACTATAGAAAATCATAATAAATGAAAGTATAATTATTGAAGAGGGGTTGATTGAACGCATTGTGACAAATGGAGAAATTTCTCAAGATGAGCAATTTATCCTTTTTGCCATAATGATTGCAAGAGTTGTCTGCTTCTGGAATCAGAGATCGTCTGCATAGACGCCATCCTGCATCTCGTCTATTTAGAAAATGTGTACACTTTCTTAAAGATTGTTCCACAAAGCCTTTTTAAAATGGATTAGACGGTCGGTGTTAATGTTCAAACCTTATCTGTCATGCTCGGTAATTTCCGGAAATAATTCCAGAAAGTGCCAAAAAGTATGATCATCCCCAATGTAAATGCACCGCGTATAAAGTTTAAACCATCGCATACAAAGTTTAAACCACCACATATAATCAACGTTCCACCACACGTATTGAAGAATAGACTGCATATAATGTTGTTTGTATTGCATACTATATAATGGTTATTCTACTGTATCTTTATACTTGTGGACTTCATATTATTAAATAACCACGATATATTATACAAAATGCATAGCATATCATGCAAAATGTACGACGTAAAATGAAATATGTACCTCGTATACATGAAAATGTACTGCGTATACTACAATACAACATAGTAAGACAGTAAAGGCGTTCCATATGTTTTCCAATGCTGATTAAATACTACGAATAGTAACTTTTAATGGTAAATGTGATAAAAACTTAAATAGAATAGTGCGTTCTATATTTAAAAAGACGTTCAAGTTATTTTAGCTCACCTGATCACAAAGTGCGTGGTGAGCTATTGTGATCCCTCATCGTCCATCGTCGTCCATTGTCGTCTGCATGTCTTTCCGTTTGTGAGTATGTTCACATTTTCAACGAGCGACCGCTTCTCCTAAACCAATGAACAAAATTGAAAATGATTTCACAGGAATGTTTCTTTGATTGTTATATATATATAAATGTTGTTTAAAGTATTCAATTCATTTAGAGCTTGTGTTGCTGCGGCATCAGAAAAGGAGAAAACTGCCAACGCTTCAAAATCGTCTTGGCCAAAAGAACGGGCCCGATTTGGAAATAATTTGGCACAGATGTTACATTGGAGACCTTTTACCAATTGTGTTAAAATTATTTGAAATCTAATGAAAAACATAGCCGCCATGCATGTTTTCCTTACATGTGTATATAGTGAAACTTTAAAAAATATTCGTGTACAAAAGCATTGGCCAGATTAGAACATTATATGGTCCAACGGTACCTTGGGTTACCCTTTACCATGATTGTTTAAATTAATATTATCCGTTGTAAAACCTGGCCATTTGAAGGCAGGGCTTGTTTCCCTGATATATTTAAATAGTGGTAAACTTTATAAAATATACTTGTCCATTAATATATGCCTGCTTTCTGAATAATTTGGCTTGTTTTCTTGTAAGAACATTAAAAACTGTGATTTCTTTTAAATCAGATGAGCGATTTAGGACCATCATGGTCCTCTTGTTATTAACTGTGGTTGAATATTGGCGGCGTGTCTACCTTAAGAAAAATAAAAAAACGACACTGTTGATTAACGATAACTCTTATTTCTATATGTTATGATACTGTATGAGCCAAATTTATTAAGACTTAAATAAAGCAATATACCTTGCATTATTATTGTATATAACTTTATATACCTACTAGGGCACCGCCACGTTTCAATTGGTGCTTGCAACTGATGGAACCGCAACATTTGCTCTATATATTTACGAACACGGAGGGATGAACTGGACATCAACTCTGCAAAAACCAAACATATGGATTGGATATCACGCAGCAAGGACATACTCCAAGTCAAGTCTCTTTTCATTATCAAGACAAGCATTAACAGTGGACGGGCGTGTATTCACTAAAGGTATTTGTAGTTACACTATCTGCTGTTATAATCTGGAACAAAGATACAATAATTTCAACTTCCTACGCAATAGTTCGTCGTACTTATGGATAACAGATAAAAAAAATCGAAAAATATTCAGGCGTATGAGTGTAAAAGTTTGACAACAAGTAGTTATAGGGAGAACAGCACCAACGGTTTCTTGCGTCGTTAATTAATGTATAATTGAGCGGTACCCTGCGAAACCGAATCTAAGTGTTATATTTACACATGTAGATACAAATCGGCTTAGTAGTGCCAAAGGAGCAAGTGGGAACTGTTTTATTGAAACATGATATGACTGATAATTATTATTAGATAGAGTAGTTTCACAAGATTTTGATTTATAATTATATAGAAACATTGCCCCTGGTACAAGTACTATCAGCCATTGTACGTTAACGCTTCTTTGCCATAGATGTATAGACGAAAAATAATGCAGTCGATTTACATTTTAATACCAATTTCGTTTCGTGTTATAAGATGCGTAAGTTTATACATTTTCAATTCTGTTTCACAGGTGTTCAGGGAGTTACTTTACATCATCTAAATAGCCCAGATGAAACGCCACCTGAGTCTGTTGTGAATAGAATAGAGTGCTATCGATGGTACAATGATAATGTTGACACAAACATAAGTATTGCTAACACCCTCCCTGAATGCCCTTGTGACCTTCGAAAGCTGTCATTTGATCCTTGGTTTACTGAACTGGAAGCTGTACCACATCATTCGGATATTGCTTGTTATACTGTATATCCTTCCACAGCCTTTTTACCACATGGAAAGGTAATGGCACTTCTTTGAAAAGAAAAGGTTTCCAATTATGTTCAGTTGAGCTGTATGTTAATTTCAACATTTTGTCAACAAACTATAATTTAAAGAAAGTAGATGGCAGTCATTTTGTAGAATCACAACTGAAGATATAGTCATGTTAGGCACAACATTTGAATCATACATGTACGAACGAAGCTGCAAATGTGTGCTTGGAAAGCCCTTTATCATACCAAGATGTGCACTAAAGACCAGGGATGAGAAAGATGTTCCTTACAATCTGAACGTTCGGCCGTGCGCTAACCGAATCCTATATTCAAATGAAATCATAAAACGTTTAGTCTTTCAATTTTCGTTGTTTTAGGGAAATTTGATTATATTCCAGTAGTTTTCTTCAAATGCGTCACCTGCATATACAAACGTAATTGTGTACGATACTGGTGTTTATTTGTCATAAATGCTTTCATAATTCGATACGTAATAGAAAATGGTATTTGCTTTTGTGTATGCACAAACGATTACTTTTACTTTTCAAAATATGTGTTGAGTTTTATCGATTCTGGCATTCCTTGAAATAAGATTCGATTTGTATTGATTGCATAGCGCCAACGAGTACTAGTTATTTAATATAAATAACGTTTCTTTCTTATGATTTAACTTCAAATTGCAGAAGAACATGTCATACTTGTCAAGAACTAATTCAGAAAATAAGACAGTCAAGGGAGTATAAACCGTAAACAACCTTCATGTTTTATATAATAAAAATATCCAAGCCTAATTCTTCTAACAACAAAATAAATTTAAGTATCCGTCAAAAATATTGAATTATTTGTTTCGAATACAATGTAGATACGTTTTAAATCTGCCAAACAAAATATATAAGTAATTATTAATGTGTTCCAATGAAGTTGGCAAATAAATCTTTACACATTGAATTTGAACATGATCCTGACAAGCTTTGCGCTTGGAAAGTTCATAGGCAATTATAGGAGTTAAGAGATAGAAATATTGAGTTGCAGTGTCGACGAAGGCATTCAGTAAAAAGTGAATTATTGAAGAAAAACTAACTAGACATCTATTTAAGAATCATGGCGATTACAGTTGAAATTATATGATGAATTAACATTAATATTTCAGAACTGTTGTTACAACAAGACGTCTAATTTGTGGGTTCAAGAGAGACCATATGCGGGTTCGTTTTTCCTCTATCACCCGAGAGACCCTACAGAGCAGCATGCAGCGAAAGACATTCAGGGCAAAAACTATTGCTGTTATGGTTCACAGTTATGTGACAAATACTACGAACTGCGTCCTGTTGGCAGCTGTTACCTATTTACATGGTTTGGCACTGGTATGTTCTCTGTTATAGATCAGAATCCATCGTGACCAAATGGTTAGCTTAGGATATTTAGCTAAGGGCGTCACGTGCTCACTCTTCACTTGTGGTGGTTATGTTAGAGTGTCCATGGGCAAATCACATGTCTCTAGTATAGACTGTCAACTAAGGATAAATACTATTTAGCTATTTAACGTGATATATCAAAATACTTTTCAAATAAATATATATTATTGTTTACAAAATATACTATTAAGATATATTTTCTTTTAAATATAATTTCAATTCAATTGAATTATTTTATAAAACAATACTCTGAATTATGCAAATAGCAAAGAGTGTTGCAGTTTATCCTATGTGAACACTGACTGACTGCCTGAACTACTTGACTATCACATACTCAAACGGGTCAATATGTCAGCCCAAACTAATCATTATCAAGATGAAAATACGTTAAAAGTTCTTTGGACCAGTTATAAACACATAATAATTATCGTTTGTAACGTCGGCTATGTGGACATAACATTTTACAAATATGAGCACTAGGAACATGTTCTCGTGTGTAACGTTAAGGCAATCTGTCAAACAACATCAGAATAAACACAATATACCGTAATCGATAATAGCCATTTGTTCAAAGTGATGGTCTCCTTTAACTGTCTTTCTAAATTGATTTAACTAAATGAAGTTGTACATGTATATTAGAGGCCAATTCAAATTAGGGGCATTTTGTAAACATGAACTGCTAATTATTTGACTATACTCCATTTATAGGAACATCTTGGGGTGATCCTCATTTTAGAACATTAGATAACAAAGACTTCACATTTAACGGAC
The DNA here is from genome assembly GCA_031761405.1 of Serripes groenlandicus. NCBI lineage: Eukaryota > Metazoa > Mollusca > Bivalvia > Cardiida > Cardiidae > Serripes > Serripes groenlandicus. Next base: position 27,360,470 of record JASEVX010000005.1, read on the forward strand.
TCGGTGAATATCTATTAGTTCAAGTTCCAAAACAAGAAAAACTATTCAAGCTTCAAGCCAGAACGACTAGACCCCGGAAAGCTAATGGTTCTCTCTCCAAAGCAACTATTTTTAGTGCATTTGCAGCTCAAGGTGGTGATGATGCAAACTTTCATGTGGAAATAAATCAAAATGAAACAGGTTTGTTAAAGATTTATGTAAATAAAATATTGTTTATATATACTAATTTGTTATTTTTATATAATAAATATTAAATTGTGGAATTTAGATTGGTAACTATTTCTAATTGTTAAACTTTAAAGGACATGTAGAAAGTGTATTGTATACGGCTATGTATCAAAAGGTAGATTTCAGTTCTACATTTTCAATGTTTTGGTTCCGATAGCGATTAGTCGGACTACACCTTCGGATTTTAATCGCCTCCGTGTTTCAATGTTTTAATCGAGCAAAAGAAAGGAAATGGAAAGCCACGGGTTTTTTTTAACTTGGAAAAGAAGAATCATCATAAAAAAAACATGTTTTAAGTGAAACAGATTAACTATCGAGTCCAATGCCATACAAAATAATACTTCGGCTCTTTAATGTAAATGGCATTAAGGTCATCAGCTCATTAAAGTGCATTTACCCCGACCACACATGTTGCGATAAGCCTTATTTTAAAGTTAAATACATGTTAAGTATTGCAAAAAAATATGTAGATCCTGTACATTTGTATATATAATACATAACGGTATGAAAACATACAATGAAAAGGTTATTGACCATGTACTACAGTTAAATAATCTTTGGAGCTCGTTATTTTGCTTACGTTACCTTTCAATCTCGGCAACGCTAACTAAAGAACGTGCATGAGGCTTCAATTTGTTGGAACGAATACTAACATAAAGCCCAACTTCCTTCGGCCATCTGAAGTAATTCGTTTGAGTGGTCGATTTAGCGTTATTTACAGGTTTAATAAATGTTGGTTGCTGTGTGAAACGATGTATGGCAAGAAAGTACATAGGGGTTTATGACTGAAGAGCAGAGGTCTTATTTCTATTATAAAGATCACGTCCATGCATACAAGGCACATGCCGTTTCTAACTTGTAAAATGTTCTAATGCTAAATGATAAGTGTTATAATGAGCGATTTTTTTATTTTAGGTTTTACGATTTACGCTAACAGAGATGACATTTCCCTTGCAATTAGACAACATAATTATACTTATGAATCAAGGGATGGGAGCATGCAAATTGTGACACGAGGACAAAGTACTATCACTGTATTCTTTCCGTATTTTGGTGAGAATATATGGTCCATGCTTTTTTTAAACCCAACCTTGGAGCATAAACGAAAATGTATATCCACATTAATCAGCGGCTTGATCTGAATCTGCACAAGAATAGAAGGTTTCAAGAAACTCTTTCACAACAGTATCTATATAAATCGTTTAGTGCAATGTATGGGGTGTACACTTGTAGACATAACGATAAGGTTGGATTTCCAAGAGCACCTCTCACATTGACTCCGGCGTTGGAATCACATATTGTGACAGAACAAATTAGGATTGTAATTAAATGTATAATTAGAGGGAGCATATTATGTTGTCAAATTCCAAACTTTTAGTTTTACAAATATTACAAAAACAATCACTGTTGCCTGATGCAAACTATGTTCATCTAGCAACATATTGTTTACCGACTTAAACAAAAGAAATCCTGCATGATGTTATTAATCTAAGAAACATTTTGTAAATCAATATTTTTTCACAATGATGCTAAGCAACATTCTTGAGTATTATTGTTTGTTTGAAGATGTATCCGCTTGAATGTTGATACATTATACAACTAGTGTTTTCCTTAATATCACTTGTTTTGTGATAGACGAGTTTTTTATCTGAAAGGTTGCTACGTTATACAACTTGTGATTTCCCGGATACTATATATTTAAACAAGAGATACACTAGTGTACTTTCCTGAATCTTTCAATCTATATCAGCGACATTTCCATTGGTCTAACTATTAAACTTTCTTTTGAATAAAATAGGTATTGTCATGAATTTCTATAGGTAATTAACTAATAAATACAATCGGCATGTCGTAGATGTACTATACACCGTATTTTCTTTTTTTTTTATGGAACTGTCAATAAAAGCATAAGGTACCAAGCTATTTGATACAATATGTATTTCCATATATTTCAAATAACAAATTTATAATGGATAGTTCGAATGTTGTTTATTTGTATACTGACATATTACCCTTAAACTGCCTATGTATTTAACAGATATTCCCATATATTTTACTTGGTAATTGGCTATAGTATGTTTCATTATGTTTTTCCTTGTATGTATACAATGTTTATTTCCTGAACGTTACTGTTTTATACAATAAGTATTTCCCTGAATGTTATTAATCGATAAAATACGTATTTCCTTTTTATACAATATTTTAGGTATTTCTCTGAACGTCACAGTCAATGTCAGAATGTTTTCACTGGTTGTACTAATCAACTCAGAGTTTCAAGGCCAGACTAGAGGACTCCTCGGAAACTTTAATGAGAATCCTGATGACGACTTTGTTCTTCCAAATGGAACTATGAAGAATGCAAACATCTCCGAGAGGGAAATATTTGACTATGGAAGTGAATGTAATTATATTTTAACTGTTATATTGAATTTATAAATATATTCGGTATTAGGGGTTGTAGAGTCACGTGAAGCTGTTAAGTACATATTAATAGCGAAAGTTTCTCTTCTGTGTAATGTTAGCACTATGAAAGGAGTCCAATGTTGGCAACATGGGTTTTTGTATTGCCCTCAATTTAATAACGGTACTCATACTAGTATTCTCCATGTATATCAACCTTTGTTTCCGATCAAGTTTGGTTTTTTCGACCAAATATTTTCATGCATATTCGATCAATAGGGTCAATTGGTTTTTAAGAACACGGCTTCAAATTGGTGAATTACTAACATAATAAACTTAAATGGAAACACATACAGAGTATTAGAGACACGATGGTTTGCACTTGAAGCAGAAGTAATAGACAACATAGATTTGAAAAAGAATTGAGAGATTAAATTGATATGTATATCCTTTTGGTACTCATAACATGTTTTTCCTTTGGAATGCCTGAGTCCGTAATTATCTAAAACAATATAAGTTGTGTTCATTTTGTTTCAGGGAGAGTTGATGCCAGCACATCTGTGTTTATTTATTCAAAGGGTAAAGGTCATCAAGATTATCACAATGCCTCCTATATCCCACCATTTATAGAAGATGCCCCAACAGATAAAGTGGAACAGGGCAAATCGATCTGTTCAGGAAACAACAATATACAGTGTATCTTTGATTTCGTTTTCACGGAAGATGAACAAATAGCTTACCAAACAAAAGCTACTGACTTGTCTTCAGCCATAGATAAACAAGAGATAAGTAAGTATGAAAGTCACTAGCAACATTCCGACTTTTGTGTAACCATCCACAAAAAAACATGGTCACCAATGATAACAAATAATTACTTATTTCAATAATATCCTCTCCTAAAACGCTGATAATGTAAGCACAAACTATTCTTGAAAAGCTTCTCACTCAGCAGCAAATGAATCCGGAAGATCCATGTGATCGATAATCGGCCAGTATGACGCTCTAGCTGTACATACTAAGTAAATAATACAAACTATGTTTTCATTTGATGTTTATACTTTTCCGTTAATATATTGTTTATACTGTTTAATGAATATCCAATTCTACAAAACAGATATGCTTGTGTTATTAGTGTTTGTGATTTATATTAATTTATACAGATTCAAAGATTCCCTCTTTTGAAACATGTGAAGCTACCAGTGTTTATCTTAAAGATGAGGTGGTATGTCAGTTAAGTTTAAGCGATGAAGATAATGGTGTCATTGTTGAGGGTTTGGATGAAGATAGCTTTACCGTTTTCCCCAATAAAACTCTTATATTCAAGATAGTCAACACCGAACCAATCCAATTAAGGTATAACTTCATTCACTATTCCACCGCATCGTTACTTCTGGAAGTTCCAAAAGATATTATTGGTTGCAAACGAAATACAAACGAAATGTATATTTGTGTGATTGTTATTTCGGTCATAAAGCCTAGTTCTCACTGTCCCGGTTTACGTCCCGGTATCTCCCAGTGAATACTAGCCGGCATACTGGGATGATCCACATTTGTGCCAGAAAAATCAATTGCATTATCATATTCCCATCGCTGTCCCTGAGTGCTCCCAGTTTAGAAGCCGGTTGTCCCCGGTTTGGCACGTTGTATTTACGGTGTCGCGCCGGCATGTTTCCCTGTCCATCTCGCAGTGATCCAGGTCGTGTCCCAGTGCAAGCCGGTGAGACCACGATCGTGCCCTGCCGGTCCAACCCGGTAGAACTCCGGTCGTGCTCCGGTCGTGCTATGGTGACACCCGGTGTCCCCCGGTGTTAACCGGATAGTACCGGCATATAAACTGAGACAAACGCAGATCAGCATCAGTTTTCTATCGTCTGTCGAAGATAATCTGATAATGTCTGGATCATATGGTCTTGCTCTCAAATTACACTGTTTGGAAACCTAATTGTACTCGATACTTTATACACACCGGGAATGTATCCGGGGCTAACCGTAACTACACCCTGTCTGACCGTAACTTCGCCGTATGTTACCGTTGTGGACACGGGATAATCCGGTATAAACCGGGTCAGTCCGTAATGAAACGGGGGTCTACCGGCTTCAACCGACAGAATGCAGGCATAAGACCGTGTCAGCTATGCCGGGTTAACTCAACGGTTCACCGTATGTCTTCCGTGAGTGGAGTATTCCTGACCACCCCGGATTACTACGGACTATCACGAAAGAGCCACGGTAGAGGGTAATTAACAGAGGATATCTTGATCAACTTACGTGTCAGCCCTGACGGATCTGATTCTGCACTTATAGAAACATTCACGATATTTATTTTCCTAAAGTATGGCCAAAATATAGAAAAAAGCACATCAAATGACAGTTTCATGTATTTCTTCTTATTATTGTCGACATGATTTTTCTCTCTTTTGATTAATAATGTTCATATAAAAAAAAATTGATAGAGTGTGTTTGTTACAGGGTAACGGTTGAAAATGCAGATGGTACGAAATCACCTAAGAAAATCATCAACCTTTTCGTGTGTACAGGATGTAGTGGAAGTGGAATCTGTTCAAAAACAGAGATTAGAGAGGTTGAACAAGAAACTGAAGGTTTCTCACTGGCCACGTGTTTATGTGATATTGGATTTGACGGTAAACCTTTACTTGCTAATCATATATACTAATACATGTAAATCCGGTTGAGAATGGAGAGGATGGCAGAGAGAACCGAAAGGGATACAGTGGGCGAGAGAGAGATAGAGAGAGAGAGAAAGAGAGATAGATAGAGAGAGAGGTTAAGGGAGATATATATATATTGAAAGAGAGACAGAGAGAGATAGATAGATTGAGAGATGAAGAGTGAAAAAGAGTGAGAAAGCGAGAGATATATAGTTAAAGAAGGAAAACAATAAACAGACAGACATATCACCCAGATTAAGGAAGGAAATACACGACGAAAGTCAATCAGTAGGGGATCAATCAAAGACACACACACGGTTCAAAGCAGATGGTCCTTTTAAAAGAAAGTTTTCATATTTAAAAAACTGGTTCGTTAGATTGCAAGCGGACGTCATATTTTATTTACGCTTGGTTATTTCCGTTTCCCTCTTCCAATCAAATTTCGCGAGATTGGTAGCAATGTAGAAAGCTTGTTTGGGTTTTCGTTAAGGTCAGTAAGGGCAATGGTATAGGCATTTTTTACTAAAATGGAAAAAGTATGTCTTAGCTGGAGAACGGAAGGTTTTTATCAAATGTCATAAGTGGGTGATTTATCAATAAAAATAGCTTGGTTTTGTATTTCAACCACATACAACAAATCTGCAGCAGACGACTTTGAAAACATAGTCACAAAAACCTGAAAAAATCTCCATAAAAGATAGCTTAATTCCTAAATAAAGTTACACCTTCGACCAAAATGTTTTCAAACGTCGTCTGCTGCTATCGCACCAAAATGCGTCTGCAGATGGGGCATGGTTAAGGTCAATCAAGTAAATGTTTCAGATGGAGAACGGAAATTAGATTTGACTAATTTTCATCATATATCAGTGTGTGTGGCTTATGCAAAATGCTCGGTTGGATTGTATTTGGGTCATTAATGTCAAGGTAACTGTTGGTGGAAATATCCGCCAAAACGTTTAGTAACGCTTGCCTTAATTTAAAAAAAAAAACGCAAATAATAACCTCATGTAGAAAATTAGTTCGGCATTATAATTGGGCTTAGAAGAGTCCAAGTCACTGCTGTTTAAAATAGTGTGAACTCTCTAGATGTCACTGTTGTAATGCTATCTTCATGTCATTGCTACAGAACATTAAACTTGATCAAATCTCGATAAGTCTGGGAATTGATCATATTAAGTCTAAACATAATTATGCAATGGGCTACTTAAAGTAAATGTTAAATAAGGCAGCTGAGCTCAGCTGTATTCGATTTAGATAAATTGGTAAATTTGTTACCTCACATAATTAATAATTGAACGTATCAGACGAAAATAGATATATATATATATAGCTCAATATGTTATGTCATGTTTCTGCAATAAAGTATATTGTATTGTATTGTATTATATTTGCAATTCATAAAGCAAGGCATAAGAAGTATTGTGGAGTAGATGCATTATTACTATTTGATTACTGTTTTGATTATTTTGAGTATATTGTATTGTATTGTATTATATTAGGCTTTTTTACGTAGGAGATAAAAAAAGCCTAATTAGGACTATGTAACTCCTACGTAGGAGATAAAAAAGCCTAATTAGGACTTTATAACTCCTACGTAGGACTTTATAACTCCTACGTAGGAGTTCGTTTGTTTGTTTGTTTGGAGTTTAACGCCGCTTTCAACAGCTTTGGTCTTATCACGGCGGTAAGTGCACCTACCCATGTTTTCCTGGCTTTCCTACACCAGTACTTACACAACATTATTTCGAAGCCACTGACTACTTTCTCACATAGATTAGAGGTGAGAGGCGATGGAAAAATCGCCCGAAAGAATGTCGCCGCAACCGGGTATCGAACCCGTGACCTCCAGATCACGAGTCAGATACGCTACCAATTGAGCTACCCGGCCGGGTTCCTACGTAGGAGATAAAGAGAGAGACAGAGAGACAGAGAGAGACAGAGAGACAGACAGAGAGAGAGAGAGACAGAGAGACAGAGAGACAGAGAGAGACATAGTGAGAGAGATAGAAAGAGACAGAGACAGACAGACAGAGAGACAGAGACAGACAGACAGAGAGACAGAGACAGAGAGAGACAGAGACAGAGAGAGACAGAGACAGAGAGAGACAGAGACAGAGAGAGAGTGACAGAGAGACAGAGAGAGACAGAGAGAGAGAGAGACAGACAGAGACAGAGAGAGAAGAGACAGACAGAGACACAGACACAGACAGGCAGAGAGACAGAGACAGAGACAGAGACAGACAGAGAGACAGAGACAGATAGACAGAGAGTCAGAGAGACAGAGATACAGAGAGACAGAGATACAGAGAGAGAGACAGACTATTTGATTACTGTTTTGATTATTTTGAGTATATTGTATTGTATTGTATTATGTTTGATATTCATAAGGCAAGGAATACATGTAAGAAGTATTGTGGAGTAGATGCACTGTAACTATTTGATTACTGTTTTGATTATTGGAAGACCTGATTTGCGTATAATTTCATGTTTCTTCTATCTACACTAGATACTCTAGAAAGATATATCAATGTTGATATTCACACATTTGATTATATAGGTGATGACTGTGGAGGAGACTTTGATGGATGTGCTTCAAAGCCATGTTCCCTGTTAAGAAAGTGTACTGATATGACACCGAGTGAACACAAGCAAACTAACACATCACATAGATGTGGGCCTTGTCCAGATGGTTATTCACTGACTCCCGGAGAGAAATGCGTTGGTAAATGCCCAATTAATTGACAATATATCTAATTTACCCATAACTTGTGATATTTCACAGTAGGCGACAAAGTACATGTAGAACGTCTTGAAAATTGGTTGGAATTATATTGTTTAGTTTTTGTCTATGGATCTTCATGGGTTTTGCTGCTTCTTACATAATTGAAAATCTAGCACGAGAACAGGAGAAATAACTTATTTCAGAAATTGTTTGCGGTGAATTCACGGAAAAGTGTATATATATATATATATATATATTCAGATATTAATCTCTTATGACTAAAGTAAAACAGGAATAGGTATAAATTCCTTGTCAAAAAGAATCATTCCCTTCAAACTTGTATTCTACATAAATTATATCTTCCTTAGGAAAAACATGAGTTTGCTTTTAAAGAATCAAGAAGGGGGTAAGCATTTTCAGTAGTGCATTTACATTGACATATATATTGTGACCATAACCTTTTAGTCTTTGGACTTATACCCCTATTTGGCACAATGCTTGTTTATGTCCAGATGATGCAACATGACCTTGCATCAACTATTGGCTTACTATAAAGGTCATATTAAGTGCAAGTACTAACATACTGTCAGTAATTATTATCATTGTACGTGTACTTGCAGATATAGATGAGTGTTCTGAAGGTAACGGTGGCTGTGAACAAGTTTGTACAAATACAGAGGGGAGATTTGAATGCTCCTGTATGTTAGGATATAGAATTGAAACAACAAACAAGAATATATGTACAGGTAAGTATCTGGACATCTTAAGTTGAACCTGATACTTTTTGGATAATTTCAATGTATTTTCTTACCGCTTGACATTGATGGTCAGTCAGGCAGAGGTAACCAAGCGTTAACAAATACCTTCAGGTGTCCCTTTTCCTGATTAACACAACTTTTGAAAATATTGTGGCAAAAGAGTAATTGCTCGAAACGATCGCATTATTCTATTCCCAAAATGCTTTACCAGACATAACATTTTGTTCCACTGATGATTTCGGAGTCAAATAGTTTTTCCCCCTAAATCCGGGTTTAATATTTTCAGATATAAATGAGTGTGATGAAGCACTTCATCAATGTAAACACGAGTGTGGAAATACTGACGGGAGTTATGGTTGTTCTTGCAAAAAGGGGTTTGTGCTGGAGACTGATGGACTGACATGTCTTCAAAATGGTAACTCTACTGTATAGTCTCGTCCATGATACATCCGACACTAAAGAAATTTTGCATTTTAACGATATACGATTATACAGTTTATTTTGTAATACAGGATTCATATTCGTTATACACAAATTACACAACCTATACAAATAATTAATCGATCAACGTGCATTATTATGTTCTCAGAACTTAAATCATAAATGATTTATTGTATGACTTTTGAAAACATTGTAGGCAAGAGGTAATAGCACATGGTAATTTATATCTATTTTCCTTTAAAAACAGTTTTATTTTGTCCCAAAATGTATTCATAATTTCTTCATTATGTAGGTCTATATATCTCAGTTTTTCTTTCCCTCAATGTAACACTGTCCAGTGTTGTAGATATTATGCCTCCATACGACTCTGAGTAAGGGTGAACTATGTTGTTTTTATATACACAGCCAGTGATGTGTGTAGTGGCTCCAATATCAATTGCTCAGCGGCTGATGGTTGTACTGTCGATAATGGTGAGGCACAATGCTTCTGTAACAATGGGTTTGACCTGACAGATGATACTTCATGTGAAGGTAATGTGATCATGTAATTTTACTTAATTTTCTGCTCAGATATCTTTATCATTAATTGTGTTCTATTTTAATACTTTTCGTTTTCTATTAATATCAATGTTCTGCTTTTGCGTTCTATAATCATTTAATTTAAATGTGTTGAAAGAAGAGTATTTACTGTATTTTCTTCTTCTTTCGTTGTATTGCTTGGTTTTGCTTCAACTGAAAATGATATACTAGTTCGCCAATAACCAATTACCCATAACCCTACAACGCGACATTCTCTTAAAAGCTGAAAACATTGTTTATAAAAGGAATCGAACTAAAATACAGCAGTGAATATAGAGGGAAAATACTTTTTTGTAAACAAAAGACATTGTTCTAAAAATTCCCAGAATACTTTTTATAACTTATCAATATTTATCCCATTTTTCACTAGCTACATGTCCTTTGCCAGGTGTTTTTAAAGCGTTCGACTCAAAACGCCATATACGATAATAAGTTACCAAATGCGATAACACGTTACCGCTTCAGTCCAAATATCTCCTTAATTTGTATTTGCGTTATTGTTTTAATAAGGTGTGCGGTTGTTATTTCTGGTATAGCAATAAATGTGTTGTATTTTAGTAGTTTGTCATTTTCTTGCGTCTGCATCCTAAAATAATACAGTTACCTTTTATGTAAGACTATTTTTAGTAAATGTAATATATATTTCTATGATTATAATTCATGTAGACATAGATGAATGCAGTGGAAGTGTGTGTCCTCAAGGCTGTGAAAATACTGATGGTAGTTTTACATGTAAATGTTTCACAGGCTACTCCTTATCAGATAAAACAACATGTACAGGTAATTCTAATTATAGTATCACTTTTTAAAGATAATTTAATGTGCTGTCGCTACTGATGGCTTTTAAAGAATATGACACAATACAAAAATGGGCTCAAGGATGATAGTATTGACACATGTTGTAATTAATTATGAATGGAGACCGGATATACAGGGATGATGCTACACATTAACCTCACTGTAATTGAGCCGCATCGAGGGATTGTCATGTCTTAATACATATGTGAACAGAAATAGTTCAGGTACACCTGTGCGTTTGAACAGTTTAACCAGAGTCCTTTTATATGAAATTTATTCCTATATACATACTTTGACTGCAAGTAATAAGAAAAGCCTAAATCGTGTTACGCCATTTTCCGCCTAACAGTACATACATGAACAAAGATCCTCATCTTTATTGAAACTTTAGTTTAAAATGTCCACTTCAATTATAATTGTTTATATATTTACATAGCCTGTGAGTTTCCAAAATGGGGAGAAGACTGTTCCAATTCCTGTGACTGTCCTGATGCAATTCGCTGTGACCCAGTTAAGGGGTGTGTATGTCGACCAGGGTTTACTGGAATTCAATGTGATACAGACATAAAAGAATGTGAAGCCGATGAAGATTTATGTCAGGATGTACGGAAGACGTGTATCGATACTGAGGGATCATACTTGTGTGATTGTATACACGGATATCAGATAGACGGAGATAAAAAGTGTAAAGGTAAGACTTGAGATGATTATCAGATAGAAATACATCAAAATAGTAAAGCTAAGACATAATACAATAACATTAAGATAGACATCACTATTGTAAATGACATAATACGAATATCATATATATGTACATCAATATTGTTAAGGCATTGAAAGAATATCATACAGATAGAAATCTATATTTCAAAGGTTTAAATGGATTTCAGATTGGTGGAGATCACTATTGCACAAGTATAAATGGATGTCAAATAAATAGATATCTATATTATACAGGTATAAACGGATTTCAGAGAGATATTTATAAATTTGGTAAACGTATGACATAAGATGTTTATCACATATATAAATCTATATTGCACAGGTATAAAGGGATACATAATTTATAGAGATTTATAGTGCACATGTATAAATTGATATTAGAAAGAAAGGGATCAATATTGTACAGGTATAAATGGATATCAGAAAGATAGAGATAAGCATTGTACAGGTTTAAATAGATATCAGATATATGGATATTGTAAGACTGTAAATAAAAACCAGATGGAAAGAGAACAATATTGTACAGATAATGCCAGGACGGATATTAGATAGATACAGAACAATAGTGTACATGTATTAACATATATCAGATATATACAGACCAATATTGAATAGCTATAAACGGATACATGTAGAAGATGGATAGAAATCAATATTGTACAACTATAAACGGATAAATGTATCGGATGGATATAAATCATTATTGTACATGTATATACAAAGAAATGATTAATGGACACATGTATTGTGCAGGTATAAACGGATATCAGTTAGACGTAGATCAATATTGTAAAAATAAAATGTAGATGGGTATGATATTGATGGAGATCAATATACCATAGTGATGGATATCAATGTTGTTAAGGTAAGACCGATGACGGATACCATAGTGATGGATATAAACGCTGTAAAGGTAAGACTGGGGACGGATACCATATTGATTGATATTAATGTTGTACAGGTGATCCGGGGACAGAAACCATAGTGATATATATCAATGTTGGAAGGGTAAGACCGGCAGAGAAACACTAGTGGATAAGTAGCTGCGTGTTTTGTCAGGCGTCACATGTGTTACTTGAAATACTTTGTTTAGGTATCTGCTTTGAGACATGTGAGTTAAAATTGCAATATTTGAAAATTTTAATAATGCTGCTAAGTAAGGTTGACTTAAAAATACATTTCTGGTTTTCAATACTTTACTTGTTTCGCAAATTGTCTTTAAACATTGACTAACTCTGTGTTATAAGGAGTAAACATGCTTTTATTTATTCCACTTCATATCATAGATATAGATGAGTGTTCCAACTCGTTGTTGAATGATTGTGATCAGAGCTGTGGCAATGTTATAGGAAACTATACATGTGATTGCAAAGAAGGATATAACAAACACAATGGAACCCATTGCAAAGGTGAGGCGCATGTCTAATACAACAAGTTTATAAACGGTGATATGCACATGGAAAACAACCGTAGCACAATTCTGACCTTTTTCGAAAGCAAAGGTGATTTGTCCAATAAGTACATATGAGATTATTTGTGAATGGAGTTATTGGTTCAGATCACAACGATGTTGTGAGATAATATGTTCTTCAGACAGATATCTGCCTCAGAATAGTATAAATATTCACCTAAAAGGCAGAATCATGTTAACACTTATCGGAAGCAGACAACTTTGGACAAATCTGGTCGAACTATTGAAAATACATGTTTCAATAAATATAACAATACTTTTAGAGTTGAAAACATGGTGTTCTGCTGCAAATACACCAAAATGCGTCTGCATTTACGATTGATTGTTTTGGGGTTTAACGCCGTTTTCAACAATTGTCCAGTCATATTACTGTAGCCAGTTCACCAACTCAAGTGTTTCCTGGCTTGTTCACATCAGTACTCCACACAGCATTTTTTCAAGCAACTGGCTGCTTTTCTACAAAGGTTGTTAGCCCATTGGTTGAATACGACTGACGCTTGTCACAGTCAATTTTGTCAAACGTCGGAGAGAATGTAGACAGAGCTGGGATTCGGACTCATAACCCCTGGATTGACAGATCGCGCCGCTACCGACTGAGCTACCGGGACGGCTGCATTTTCGAAAGGGTCAATTATGGTGAAGAGTAATACCTTACTGTTTATATTATCCATTTAGATATAGATGAATGTATTCTACAAACAGCAGAGTGTGATCACATTTGTGAAAACTATGAAGGTGGTTTCAACTGTTATTGTGAATTTGGCTATATTCTGACCGACGATCGAAGAACTTGTGTTGAAGGTAATTACGTTGTGTTTGAACATTGTTAATTCATTATCAGTACATCGTATTCCAAACATAATTAAGCTGGCATCTACAGGAGATATCTTACGAATATTTTATTTTGTTTGACACAATAAAACGGTATGTCATTTGTCTTAACTTGTGTTTTCACCAAAAGAAGCTATTCATCAACATCAGTCCCTTTAAGTCAGCATGCTTTCAATTGTACTCTTTCTTTGTATTTTTTTGTTATAAATATGACAATACTTCATCCGTGTAAATGGGTATAACCAGAGCCTAACGTAGTGACACATTGAAGACCATGTTATATTGGATTAAAGTCAATGTAAATGTTTCTAAAAAAGAAAATTCCTGTCTCCTCTATAAACATTTGGAATTTCAAATTATTTGACTGAAATGTTAGCGATGGCCTTACTTTATCAGAATAATTGTTTCGATATTAAATAATTCAAGTTTGAATATAGATCATGTTGGATAAATATAACAGATTTTCAAATAATAATTGTTGATCCGACACAGGCTACATTTTACTTACCTTATAAGTATTTCTAATGAACATCATGCAGAACCAATGAACTCGGTAGACCGTTACAGGGCCACCATGGCCCTCTTGTTTATCACATGTTTCTGTTCACAGATGAAAATCCTTGTGAGACGGCTAACATTACCTGTGATGTATGTGTTACAGACATAAACACTCAGACTTTAAGTTGTGGGTGTAAACCAGGATACAGGCTAGGAGTGGATGGTTCTACATGTCTAGGTAATTTGGTATATCAAATAATGTACAATATAAATTAGAATGGATTCTCATAGGGTAGTTTATAATGTGTAGTATTTTTTTTTCTGATACAGATTGTATTTGATGAATTTACAGCACACATCATCTAAAAAATAGTGTAGAAAATAGAGAAAGTGTCTCATTTTATATCATATCTTTACATTCAATTGTTTGAGTCGGACTGCTTTCCTCGGCTGTTTTCAAAGCAGGAGACTTATAATTAACATAGCATCGTGTCCATTAATATGTGTGTATCATGGTCTAGATTGCATCTAGCCAACAAAGTATGGACATTGGACACATACTTTTAAGTGGCATCCTCATTTTTACAATCAAATTTGAAAAACAAAAGTTGTTTTACAAGGCAAGACTTCCTGAAATAGTGTAAGGGCAAATATGATTTATAAGTAATTCTTCTTTCTTTGCATAATGTTTTAAATAATACTGCAATTTGAAGATGCATGTTTTCATTATTTCCAATAAAAACATAAGTTATACGGATATTTTTTTATGATATAATGTTAAATCTGTACGGCCATGTTTAACTTTACCTGACATTCTTTATCAGATTTACAGGAATGTGCTGATATAGAGTTAAACAAGTGTAAGGGGAATGCAGTATGTGTAAATGAGAGAGGATCATATCGCTGTGAATGTTCCATAGGATACAAACTTCAGAATGACAAGAGAACTTGTTCAGGTTAGTGTAATGTATGTCTCCTAATTTAATAGAAAACAAATCTACAGCAGACGCATATCTGCAAATCTGCAGCGAAACTATGCAAAATCTAATTGAATATATATATATGATTGAGAAAGAATTGCTGATTAAGTTCAAGTTTTGCTTTAAATAAACTCTTTCAAAAGTCATTTGCTACATATTGTACATGCGTCTGCATGTAAAAAGTGTATCATTGTTGTGTATTTGAATGTATTACATAGTCAATAGCATAGTCTTTGAAAACCGTTGCAGGAAACATGAATTACTAGGTAGACGAGTTACGGCCTTTATCCTAATAATAGATGTGCTTCATAAACATGCCCCTATTAGTGACCTAACAAACCATGAAACCGATTTTAGATACACAAATTTTATAAAGCCAATGCTCTTTATAGAAAGGTATTTTTATACTTATTTTTTTGTTTTTGACAGTGTGTGATGAGTTCCACTATGGCGTTGATTGCAGTGAGACTTGTAACTGTTTGAAAGGGACGTGTGATAAAGAAAGAGGTGAGTATATAAACGAATGCAGTTGATAAATACAATAGAGATATGTGACAATGGAAGATAAGAGATAATTATATGCATTACACTATTTAAAAAGTATAAATTAACCTTTTTAAAGCTTGAACCGATTCTTGATTCTTCTGTCACCAGTTAAAAACGAAGCTCTATACTTTTGGCTGCCAAACTGAACAATTCTATATTGATTTTCCATAATGTGTAAAGGATATATGCAAGTATTTTAATTACATAATTCAGTAATTATAACTGACTTTTGATAACGAAATAGGCGAGTATATTTTAATTACTGAACTATAATGAAATAAATTAAAGCCATGATAAAGAATGCTTATGTATACAGATTACTGCATTTAGTATGGTATGTATTTTTGGTAATTATAAGAGACTTTTAAATAATGAGATAGGCGAGTTTATTTTAATTACTGAAGTACATGTATAATACAAAATAAATTAAAGCTATGATGAAGAATATGGAAGTATATACATCACAGCATTTAGTGAATGCAATGGATATTGGAGTAAAAGAATAACGGCAGTTATTGAAATGTGAAAATGAACGATGGAAGCACATGTATTACAACATTTAGTAATTATGATGTACATTAGTAAATATAAAGGTAATCATGACATTCTGCATGTACTTGTCTGTGGAAATAGGGTGTATCTGTGATGAGGGTTGGCTCGGTGTGGATTGTGACAAGGACAAGAACGAATGCCAGTCAACACAGAATCTTTGTGTCGGAGAAAATGTGAGATGTAAGAATACTCTAGGAAGTTACAAGTGTCAATGTGAAACAGGTTTTCATGACATCAGTGGAATTTGTCAAGGTACATATATGGTGTCTTCTTTTTGCTTTTTAATTTGTGCTTAGTTTATGACTTGGGGGCTGCATACCTGTAACGTGATTCAAAAGTCCAGGGTTCAATTTACATTAGAGCTGAGTCAACATTAGAGCGATCGCTAAACATCAGGGCCGCGTGTTAGGCAAATAAATCAATAACATTTCAGCTTTTAAGTGAGCTGTGTGTTACGACAATCTGAAAACATTTCTGGCATACAACAGACAAAGAGTCAATTGTATTGAATTATTGGGGTTGACGATACTAACGATGAAAGTTCAGTTATTATACGGAAACCATTACATTTAATGGGTGTTTCCTTACCTTCTCATACACTTCACCCAACATTCGTCCAAGAGAACTGGCTAGTGACTTCTTACGTAAACGTATAGTCCATTGTTGGAAGAATAATGACGTTGATCACAATGCCATGTGTCCATCATCAGAATTGATGAATGGTCGAACTGCAGTTCGAACTCAATGCGCCTGGATTGACAGCCCTCGTCGTTACTGATTGAGCTGCTATCTCATCTCATCAACATGATACAATTATATAATTTGAAAGACCTTGATAGCCAATCGATGTAAATTCAAACTAATACTATTATGTATCCTTTCGCAATTTAGATAAAGATGAATGTAACCAGACTGATACTAATGATTGTGACCAGATATGTGAGAATACTTTTGGGGATTTTAGATGTTTATGTCAAAAAGGTTTTATCTTACATAATAAAACATGCACAGGTAGTTATGAATTAATTGATATAATGTATTATTATTCGTTAAGTTGTTATCTATTTAATTTCTAGAGTATAGTAATTGGAAGTAGGATATAAACGTTGTATGAAAAAGAGAATGAAAACCCCATACTTGAATGAATGGTTCCTTGTGAACTACTGTTTCAACGTGACTTTTCCAATTTTCATTCTTTTTTGTCTTCGAGGATACATTAGATTTTGGTAAGGTCTGATTAAATAGTTCAGTCAAATCGTAATATATAGGCATAATATGGAATTTTCTGGTAACTGATAAAGCGCAAAGGTCTGAAATCATAAACGAAACCAAATTTACAGCTTTGACATTATAGATACGTTCTTGAAATATGTAATGGCCTATTACGTTTTGGAACCAGACTCAGGTCGGACGTCTTGCATTGGATAAGTCTTAGAAGCATTTCTAGTTAACTTATCAGTTAAGAATAGGATATTATCAACATACTCATCGAACATTCAAGCTTCGAAGAAATAAGTTCTAGGGACTATGGGAACAATTTTGGACACTCTCTTTTTTCTTGATTTTATATCCAGGAGTTCATAGCTGGCTAGAAAACACCTCTTTCTGAAAGAAAACCCCGGTCTATCCCGACCCTGGTAACCTAGAGCATCATTGATTGGAGAGACATAATATATCATGCAGAAAGTGCTCAAACGTAGCTGTTATCCGCTCTTGACGCAAACGTTTGTTCAACACTAAATCGCCATGTCCCTTAGTTCGAAGTTGTCCCCACTCTCAAAGTTAGCTCAGAGTTGTTGGACTGGAAGAAACTTACCTTTTGATGAAAGTCTGAACCTTATGTTCAGATGATGTAGAATGTCAAAATGAGTCTGTATACGGGAAAATATATGTTAATTGTTCTGCTGTATATATGAAACAGATATAGATGAATGTGTTACTCAAAACAACTGTGAGCAGAAATGTGACAACTCAGTAGGAAGTTACAGATGCTTCTGCAGAAACGGATACAATTTGGACTTGAACAATAGGAAATCATGTACACGTATGTACTGCATAATATGAGTTTATTCTATAGTTTAACTTCTTCTCAACATATTGACAAATTGTATATAATTGTATATGTTTTATCTGGAAAATTAGAAGTATAATTGTTATAAAGTTGATAGTGAAAATACCGTAGGCTGAAATGCTAGTTTAAAACAGTTGCCACTATTTGCACAATCTGCTGCACAGAAAGAGAAAACAACAGAAACTTGCCTTACTCGTCAATGCTTTCTACGATGTTTTGAGATGTTCCTATCATGCATGTAGCATGTGTTGTTTTAATCATTTGAAATATATTTATATGAATATATAAGACTATTGACAATGTACTGTGATTCCAACGTTTACTATTCTGCGTTTTGTTTTAGACAAGTTTAGATATACGAAGCTTACGTTAAATAAATGCACATGTATATAAATTTCGAATCAAGGGACCACATAAAAATGTCAATTACTTTAAGTAATTTCAGGGTCTCTTTTTTTAACCGAGTTGTGCCGAGACTAATGTACATTGATTCTTCAAACGTCTCTTGCAGCGGTTATTGAGTGCAATGAGACCCTGATTAAATCGTGTAAGGAGATACACGCTGACTGTGTTATACTTGATGGAGATCCCACTTGTAACTGCTGGAAAGGATTTCAGTTTAATAACGGGACAAGTAATTGTGAAGGTACATAATTTTCTTATTAATGTTTCTTTTGTATTGAACACCAATGATTTAGACCTGGCTGTTATCAATTCCTATGGACGAATGCTGAAATAAATACAGACAAAACGAATGTTTTAACTGTTGTGTTAGAGTTGTAGTTTAAACCTTACAACGATACACTTTGATATCACCTCAGAAGAAATATTTGAAAACATTCTTGGACATTCAAATTTCTCAAAACATGCTACCTCGAGTTGGTAACAATGTTTTAACAATGCTGGAAAGTTTAACTAGAAGTACAAATTTTCCAAATATTGCTTACTTTTACCTGAGACATGTATTTGAGGCAATATTTTTTTAAAAATCTCAAGAGATAAAAAGAAAGAGTGTTTAGACAGAGAGGTTCGCAGGCTTGCAAGAGATACATGTACATTGACTTAACTACATAGTTCATGTATAAGTTAACACTTATTTGATTTGAAACATAACCTGTGTGCGAAAAAGATTGTAAAACCAGCAAACGGTAACACTCCTGATCGCCGTTCTGAAGCTTCTGACTCACAATTATAACTTTTTCTAACATCAGGATGTCAATATAAAAGTATACAAGTGCATGTATGAAAAGTGCAAGTTCACATCAGCATGTGCATATGCAGTTTTAGCAAAATCTTCTCAGCTGTAAACAAAATAAGTAAATGATCAGACAAAGTGGATATGCAGGCTTTGTCTTGTTTGCAAAGGTCAAGTTGTGCCTTTTTGCCAGGTCGAGTTAAAACGAGCTGAGTTGCCTATGACGTGTCACCCTTGTAATACATCACTGTTTGAGTTGAATGGCCATTCTAGATATAACCATTACGATGAAATAGGTTCTTTAGCAAATGTATATTTACAATGCTCCATAAAAACAAACACATGTATGTAAAATATGATCCTCTCTACTGGGTGATTAAAATGTGTATTACATAACAGAAACACCTATATATAAAGTTTGCAAAACAGTGCAGATGCATATCCGACTGCGCCGATTGGCAGGTTGATATAAATGTACACTGTGTTATTATTCTGAAGTGGCACTCCTAAACTGATAATGTAACAGATTAGCACATATCATTTTGCAGATACAAATGAGTGTTTAGACGACCCCTGTACTCAAGAGTGTGAGAATATACAAGGCGGATATAACTGTACGTGTATCGCAGGATTTGAAATTGACATAGACCAAGTGACTTGTAAAGGTAGGTACTTGATATAAGATAAAATAAACTAGATATAGGACATAGCTGACCATCTTTCAAGGCGTTTTAATTTGACAAAGACTATAATTTTCCACTCGAGGCGAGATGGTCGAAAGTATATATGAATCCACCCGTACGCACGAACGTACCAACGGCGTCATTGCTTAAGCGACTTAATTTTATACACACATGTTCACTGTCATTGTCATTTTGCGTTATCACGACCTCAATTAAAGGTCAAGGTTACCGTGACTATAACACGTCTTTACGACACGAAGCAACTTTCTGTATCATGTGATTGTTCTCTAACTGAACATACATGTTAATCAACATCGCCTTTACGAGTTCGGGTTTCAACCTAGCTCATCGGTCAGGGTCACACTGTCTACTACACGTCTGTTCGAAACGACATTATCACGCTAGCGACTTTATTTCTTATCCGATTGTTATGAAATTTAAATCATAGGTCACAAGACTGTTGCTTCATTTGAAAGTTCGTTTGTCACCCTGGGGACTATAATGCGTCTGTACAAAAACTGTTTTAATGCTTTGTCACTATCATGTGTTGACAGGTTTCTGCCTCTTGTACATGTTTGCGTTGTGTTTCGACGACCTAGGTCGAGGTCACAGTGAATATATAGTAAATATATAATGAGTTTGTACACAACAATGTCATCGCTCTAGCACTTTAATTTTTTGAACAGTAGGCCGTCATACTCCATTTAATGGTTCAGTGTCAAAAGAGTTTGGAGTGTTAAAAAAAAGGTCAATGGTCATGGTCATAGTTTCTATACAACGTCTGTATGAAACAACTCAATGGCTCTCTCACTTTCATTTGGGAACAGAATGTTTCCGTACTTGACACACTAGTTTGTTTTACTGCATATATCGGTTTAATGGAAAACGAGCGTGGATGTGTTCCAATTTCACAGATCTTTGTCAAATGTCAAGGTCACAGTCACTATAATACATGTGTATGAAACAACGCTGCTACAGGATTGATATCGTCTTGTTGTACTTACATGTATGTGTATAATATATAAAATAAACAGAAGTCATATATGTACGTGTATCAAATACTTAACCTTTACATAACCCTAGTTAGTTCTTAATTGTAACCTGTATTATAGCTAGTGACCTGTAAGGGTTCGTACTTGATGTAAGGTAGATTGCTATTTACTTTGATGTTTTGAGCAAAATCGTCTCCAAAACTAGTTACAGTTTCCTTGGTTTCGCTCCTACCATTTCAGTGTTTGCTTTTAGAAATTGTAGTAGGTTAGTTTTTCTATCAATATTGAGTGATCTACGAGATGAAAATGGTACCGGCTACATGTCATGTAGCCACTGGTCGCTAAGCTTAGTTCAGGCAGTTTGGCGTGAATATGTTTACGTAAACCGAACTGTTTTACGTGCAGAAGACAATGGTTATCTGTGAAGTTGTTCAAATATATTGTATTAAGTAGAAAAGATATAGGTTTAAAATGTCTTGGGTCACTCTTACCACCTGATCTGAACATGGATGCTACTTTAACTGTTTTCAACATATCAGTAAACATACCTGTATGTATACCTAAATCCAATATGTAAATATAGGTTTTTGAAAAGCATGGCACAGCAAGTAAATTTCGCACTATGTTGACTAATTCTGACGACTTGTTTATGTTAAGTTTATTAAGAATACAAAGAAGAACATATTCATCAACCGGGGCGATTTAAATAACTCCGGTTCTGTTGGCTGTAATGAACCCATGGTAGTTAAAGCACGTACTGTTTAGTACATATTATTAAAAAATAGTTTATATATTCTTTCAACCACCTGCTTTACATGCATTGGAAAAGCCATGTAATATCTTACAGTTGTGAAGTATAATTTGGACATAACATTGAAATGTTCTGGGAAAAGGAGAAATTATGTATTGATATTCGTTAGGCCTTTTTGAACATTATTTTAAAAGGACATCTGACATACTCGAATACAAAGGTTCCGTAATAAGCGGGTTCTGCATTTGAATTTTCTCCACACAAACGGGGCGAGTACTGGTAAAGTCTCCAGGAAGCAGACATCGAGCGAGATTATTTCCCAATCGATGTAAATAAATAAATATAAACTTAACATATTTTAGTTACAAAAAGTGAGTGGAGGAGACATTGCTTGTTTTAGAAGTGATTTGCTATAAGGACGTCTGCCGTTGTCTCCTCGGGGAAGCATTTTAAAACTGTTTTTGAAACATTTTCGTTGCTGGAACCCTTTTAGACAGACCCCAATAGTTTGTTTCAAAAGTAAAACAACATTGTTTTCTTCTATTGCACAGGTTGTGATGAAGGTCTCTTCGGGGACGATTGTAGAGTAGAATGTGTTTGTAATAAAGACAACACATTATCCTGTAACGCCACTGATGGCTCGTGTGCGTGTAGTGCAGGATGGACTGGTGATATATGTGAAAGTAATGTAGATGAATGTTTAGATGTATCGCTGAGTAACTGTACAGAAAATTCAGAATGTGTCGATACAGACGGGTCGTTCTTGTGTAACTGCTTTGTGGGATACCAAAAGACCGGCACAGGAGTCTGTGAAGGTACATACAAAATAACATAATTGTATCATATATACGTTCTTAACCTTTTCCCATATATACAACACTTTTAAACTTTGAAATATCATGAAAAACCTATAAACCATCTCTATGAATGTTCATATACATATTGATTATTGATAAATCATAAGTCGTTTGATTAAGAAGCATCAAAATCTGAGTGAGGAAATGATAAATTTCAATAGATGTTTTTTAAATTGTACCCGTTTAACCTACACTGTTCAGAGATTCCAACAATAAGGAAAGATGTGTTTTATGTAAAAACACACAGTCATGTAAGCAGTGCTTTATTTAGAATAATATATATATGCCAATCAGGTCAACAGTGCTATTTCGTGGATATTTGGTAAAAGCCAAGTACTAACTACAGACGAATTAGAGTAAATCAGAATTGTCCTCATTTCCTTAGCTGGCTGAAATTCCTTCAATGCTTATAGCTTCATAATTAGATTGAAAGACTAATGCTGTATAAAGTGTATATACTTCAATTGTTTCAGTTTGTCAAAATTTCTATTACGGACAAGAGTGTGAGTTGAACTGCAGTTGTGTTATTACAAACTCTGTGGCCTGTAATCATACGGACGGTTTCTGTGATTGCAAACAGGTACGTTTCTTCATCTTTGTTTTTGTCTGTGTGAAAGAACTGAACGTTTGTGTTTTAACAAGACCTTGAACATTATTATACTTAATATAAACACTCAATTAAGACACTAATTATTACATTCAGTAGAATATATCACTCTTACTCTTGTTTGGTCAATAGTCATGTTTTGTTCTTCTGACAAAAGGTGTGAGTAATGCTATTTGCATCCAGTCATCGAAATATATAACAATTTCACAAACACTGACTCTGGGGCTAGAATTGGCCTACTATATTACTTTATAGCATACACTTTGGAATTATTTTCCTCTGGAACTGCACAATAATCAGTATGTCGTGTTTAACTTTATCTTGTGGTTTCCGAGCACTGTTTTCCAAAGGTTCAACCTTGGGACAGACTCTGCACCATTCGGACAACGAGTAGTGTTTCATAGAACTAATTGTATAGTACAATTGTTTTAGAATAGTCTCCTCTGCAGCTGCTAGAGCAATCGCATGAAATAGTTGGTCCCCTTTAAAGCTTTTACAAAAAGACACCTTAGACAAGAACTAACACTTTACGAGGTACTTGTATTTTTCAATTGAAATACATAGCGAACAAATAGTTTTAATTTGTTTACAGGGGTGGGATTCTCAAGATTGTTCTGTCGACATTAATGAGTGTGAGATAAACCTTCAGATTTGTGCCGATAAACCAAACACTACCTGTGAAAACTACCCTGGTGCATACATATGCGAATGTAATGATGGATTCTATAGTCAGGATGGATTATGCCTCGGTAAATATGTATGCTGTATCAAACAGAAGGGAGTATTGATGCGTTATCTCAATGGTCTGTCTATACATGCTTAAAGTTTGCCTTTATATCTTTATAAAATAAATGTATATGCAACTAGTGCTGAAAAACTACAATTGTAGCCCTTCTTGTTTCACTCTTTTACTCTTTCATGTGATATGGAAAGAGGTATATCACATACTTACTTCTGTCTGATCAAGTTCAAATTCTTTTTTCAGGGATGTGAATTCTTGCTTCTGTCTTAGATTTGTTTATGCAATAAAAGACACCGTAATATATAAATAAATGTGCAGGCTTGGCACATCCCTGATTTGTTGCAAAGTCTGATGTATCATTATGTTATCCAAATGAAAACATTTGATGCAAGAGAATAGAATGTTGGCCGGTTTAAATTTTATAGAAGAAAATGTTCTGTAGAGTGTAAATATGCTGTTTGTATTTGTGTCAGAAAAAACACTTACATCGACCATTAAAATTTATGTTGTCATATGGTTGATCATAAAAATCAATTTAATGGTAGTGCATATGTTTGAAACTCTATTAAATGTTCATCGAATATGTATATGTTCATGTGTTGAGCTTGATTCCACATACAACACACCTGCAGATGGGGACGTTGAAAACATTAAGGCAAAACGTGATGAGAATAAGTACAAATAAAATGATTTTTTGAATTTAGTTGAAAACAGTAAGGCAAAGCATTAAATACTGTTTCCAAAGTAGTATACAGCTAACGCATCAACATATGTTTACATTTGGGTATGTGGTAATATCGGAATCAAGTTTGCAACTAGTCAGAAGAATGCTTCATAGTATCTGTTATATATGTAAGTAAATATTTCAGATGAAGACGAGTGCCAAGAAGACATTGATGGTTGTATACAAGACTGTGAGAATACAGAGGGTGACTTTATTTGTAACTGTTTTGATGGCTTCCGTGGAGATGGGTTAACATGCACAGGTAATGATGGAAAATGATTTGAGCGTACTCTAGCGAGCAAAAAAGACTCAGATGAGACAGTGCATACGTACAATCACACCAAAATATATACACATCAGAGTCTATACATATTGCATATGTTAACATTATGTTAACGCCTTACTTGAGACTTTGTCAATTTCATCTATCTATATGTTAAGAGTTGATAAACGCTTTTGTCGATATCATTTATATCCGTATGTTAAGGGCTGAATTTAATCTTAGATAATATCAGATTTATTCGTATATTAAGACTTTATATGCGACTGTTACAATTTGATCAATAAACGTTGATTATGGCTGATTTGAGACATTGTTTAATAAACGCATATAAGAGCTGATTTTAGGCATTGTCAAGTTTATCTACATACATGTTCGTATGTAAGGGTACGCATTGAAGACTTGGTCATGTTCTACAACCGTATTTTCTACAACCGTATGCTACGGGCTCTTATCGGCTCTTTTAATAACAGTTAATTATATCTTCAGACGTATGTTAAGAGTTGGTTTGTGACTTTGGCCATTGTTATCTATAAATATATATATATGTTAAGAGTTGAATTGAAACATTTTCAAATCCATCAGTATCCGTATGTTAGGTATTTTCTTTTCCATTTTCACCCATTAATGATATATTATGGGCTAATGGCATACTTTGCTGTCAGCAGATGTAATATGAGTATGCCTTTTATGTAAGGAGTTCCTCAAAATTAGCTCGAGTAGTTGAAAAGAATGGAGGTATGTTGCATTAGCCAATTAAATCCAATTCGTTGTTATGGATTAAAGTAAGACTGTTATGGCAAATTGAGTTTCATTCTTGTATTTGTTCGACAACTGCTTCCTTGTTAATGACACTTAGGGTTAATAGTAAACCAATATAAATCCAGCTTACATGAAGGTATGGGACTAATTTCAATTAAGGCCAAGGTTATCAAGGGTCATACCCTAATGCATTAATAAGGTATTTCCATTGAATATTAATGATATGATATGTTTATTCCTTTTCCACAGCAGATGATTTTAAATACATCTCGGCAATATAATTATTTCCCTTTGATGTTTTAATTGTATGTGTACCAATTTGTAATAGTATGCGCATTTGAGGCGGGAAAACAGGGTTCGATTCCCAGTCTGTTAATTCAAAAGGGTTACAAATGGGTGTATTTGGCTTCCCTCCACATGGCACACAGGGTTGTCGGGAAAGCGTTACGGCTAATGTAATGATGTTAGGAAAAATATTTTTGGTTTTGACCAAGAAAGTGCTGTGATATAACTAAATACTGTTGCAAGCAGCGTACAAATCAATCAAGTATTGTTGTTGAGTTCAATGTTGAACGTGTAGAGTGGTTTCAAATCCTTTATATCACATACGTGTCCGAAAGCAATGTACGGCGCATTCTTGATTAATGTCTTGTCTTACAGAATGTGAGGACAATACATACGGCTACAACTGTTCAAAGAACTGTTCTTGTAATACAACTCACTCCGACAACCCTGAACAATCGTGTGACACCGAAAGTGGTGTATGTTCTTGTAGATCGGAATGGACCGGTCCAAACTGTAACGTCGATGTCAATGAATGTACAACTGAGGATTTATGTGCTCATATCCAGTTCTCTGACTGTCACAATTTGGATGGTGGATATTCCTGTGAATGTTTACGCGGTTAC
Organism: Serripes groenlandicus; assembly: GCA_031761405.1. Lineage (NCBI taxonomy): Eukaryota > Metazoa > Mollusca > Bivalvia > Cardiida > Cardiidae > Serripes > Serripes groenlandicus. Next base: position 27,387,238 of record JASEVX010000005.1, read on the forward strand.
AGTAAGAATGCCAATAGTGAATGTGTACCAGGTACGAATGTAAATGTCATTTATTTAAGGGCATATCATTTTTTTTGTATTAATTATGTCATACACGCGATAACAAGGCAATCCTTCAAATGAAAATAAATTATTTGTATTCTGATAGACTTGAACATTTTATGTTTTTGGTCCGATGCCAATTTAATGAAATAGTCTTGCCGGTAAAGTCATTGTAATTTGTAAAAAGCAAACATCCATAGAAAAGATAGAAAGTTCCAATTTGTATAACTATGATTCGTTAAGAATTCCTCTGCAACCTTGTCAACAAGAACCTCTGATTATATACTGGTGTTTGTAGTGAAAACAATGTGATTGTAAACTATTGAGAACGTTACTTGTTGTCAAATCCACATATTATACAGAGGAATTCAACATTAGTATTAATTTATTTTTGCTTTATTCTAGATTCCATTACAAGTACAGCACCCCCAGGTAAACGTAGTTACTAATTTACAATCAATTGCATGGCAATATTTCGTTTGCCTTTCCCATTCCATTACTTTGTTGTGCCATATCATGCTTTGAAAGGGTATATAAAGAGGCAGTATACACAAACGTGTTGACAGCGTTATTTGAAAGGGGAAATCGCACAACATGATTCCTGCTTATATTATTATCAGAAGGAAATCTAGAAACTTTGCACAAACGTTTTTAAATATTTCGAAATAGTGTGTAAAAGGCAATTTTAATTCAATCGATGATATTGCGAATTGTCCAAGAAATTCATAAACAGTGCATCGAAAGCTGAAACCATGCTGTATATAAATAAGTTACTAGTTTAACTTAATATTGTGCAAACGGAGTGTGGCCAAATAATATCAAACAGTTTGACTTTCGGAAATATTCCTTTAACGTCAGGAAAGGTAACCTATTTATCAACAGCCGGTGTTAGCTCTTATACTGAATATGGTTCATCACTTACTCACAACACATGATGATCCAATGGACAACTGTCGGTTGCAATCTGCATTATAAAAAGGAAGGTTCTTCTTTAATACAATTTCAAAATGCCTGTTAGTATCCAATTTTAATTAGCCATTTATGTTAACCTATAATTTCATGTTTTTGCACATATATTTATGGTATGTGTGAAGGTATGGGGGAATATTGTTGCCTTCGGCATCCGATGGAAAGTGGGTTTAAGAACCTAAGATGGTCTTTTTTTTTACATTTACGATATAACAATTTCAATATGCATTCTGTTCAAACTTTCGATATCGACGATTTGAAGGCATAGATAACGGTATGACATTTGTATAGACGTTTTGAAGAGAGATATGTAATGATTGTATTTTCAAAATTGTGCTGAATGTTTAATGTTTAAACTTGAAAAACATATTATCATCTAAGATTGTGGCGAAAAACTTTAAAAAAGTGTGACTTCAGGAAATGCTACTGTAACCTCAGGAAACACAACCTTCTTATCGACAGCTAATGTTAGTTGTAACGCTGGTCTTATCTCCTCAACTAATCACATAACGTGTCAGTCAGAGAGTTGCTTTTCAGTGACGAATCTAAATTAGAAATATTGTTCATATTTATAAAAGCACAAATAACATTAAACAAACATTGTTTTCTCTAAGATACTTACTATTTCTGTTAAATATGCTAATTGCTTTTAATCAATGTACGTGTTTGGTTACCTAGATACTCGGTTGACATAATTGCCATCAACAGTTAAAAACATGCTGATATATATTTCTTAAGAAACTAATTTGATCTTGTCAAAACAGATTGTGGCAACATGCTATTTAATAGTGTGATATCCGGAACTGCTTCATTAACGTCGGGAAACACAACCTATTTATCAACAGCCCATGTTAGTTGCAATCCTGGATATAACACATCAACTGCCCACATAACGTGTCGGTCCAATGGGCATTGGTCAGTGGCAATTTGCACGTTGAAAGGTAGGTATTGCATTTTCTGCCACTGAACAATGGATCTGAGCGAAGTTTGACATCAAAAATAACGATTAATCAATGTCAATATTGGTTTTCATTTTTATTGTTCGGCTGTGTTATAACAAAATAAATAATTTACAAATTAGTAGGCATGTATGACGTTATGTTATTTTATAGAGCATGACTGCGGGGAAAAAGATATATGAGGATGAATCTTTCAAATATTATTGTAATCTCAATCAATGTAATATCATTGTGATTTTAAATATCAATTAACATAATGTGCATCGAAAGCTGACATTCAGCTGAACATGCATTTCTAACAAGTCCATGTTCATTACGGCAACTCAGATTGTGGCCAGAGAAGTGTGACTTTCGGAAATGCTACTTTAACATCACCTATTTATCAACAGCCAATATCAGTTGTAACACCGGATATAACACATTAGGTTCTCATATAACCTGCAAGTCCAATGGTCAATGGTCGGTAGCAATTTGCACGAGAAACGGTTGGTTCTTTTTTACAGAAATAGTTTTTCCTGTCAGTTGTCAGTCGATTTTAACGAACTTTTAATATTTAGAGAATAAAAATTGTACATTTACCACATATGTTTGGGTTTCAAATGTTCGACATCGTCTTAACCAACTAAGTCATTTGCGTATTTGAAGACCACAGTATGTCATTGTTCAATGTCCTAAGAGAGATATTAATGATCATATGGTCGAATGCTGCTTGTATACCAATCAATGTAGTAGCATAGTGTCCTAGACCACCAGTTCCCATACTGATCATCTGAAGCTAAAATCGTGCTTTATATATAATTTTCAATAACAATTAAAATACATATTATCAATACAGATTGTGGTCAGTTACTATCAAATAGTGTGACTTCTGGAAATGCTACTTTAACAACAGAAAACACAACCTATTTATCAACAGCCAATGTTAGTTGTAATACAGGATATAAGACCTCAACTTCTCACATAACGTGTCAGTCAAATAGACAATGGTCAGTGGAAATCTGCACTATAACTGGTAGGTTCGTTCTTACTATTCCTGTCGGTGACCAATCTCAGTTAGCACTAGCTGTCTTATCTATAACAACACTTATAATATTGAATATACTTTTTTCCAATTTGATAGTTCCAAATACTGTTGAAAACGGCTCTAAAATAAATCTAATTGTTTGGTGACCTAGAAAGTTGGTTGACAAAATGGCCATTGAAGGCTGAAAACGTGTAGAATATAAAAAGGTACAAATTAGAACATCCGTTTATAAAACCGATCATTCAGACTGAAATCGTGCTTTGTATATATTTTTTACAATTCAACTATATATTGTCAACACAGATTGTGGCCAGATACTACCAAATAGTGTGACTTTCGGAAAAGCTTCTTTAAAATCAGGAAAGACAACCTATTTATCAACAGCCATTATCAGCTGTAATACTGGATATAACACCTCAACTACATACATAACGTGTCAGTCCAACGGACAATGGTCAGTGGCAATCTGCACGTTAAACGGTAGGTGCTCCTTTATAGAAATGCCCTTACTTGTTGGTGACCAATCTGAATTATAAATATTTTTTCATAATTGTAAGAAAGACGCTTATACATTTAGAACAGTTATATGCACCTTGATTATTTACTTTAACATCAGGAAACACAACCTATTTATCAATAGCCGATGTTAGTTGTAAAAATGGATATAACACCTCAACATCTCACATACTGTGTCAGTCCAATGGAGATTGGTCGCCGGCTCTCTGTACGATTAACGGTATGATCTATCATGTTTTATTATCCCAATTATTGAGTCTTTCTTCAATCTTTTTCTTTCATTTTGCAATCAGCATATTGTCGGATAACTTAGCCTTGAATGATAACCTGAAAAGTGTATAGCCATCAGTGCAGATACCACATACCTGTTGGTGATTTATTTAACCTGTTCACATGTGGCCTACGTTATATTTGAATTAAACGATTTAATTAGTGTATATAAGTTCTTTTATTTCTTCAGTTTCGCAATGGTCAGTTCAAATTAAGAATGATATGTGACTGACTTAGTGGCTGTTGTAGTTTTTAGAACAACTGCCCCTGGGGCTAGATGATTGGGTTCTATCCGTGGTCGATACATTACCTAGGCTTTTTTTTCAAATAACCATGACAGTTTAATAAACAGGCAACAACAAATGCATGAAAACTTCAATTATAAATAAACAGAGTAACATAAGAAATATTAAATAATTTTGTATAAAGGTGATGACAATGCTAATGCATTTTTAACATTGAGTTCCATAACAGTTTCTGTTTGAAAGCCCTACTCAAAATATGTATGACATATTAAGACATGTTGGACAACAACGTGCCCGCAACATCTTCAAGAAGGGGAGTGTTACTTTTCCTTTAAAGACATGTGTATCTGTAAAACATGCCAACCATAAGAAATTTAGTTGGTATGTGAATCCACAGTCTCACCAAAGTACTCATTGTATAAGAAGATGAAATTTGGAATCGCAAGACTCCATTTGATCATTCACATATATGTACCTCTTTAATAGCGACATAAGAAGACGCCGTTTTTGTCTGACGGTGTTCTGTTGTATATCTACAGTGCTCTATGGTGGCGTTTGTGAGGAAAGCGGATTGTGTCTGACAGAAGGTGCTGATTGTTTAGATGGAACCTGCGTTTGTAGCAACACAGGTATCGTGGATTTGACTAACAAATTATGTGACACAAGTGAGTACTTAAATTGTTTTTAGACTTTTTAACCCTTCTTTATTTCAATGTGTAGCCCACATTAATGGCTGTACTTAATGATACTATTTTAATAAATATAGGACAGTAAAACTACAATAACTTTTTTCTATTACGTCTCTATTAAAATAATGTATCCCAAAACATTCTTCCTATCCATCGGCCCCCATGTTTTAATGAGGTAAATCAGGGAGAGTATTGATTATGAAAAATAAATTGTATTTTGATCACGTTTAGTTGTACTTTTTAACCAAAAGTGTCAATTAATCTGATCATGTTTTAAGTACATGTTTATTTAAATGTAACTGCAGTTAGAAAGCCAGGAAACACTCGTTACTTGACGTTTGACGGTTTAAATGAAGGACATAACGTCAATAACTTATGTGTTAAGTAATTTACGCACCCTATCGGCTCACTTGACTTTGCTGTCGCTTTACTTTTGTAGCTTTTCTATATATAGAATATAGTAAAAGACAGGTTGCACGATTACTTGCAATTTCGAAGGTGGCAAGAGGTCGTCAAATCGTCGCAATCGGCTGAGCTATAAGCAACTTGCTTCAGATATATTTTATGTAATAAGTGAGTTTGCATTACCAATAATCACGTTTTACCAACAGTGCCCCTTATTGAGTACGGAAATATTAATGATACTCGAGGACCAAAAGATGCAGCTTGCAGTGGACCTGTGACATTCCCTGCACGTTTTACGGTCTTCGGAAGAACTTTTAAATCGGTATATGTAAGTTATTGTCTTTATTAACATCAAGCTGGTGCTAACATAAATTTGGGTCTCTCAATTTATTTCTTGCTTTATACACACCCGAAAGGTTTTTTAAACACGAGATAAATACTAGGGTAATAACTCTGAAGCAGCCTTATTCAAAATTTATTTTGCAAGAGAAGTCTCATTTATCTTTTTGCATGTATTTATAACTTTATATCTTAATTAAGATAATGTGATTGTTTGTGTGTTTGTGTTTTAGTTTGACTGTTTTTTACGCCGCAGTCAGTAGTATAAGCTAATATCAAACATTACCTGGGTAAATTACTGGTGATACCTGTATGATGTATTCTGACTCGATGCACAAGTCGTAATAATATAAGCACGATCCGTCGAGCTCATGCAGGAAGTAATTTCTACCTTGTTTAAGTCTTTGGTATGTATGGTCTTCGATTTCACCGCAGCAATACGCATCATATCATTATATATGTTTACCAAATGATGTATGCTACACCAACCAGTATATGTAGCTAGTTATGGTTAAATGTTAATAATAACCATGGTATGTGTATATACCTGAAATGTATTTGATGAGAAATGGAAATCGTATTCTTGGTTATCTAACCTTAGCATGTCCGGATGCTCTATTCATATCACTAGTGGTTTGTCTCAGTTGTAATAATATAAAGACATGTGAGCCGCGTAATCGCCAGCATTGAAGAACATTTGAAATAAACCGTAGATGTTCCTACTTACGAATACTTAAGAAGTGTAGTCAAATAGGTTTATCTCTTATCAATTAAATGGTTTTCCGAATCGCCGATGCAACAAAAAAACATTTTCACCGCGTGGGTCATCTTAACATGATGCATATTCCACCCAATACAACATTCATATACGTATGCTCAAAGTAGATAGAGGTCTGGCTGCGCTTTCATGTTTTCAGGTGCAAAAGATTATACAACTTTGATTGAGGTGCACATAAACTGTCTGCGACAGTTTAGCGAGCATTGCAGTTACGGTTTATCAGACTTTGCTAAATGGTCTACATCTGCACGAACTGTGGAGTTTATTTCCCATAAAGTAGCTACTTGTATAGATGGTGGTAACACTTTCAGATATGTTCGAATGGATATGTCAGCTTGGACAAAAGGTACACTGATCCTAAACCACCGAGCGATGCAACAGCATTTGGCGACTTCACAATCCTTGCACCATACTATGCGGATACCGATGTGAACACTAGTAATGTATACTACAGATATTATGACATTACAAAAAACAATGGGAAAGACATGGCTAATGGTGACGTTGCGAATATAGAATATTTCATTCACACGTTTGGAAGCAAAGGTGATTTCAAAGCTGCCTTCATCCTGGTTGTTACTTGGAAAGTAGTACAACCTGTTGAGAGTTCTACAGGTGAAGTAAGTAGTGTTAATCAGGCGTTAGTAAGTATTGTTATTTAAATAGAATAAAACGAATGTTCAATTGATATCTTTCTTACCCATTATACTGAACCATTTGATACATTGGTAGTTCGAGTAGATATGTGTGTCCAAGTATGAACATGTGCTGCTTTTGTTTCAGTATATGTTTCATGTTGATTGGGTGGTCAGTGTTATTTTTTAGGAGGCGTTAGGGGGTAATGTGTGTAGCACTGATAGGCAGAATGTCAGACGATTTTTACTAAATTCTCAAGTCGAAAGCCTCATAAAGTAGTTGTTTATGGTAATGTGATTAATATTGCCATGGTATAAAGTATTACATTTTAAAATCACCTTTAAGTGGTGTCTTGATCAAATACGGATTAAAATAGGCGTATTTTATCCTAATATTTACAGAAAAAAAATAAACCGACAATTTTGATGAATTATGACATCTAATTCAATAGTCATGGAAAACAACTAAATAACATGATATTATGCGCAATGCCACTTGCAATATGTTTGTATTATAAACTATCTATCCGTAGGGCACTGCCTCGTTTCAACTGGTACTTGTAACGGATGGAACCGACACGTTTGCTCTTTATATCTACGAACACGGAGGGATGAAATGGAATTCAGCACTGCAAAAACCAAACATATGGATTGGATATCACTCAACAGGGAAATATTCCAAGTCGAGTCTCTTTTCATTATCAAGACAGGCATTAACAATGGACCAGAGTGCATTAACTAAAGGTATCTTATTGTTTAACTTAGGAAATAAAGTAAACGCATCCAAATTACATTCCGAAATTTGCTATTAACAAAAGATCCAGATCTGGAAGAGAGAATGAATTCCTCTATTCGCTCAAACAGTTAGTTAGGATCATGTATTCCAAATGACTATAGAGATTGGTTATTACAACAAAAGGTTTGGTTACGTGTGCATATTGACCCAAGGCGTATACATCAGGTAAACATACTGTCAAAATTAAAACTATGTAACATATATTCATATTATAAAGTTACAATGTCCTTATGAATTTTATCAGCACCAGTTTAGAATCAGACCAGTTGTCCACCGTAGAAATCGTAACGGTTCCTGTCTGATGTATTTCACGCCGTATATTGAATGTCTTCGAATCGTGCGATGTTGTAGAATTGCATGTTGTATCTAGATAGCAAATTAGATAAGGTTCTCACGTTTTTTTAAAGACACTGCCGTTAGAGGAGGAAATTGATTTGATTGTTGTCTCCTCTGACACTAAGAACTTATTTGGAATAAATGCATGCCGATGTTCATTCGTTTATCTTGTACCAAAATAAGTACATATATTAAAAGTCTTCAAAGACATGGCCACTACAGATGAGGTTACGCTTCTTTCGATTTAAACCGACAAGTGAACATTCTCAAATTGAGCGCTATAAATCTAACCGACTCAAGGATCAGGGAAAATATATATTCCAAAGTTCTCATTGGATTCTATTTTAGTTTTTTAACCAACTCACAATGGCTGTGAACTGCTCGTACCAACGTAACACTATATGTAACTATTTAAAAGAAATATTTTAAGGGTAATTGTAAAGCCAACACTATAACATTCAGAACGTTGTGACATGTAAATTGAACAATGAATCAGGTAAGTGTAGGAATCTGACAAACATTTATAGTATGAATTACTAAGACAGTATCACGAATAAGATATTGCACCATAGTTACACATGTAATAGTTGTGGTAATTCTGGAATGTAAAGGTTATAAAATAAGAACTCAAACATACACGGTGCAGTCAGACATTTAACAAATTGTCTTTGTGAAATTATTACTTTTGGTGTAAGAATAATATAAGAAGCATCGAAATATTAAAAAAAATCCGTCCACACAGATTAAAATTTGAATTACAATCAAACAGCAAAATAATATATATAACACCTCAAACAAACAAACATCATGCCGAACGGATCACTTACACTGTCAAGGGACATTATCTAATGAAATGACGTCTATATGGCAGCAAATGTTTTTCAAAGTTTTAGCCCTTATATAAAAAGCATGTTATTTGTCGTAGCTACGTTTCACAGAGCTGACAGCGATTTTCAATTTCTGTTTCGAATCAAATCTGCTACCTCGTAAATCAGCCTTTTGGGAAATACACAAAAGACCATAGGGGCAAGGTCAGGACGATACGGCCTATTCTAAGAAATCAATTGTTAATAAAGTGTCTACAGACCAATGTGAGTTAATGCAGTATCAAATTCTCAATTTAACATTCGACTTTTTTTCTTATGGCATTCGTTAAACCTCTCTGAAATGTCATAAGTAAAGTAGTTTTTACTTTTCTAACTAATATATCAACGAAAGCATTTATATAAGGATTGATACATAAAATAGGAATACATTTTGTAATTAAACAATACATATTATCTTAATATTAATATTTGGTGAAAGAAAACTTGCCTTTTGATAAAAAAAATTATTCACTGTTTTTTCCACTATGTATAGAATGTTGAAGGAGCATCTCCTACCTGTCCATAAAAGAAAGTACTTGATTTTTCCTGGCTGATTTCGAGTTAAATGTCAGAAAAATGTTTTATACTAAAGGAAGACAGAGAAATGAACTTATTCTAAATTCTAGCAAGGCGTATCAAAAGAACTGTATCAAGGTGTATCAACACGTACGGCTTACAGCGTTATTTGGAGACTTATCAGAGTATTACCACTCCTTATTACATTGTGTCAACATATTGAGTAATTGATGACAAATAAGTGACTGAATGTGACCACGACTTTGCAAATGAAGTTATGCTGAAGAAATGTGCATGTAACTTAGTTTAGATACACATTTCGTTTCATTTTTATAAAAGTCTAGATTTTTTTTTAAATACGTCTGTTTCACAGGTGTGAAGGGGGTTACTTTACATCACCTCAATAGCATAGATGAAACACCACAAGAGTCTATCCTGAATAGAATAGAGTGCTATCGTTGGTACAATGACAATGTGGACACAAACATAAGTATTGCTAACAACCTCCCCGGATGCCCCTGTGACCTTCGAAAACTGTCATATGATCCTTGGTTTCTCATACTGGAAGACGTGCCTAATCAACATGATATTGTTTGTTCTACTGTCAGTACTTACAGATCACCGCATGGAAAGGTAATAGTCATGTCTTTATGAAATGTCGATTGAGATTATATTTCGAAATAACAGGCCGACAGCGACGTTTTGGTTACATTTAAAAATGTTATAGTATATTTCTAACGTATGTATGCTGAGAATGACCTTATAGCTTTAAATTGTTTTAGAACTTTAGAATTCACACCAAATTAATGGTCGTCAAATTATACGAATCAATAAAAAAGACATGTGAAAGAAAACCAGTCCGATCACTTGGATGTGTATGAGCCGAATCCACGATTCAAATGAAAACTTTTAATAATCAACTAGCATGATTGTTTTATCACAACTTTGGCACCTGTCAGCTGCATATGCAGGGTTAAAGCTGTTGGATATTGTATCTTTCTAAATTTTCAGTCATTAGATACATACTAGATATTGCCGATCGATCGATTTTGTGTAGCAAATAATTTGATTCAAGATATTTTCTTGTACGTGTTTTAAAATTACCGCTGTTAAAATTTCCTTCAAATAAGAATCGATTGAAATAACATAGCGCCTACGAGAATCACTAATTTAATATAAGTAACAATTGTTATCTCATTCATCGATTACTAATTTCTAGGAATTATTTTATACTTCACCATAAAACAATTCATTAAAAGATGGTTTATTTAATGTAAACCTTCCCTTTACATCAATTTAGAAGATTAGGGAGTATAAACCACATATAGGGACATTTAATTTTCTATTTAATAAGAAGACTGAAATTGCAAACGAAATAAAGGAACGTAGAAACTAGACTGAAATAATGGAACGGGTTATAAGAGTTATAGCTTTCTAATTTTGGTTGAACGGTTTAAAGCACTAATTTCAAAATATTACCAAACGAATGGTTATTAACCCTTTCAAACCTGAATTCCCGAACTAGAAATATCCAGCTTTGCTTTTAAAATAAACCGTAGTCAATTGTATGAATGTCAAGCTGAAAATACTGAGTTTAGCAGACGGGTGCGCCGTCCGACCTTGCTCTACACTGGTGCACACTTAAAAGATAAGGTTCAAGCAGTCAAATGGTCATTGTATGTATTTATGCTAGAACTGACCAAATGGCATCAGAAGAATCATCGCCATTATAATTGAAGCTACTTGCTAAACTTGTTTCTACTTTGCAGAGCTGCTGTTACAACAAGACGTCTAATTTGTGGGTTCAAGAGAGACCATATGCGGGTTCATTTTTCCTGAATCACCCAACAGCCCCCAAAGAGCATGCAGCAAAAGACATTCGGGGCAAAACATATTGCTGTTATGGTTCACAGTTGTGTGACAAATACTACGAACTACGTCCTGTTGGTAGCTGTTACAAAGAATCGTGGTTTGAAATCGGTATGTACCCTATTGGAATACATACGAATTTGCCGTCGGGGCATCAATTATTATACCTCTGCGCGTTTGTAAAGATACATTTATTACAGTTTGGTACGGGTTTGTCTACACAAATCATGAACAAGGACTCGGATGTCGTAGTATAACTGATAACTTTAGAAAATAACGTACAACACTGATGAAACAAAAAAGAAACTCTTGGAATATATCAAAGTTTATATCCATGTATATGTTGTGGGCATTTCCTCGAATAAATTTTCTGACAACAAATATCCCTTTTCGATTTCATAATCAGCAATAGTACTTTTGTCAATGCGTCTACCCCAGCTTAACCATGTCTTTCCACATCGTCATTCCGTCGTAAATACAGTATCAAAGTACTTTGAGATCAGTATAAACCAAAAGAGGGTAATATATGCGTGTATTCCCATCGTGTTTAATACCAGTAATACTTAGGCGAAAGTTTACCAATTAAATGTGAGATCAGGGAAAATGTTTCTATTCTGTAATGATAAACATCAACACAGATTAGTAACTGGAACCTTATACACAATGTAGGCAGTACACTTCGATATCATTTTGTTCAATAATAAGGTATTTTCAAACTAACTTTGATGGTGTATTTTCAATTGATGTACTGCAATACAGTTATATGTAACCTGCCATTTCTTAATTCGGATTATTTGTAAAATTGTAATGCTTATTTTCTAACATGTAAACTAATTATAATATTATACTTCATTAATAGGGACAAATTGGGGTGATCCACATTTTAGAACACTCGATTACATGGACTTTACGTTTAACGGGCTTGGTGAATTTCTATTAATGCAAGTTCCAAAACAAGATAAGCAATTCCAGCTTCAAGCCAGAACTACTAGACCCCGGAAAGCGGATGGTTCTCTCTCTCAAGCAACTGTTTTTAGTGCATTTGCAGCTCAGGGTGGTAATGATGCAAACTTCCATGTGGAAATAAATCGAAATAAAACAGGTTATTTCATTGTAATACCGCCTTTTTGATCGTTACGAATTTGTTTTAACAAAATTAAAGTACTTAAATGTTTTAAAGATACATACTTGACAGATTTGACGGAAATACTAGTATATCACGAACATAGAACTCCATATGTTGTTTAATATAATGTCGATCATTGGATTTGTAATTGAGGTTGCATATAAAGGAATATAATGGCTACTTGTTTAAAATGTATATCTAAAGATATTGAATATCCAAACAGGTTTAACCACTATTTGTTGTTATCAACATAGAAAGTAGAAAAAAAACCTAGACAGTCAATTTTGTTTTGCAAATAACTCAATTCTTATTTATATTATGTGATGTTTAAAATTATAACATACATATAGGCAGATATGAGCATGCACTAATGTTTTAACCAGACACATTTAATTTGGCCACATTTTAAAAATGGTAGTAATGGGTGCCCTCCTTGGAGCTCAGAGTTTCATCGGATAGCATTACGACTGGCTGGCTGATGTCAGGATAAACGGACTAGAACATACTTCATCAAGCAATCATATTTTGCCATATCCTACACTTCGCTTAAATGGCCGATGTAGCAAAATCCTAGGGTATATTAAATTGTATTATCCTTGAAAATCTCATTGCATTCTAATTACTAGTATCATTTTAGGGGTTTTCCTTAATTATACTAGTTTGTAAAGTTCTATAAGCTAGCAATTTATTATTAAAGGGGAAACTCAAATGATTTATTTCTTTACTTTTTATGACAATTTAAACCGACCTATAGGCAAGGTTTCTTTTCTTCTTCATTTTGCTATTTTATAAAACAAAAATCAAACATACATTTAGTAATTTAAAATTTCTCTCAGTTTTGTAGCATTTTATTTGTTTCTGTGTATTATGTATTATATCAGAAATATACATGATTTTAATTTTGATTAACGGCAATACATAAATGTTTTTCTTTGATATAGGGTATCCGTTTCATTGAACGATTTTATGTCTTCTAGGTTTTACGGTGTACGCTAATAGAGATGACATTTCGCTTGCAATTAGACAACATAATTACACCTATGAATCAACGGATGGGAGTATGCAGATTGTGACACGAGAACAAAATACCGTTACTGTTTTCTTCCCGTATTTTGGTGAGAGCATATGAACTTTGCTACGCGAAAACTAACCGTAAAGCATTTTTGACCAGTGTAGATCCAGATCAAAATGAGCTTCTGCACATATTGATCAGGCCCTTCGGTGTACGTCAATATAGTATAGAATGTTAAATACTCTCTGTAGGTTAATTTGTTGATATTACGCTAAGGTGGATTTACTTGAGCATCGTTCACTTTGACCCTCGACAGGTGAACATGTTTCTTGATTTTTTTATTCTATTTTCGACTTAATTCGTTTATGTTGCATATTTGATGTGAGGTAAGACGTTGCATATCTGTATGTTTTTTGCACAGGTGCGACTGAATTTAAATTATTCGCAATTCTTACAAATAACAATATTGTTTGCATGATGTGACAATGTTTTTCATTAGTTGAATTAACTTGATTGAATTAAGTAAATGTCTTTACTTTCTTTCTTTATATCACAAAAATAATCCATTTATACGATTTCTTTTGTTTTCCTGAATCAATCTGTTAAAGCGTGGAAGACAATGGTGCTGCATTTGAGATTTTCCCACACAAACGGGGAGAGTACTGTTTAAGTCTCCAAAAAGCAGACATCGAGCGTTATAATAAAAGCTGAAACCTATCTAAACGACAGCGTATTACCCCGAATCGTCTATTTATTTAATATGTATTTCAATTGATATTTCATTTTTCTTATAATTTGTATTTCCTTGAATATTTGTACAATATGTATGTCGATAGATAAAGCTGGTTAATTGTCAGTAATAGGTTTTTCCATGAAGGTTATAAATCTATAAATACGTATTTCATGAATGTTACTTTTTTTATACAATAGGTATTTCCCTAAACGTCACAGTCAATGTCAGAATGTTTTCACTGGTTGTACTAATCAGCTCAGAGTTCCAAGGCAAGACTAGAGGACTCCTCGGAAACTTTAATGGAGAACCTGATGACGATTTTGTTCTTCCAAATGGAACCATGAAGAATGCAAACATCTCTGAGAGGGAAGTCTTTTTCTATGGAAGTGAATGTAATTAGATTTAAATTGTTCTTGTTTATTTATAAAGAGCTTCGGTACTAGAAGTCGCGTTTAGCTAAAAAAGCTATGAACATTGAAATATTCGTTACAGTATACTGTAGTAACTGAAAAGGAGAATACATTTAAGAAACTGCTGCATTTCCCAACATAAGTAAACACAATTTACAAAAGTATATCCGAGAATTCAATGATAATAAACTATTTATTTTTGTCTTGATATTTGAACGCTCCCTATGCTTTTAACTGGATCGAAACGTGTTTTCATAGCGCTCAACATTATGTGTTTCCATTAAACGTAGTGCACGCTACAGTGATTTAATGAAACAAATAAGAGATAAAGTTGATTTTAAGGTATGCTTTTAAGGGTCTCCCACTAAACAAAGACGGTTCTGGTCCTTTCCAAGAAAATTGTCCTCGCGAGGACCGGTGCCTTACAACTGATATGTTAGAATAATGAAAGGGTATCGCACCCTGACACTCTTGTAACTAAATATGAATCTTGAAATAATCTGCACCTGTCAGATGATTGGACATGATAATTAGTGTATACTATCAAAAAGCCATATATAATCTATAAAGCTTAAGCCCTATCAGAGCATGTGGTTTCTACAATTGCATAACAATACATGATGCCTACGATAGTATATAATTAAAGAGTGAATTTGTTTTTCTTATTTGTTTCAGGGAGAGTTGATTCAGGCACATCCATATTCATTTATGCAAAGGGTAAAGGCCACGACGATTATCACAATGCGTCCTATATTCCACCTTTTCTACAAGATGCTTCAATAGATAAAGTGGAAGAAGCCAAACATGTCTGCTCGGGAGAAACACATGTGCAATGTATCTTTGATTTCGTTTTCACGGAAGATGAAGAAATAGCCAGACAAACAAAGGCTACTGAAATAACTTCAGTGTTAGATAAACAAGAGATATGTAAGTATGAAATGCGCTTGAAATAATCTTACCTTTGGGTTACATTTCAACAGAATTGTTTAAAGGCCTCTTTAAATAAAGTTTAAGGGTCACCTGATTTTGAAACATCTGACAAACAGGAATTATAGTTTTTGACAAATTGCGTGTTTCCTATTTCCAACATTGTTGTTAATGGCATTATCAAACTTTTTCTGTAGGAAACGATTAATTCATAAATCTGTGGTGGTCATCAAGTTTTCTTCTTCCCGTCACGTGTCCAACTCTATATAAATATGATATTTCAATTGTTCAATGTGTTTTAAATAATACGATTAAAATGTCAAATTGAAGGATGGACAGTGAGTTATTGCTACATTAACCATAACTATACCTTATGAAAAATGTTTTGGGAATAAAACTACATTTAACTATCGATCTGCAACTTTGTCCGATATGTCATTATTCACATATTGTACATATATGCTGTAGTTTTTTAAAAGTTGCATTCAGCTTTTATACCAACTACTCATATGTGTAAATTGACTTATTCCTATCCTTAATTAAATTCGTGATGCAGCAAATGCAAGTGAATAATCAGAGTAACAAGAAAAACATTTAATACATAGAAGGGGAGGCTTTGAATATAAAAAGATGTTATCTATTTTTCGATGTATTAGGTATTGTGAGCACGATTTGCTAATAGTGAGCTTTAAGGAACTTTGGACGTCGTAGGCCGCCATCGTGTTGATTCAAACAATATCTCATTTAACCCAACTGACCAACTGCCAAGATGATTTCCCTTTATTGTTTTTATGACTGCCATTTGTCAAAAGTGGCATAAATGTTGAACAATTGTTTCACTTACACCAGGGTTAAGTATGGAAAAATGATTTAAAAACAAGGTTTTCTAAACTGAAGTCTTCAATACGAAATATGTTTAAACAATTGATCTTGTAATCCAAAATCTCGATAACCGTTGATCTCTTTTGCAAAAGGGTGATTGCCGGAGAAACACAAGCAACACTTTACTTGACATCTCGTCTAAACCACTGATGCAATTTCAAAGATGTTCACTTGAATGTTCCTATGGTTACCCTGTACCGAGTCTCCAACTTAGCCAAATTTCATACTAATATGGAATAGGTTTCATGTGTGGCTCTATACAAAAGTTGATTAAACGGTTTCCCTCTTCTAAACGGTTGAAATCTTATAAATATTACCAAGTAAATTTCAGAGTATCCAGGATAGCAATTCTGTTCAATCATTGTCCTCTTATTTTACATATTCAATAATACAAACTGTGCTTTCATGTGTTGCTGTTATCATTAGGTGCAAAAGAATTGAAACGAATTTACAATCCTACAAAACATGAACATGTTCATCAATTTCATCTCGGCTTATGTTACTTCCGTATTTATTTGATATTTATTCTTACAGCTGCAAAGATTCCCACTATTGAAACATGTGAAGTTACCAGTGTTTATCTTGATGATGAGGTGGTCTGTCAGTTAAGAGTTGGCGATGAAGATGATGAAGTCATTGTTGAGGGTCTGGATGAAGATAGGTTTACGGTTTTTCCCAACAAAACTCTTATATTCAAGATAGTCAACACAGAACCAATTCAATTAAGGTATCAACACTATCATTAGCTGGCGGTGCCACCAGAAAATGACGCCTTTAAAAGATTTAAATAATATTTATTGCAAAAATAATGCATACTTATCTTAGTAGTTCCGAGCCATAACCAATATTCAACGGTTTTAAGCCTCTGTTTACGAAAAAGTGGGTAGCAGAGGAGACACTTTTTTAAACAGTTTCTTGGCGCTTGAAGGTCAACATATACAAATATCGCAACATTCACATGGTTTGTTTTCGTGTGTTAGGGCATATTGCAATGTAGGTAAAAGCATATAGAATATTAAAGTTAATTTAGTTTTCTATTTGTAATGTTATGGTGCAACGTTTTGTGAAAATGTTATTTCTTAAAATAGTTGTCTTCTTTTATAAATATTGAATATCCAATAGATCGGGTGATATGTGTTAAATCAATTTCAAGAATATAAAAATGAAGCATAAATCGTATATTCTAGTTGACTAGGATCTCAGCGTTTGTTCCTATCAATGACTCCCCTGGTGTACTTAATTTAAGTCACGTGTACTCAAGATAATCGAACATATTTCGTTTTTCACATGTTATAACGAACGAAACGTTGATAAGCAGTTTGTCCATGTTGTTAACTGACAGTAAACTGATGGGCCAAATGTTAAAGACTCGATAAAAATGTTTGTCTTCGAACGCTCGTATTACATTGTTTAAAGAGATGGAATCTGACTGGCCCTCTACTAATAGCCTTAGATAAGTTGAAAAGCCTTGATCTTAAATAAGATTGATCCTAGGGGTTTTGACAAACTACTTTTTCATGTGGCTAAGGCTTCTAGAGTGGGACTCATGTGGTGGATACATAGTCATATTTGTCCTCTGGTCTTCCAACTAAAACCAATGTCTCTCTGGTCACAACAAACCAATTGTATGTATTTAAGGGTGACGGCCGAAAATGAAGATGGGAAGAAATCACCAAAGGAAATCATCAACTTGTTCGTGTGTACAGGATGTAGTGAAAATGGAATCTGCTCATCAACAGAAACCAGAGAGGTTGAAAAAGGAGCTGAAGGTTTCAAACTTGCTAAATGTGTCTGTGATGTTGGATTTGACGGTACAGTATAACTGTTTGACAAAATAGAATAGGTCTAGATGCGTTTTAGAAAAGAAAGATAGAGACAAAGGCAGAGAGAGAGAGAGAGAGAGAGAGAGAGAGAGAGAGAGAGAGAGAGAGAGAGAGAGAGAGAGAGAGAGAGAGAGAGAGACAGAGAGAGAGAGAGAGACAGACAGAGAGAGAGAGAGAGAGAGACAGAGATAGAGAGAGAGAGAGAGAGAGAGAGAGAGAGAGACAGAGAGAGAGAGAGAGAGAGAGAGAGAGAGAGAGAGAGAGACACACACACACACACACACACACACACAAATAGAAACACACAGACACACGGATCATGAGAGGTATGTTAGACACAGAGAGAGAACGACAGACGAAATCATGTAAACTCGTTAGTGTGTTTATGCGGAAAAACAATCATGTAATGTTGGATCAAAGCCTAATTATTCAATGAAGCGCAAAAGTAAAGGCTTGTCTTTGCACAATTAATAGCTCAAAAGTCATATATTGATTTGTTTCTGTTTTAAACAAAAGCTAGGAAAAATAGATAACATTTGATAGGAATCATTATTTCAATTGATTAAACAAACGTTAGATTTGTCAATTTATAGGAGAGTTTCATGTTTTAAAGAAAAGAAACATGCTCTACAATGTATCGCTATCATAGAATGAGTAAGCGTATACAATGATGTTAACACAATTGATACTATAGGGGAAGAATGTGAAGAAGACTTTGATGGATGTGCCTCAAAGCCGTGTTCCCTGTTTAGAGATTGTACTGATATGACACCGAGTGAGCACAAGCAAACTAACACGGCCTACAAATGCGGACCATGTTCGGATGGTTATTCACTGACTAGCAAAGCGAAATGCGTTGGTAAGAGTCAATTTAGTGTATGATTTATTATCTAGCCATAAATTATTGTTCTTCAAAAGCATCTTTCAGATTGGAGCAAGGGAAATAAATATAATCTCATAATTTGTTCTTGTGGATTTAACCGTACAATTTATCAATAATACATCATGCTGCTGATCCCTAAATAACAGATCCACGGTCGAGTGACATACCAAAAACTTTTTAAAAAGTAGTTATGGCTGTCCTCCTCGGCGCTTATGTTTCGGGATGTGCATTTCGACCGACTGATTGGTGTCGGTAAAAATGGACCAGTAGTCCTGGTAACTTACCCAAGAAACGCCGTGATATAACTGTAAAATAGTTAAAAGCGGCGTAAAACACAAAACAACCAATTTTGATAACAAAATGTATATACCTTTTAATTCAATATACAGATCTAACAAATGCATTCGAGTATAAATAAATATTGTTGAAGAACACAATGACACTTTCGCTTGTATGCACTCTCTCAGATTACTACTGTACTTTGAATACTTAAATTGGATAGTTTGTATTTATGGGCCTTGTTTTTACAGCATCTGATTATTCTACCCAAGTATCCTCTTTGTAGTTCAATGCAAATATTGTGTCTTTTGCATGATAAGGCAGATATTTAACACATGGTTGTCTAACGGGCATATCGAGTTTTTTTAAACCATGGTAAAATAGAATCTATACACAATCCTTAAATTGAAAAACGTTTGATTACAAAAGACATTAAGACATGTGAAAATAGGAATCTGAGTTTAAACTGGAAGGAAGATTATGCAGGAGATATAGATTACTTATCCATAGGAAATTCTCCTTTACAAATATGTTTTCCATCTATCTTTCCAATTTAAGAAACGCAAGAATTCACTTTAAGGCGCATTTCTTTATATTTGTTTTATCTCGGTCATCACCTTCTAATTTTAGAACTTAAAAAGTTGACAAAGATCTTGTTTATGCCAAAAAGATGTGCCATGACCTTGCCTCGAGAACCCGTGATCAAGTTCAATGCCAACGGCATTTAAAGTCCTTAATTACTATCACATCTTTAATTCTGTGACGCTTGTACATGTTCTTTCAGACATAGATGAGTGTTCAGAAGCTTATGGAAACTGTGAACAATTATGTGCGAATACTGACGGTGGATTTGAATGCTCCTGTATGTTAGGATATAGACTTGATCAAACAAATAAGAGTTTATGTACAGGTTAGTATCTTGTAAACATAAATAAGTGTAACCTGTATAATTAGGAACTTCCAGTGTATGATTGCTTGATTATGACAATGATGTGCAGACAGGCAGAGATAAACAAGTGTTTACAAATGCTTTATGGTGAACATTTCCTTGATGCAAATAATTTATGGCCATTTTGTGGAAAAGGAGCAATTGTTCAAAACGATCGCTTTATCCCTTTCCCACAATGGTTTTCTAAATTTTACATATTTCATCCACTGATAGTTTCGGGGAAATGACTCGTAAGCAGTCATAAGTCTGTAACAAATTCTTCTTCAAATCACGTTATAAACTTTTCAGATATAAATGAGTGTGATGAAGCACTTCATCAGTGTCAACACGTGTGTGAAAATACTGACGGGACTTATGATTGTTCTTGTAAAAAGGGTTTTGTCCTGAAAGCTGATGGACTGACATGTCTTCAAAATGGTAATTCTATTGTTTTGCCCTTTCCCATGATACATCTGCTTTCCATCCATTGTACAACATTTGAATAAATATACAATAATTTTATCTAATACTAACTTAATTGGAGGCAAACAAATGACATTTGTAATTACTTTTTATATCAATATAAGCAAATGTGAAATGTACATGGTGAATAAAAAAATATATATATGTTTTTTCTGTCTCAAATAAGTATTAAGATGTATGTACTCTCGGAAAAAAAACAGTTACCGATTTACATAAATTTCTAATTCAACTCTCAACCAAGATCCAAAACATATTATGGAAAAAGATATCTGGTAACATAATTTGCTATGATAGAACGTAAATTATTGCGTAACGAAATGAGAAACTATGCACTAGGTGCAATGTCTCATTATTTAAAATATCGAAGGGAGCTCAGCAGATGTACGTAACGTCATCTGTATCAGGCTTATTGAAGCTGAAAAGAATGATTAAAATATGTTTGAATATACATGTATTTATAAACATTAATGTAGCTTCAATATTTTAAATATTTTACTAGCAATTGTAGACGGATCTGCACCTATTGTAAATTATTTGATATATACTTACCACCTTGAAATAATTATTATGTATTATATAAACATTGCATGGCTTCATGTGTGACATTACATATTGTCAACATGAGGGAAATACTGTTACCCTAGGCAAAGCCGAGGTTAACTGTATTTACCCGAATGTTGACACTGTGTACCATCACACTGGAAGCTATGCGATATTTGTTTTATTATACCGAACAAAATTACATTTTTATTCAATTTATTCTGTACCAAAGACAATATTAAGTATAATGTATACAAGCATGATAACGTTGCCGTCACGTCATTGTTTTATAAAGACCAAATCACAGTTCTTTGTCTGTTGAAATGAAAATGTCACCTCTAACAGTATTACTTTCCATGGAAATTGAAAAGAACATTGCAGTTGTTCAAATGTAGTGTTATATTGTAGTTCCCATGTTCACCTCCCCTATAAGGGATCTTAATTCTCTGATGCGACAATCGCATCTGAACACCATGGGTTGTCATGTCAGCTTCTTAAGCAGGAATGGGAAGTTGAATTATAACGGTGACGTTTTTGTTTAAAATGACGTCATGCACGTTCATGACCAACATTTTAGACGCGCGTGTCATGTTACAGTATGCTGTTCACCGGTCAAAAACGTACTGTTAGCATGAGACAGTAAGAAATTGCCTATGATGAGTATATGAGAATTTAACATTAAAAGGTCACGTGAGGTATAATATTGTTTTACCACTCGAAGATTGATGCGGGAACTATGTCCTAAGTGCTTGATTCGTATAGGAAACGAGTTGATCTTCACGAGTTTTTAAAAGCGGATATATCACGAGGGATATGAATTATTATATTAATCGCTCAGAGGTTAATGCATTAAATATTACAGATTACAGAGCAGAAGCTTTATTCATATGACCTGAACACATATTTTTTATCGTCAAAATATTGACAATTAACATCGATGATAATTAACATTAATGATCGACGTACAATGTTCATTTGCTTGTAACTTGCGTTGTTAAATGATATAAGTAGCTATTTGTATCAAGCTTTCATGACGTGAATGCAATCTTTGGTGTTAAGTATGACGTCATTTCACATCATAAGGGCAACCATATAACACCCATGGGAATTATTTATAACTATAAAATCATGGCTTTTCTTCACCCAATATATTCAAATCGTTCTAGTATATGTAGTATATCCTTTTTATTTCGTTTTCTGTACATTTCTGTCATACATTTTCTCCTTATAATCTTAGAAAAAGTCCTATTTTGGAGAGAGTTAATATTTGAAAAATCCGGATTTGAAATAATGTTTATAATATGACTTGGTCATAATGTCATATTTTTATTGCATTTATTCTTGCACACGTTTGACTCATTACCGTAAAGGTCACTTTTAGAAACATTCAACTTGCTTATGCAAATTAAACCAAATCTAGATGAAAGGAACATTATGGTGAAAACTGATGCTTTATTAACACTGTAAATGTTGGTTAAGGAGAACTGTATAGTACTTTGTTCCAAGAATCATTTTAAAAGCAGCTTCAAAAGTCATAGTATTAATGCAGGGGTTAACCTTTTCCATCAAAAAGACGCTTTTGGATGTTTTCATACTCCTTTTTCCTGTTAAAACCTTTAAGGAAAAGGAGAAATGAGCAGTTTCCGTTCACTGTTTTGTTTTTAATGGTAAGTCGAAACATATGTCCAACGTCCTAGCTATTACATGTTTTGCCCGAAATCTTCATAAGTTATATACCTTATACATGTATCAGGTAAACGGTGTAAACTATATTACTTTATAAACAGAAAGTGATGTGTGTATTGGCTCCAATATTGATTGTTCAGCGGCTGATGGTTGTACAGTGGAAAATGGTGAGGCACAATGCTTCTGTAACAATGGGTTTGACCTGACATATGCTAATACATGTGAAGGTAATGCTATATATTATTCAACTTAATGTTGGGCACATAATTATTTACTGTTAGTATTTGTTCTTTGCTTTGTTATTTCATCATTTCTTTGATGGTGTACTGTTATAATTTCTCCCTGTATAATTCATTTCTTTTCGTTTTCTAAAAAATGTAATTCCGTCAGTTTAATTATAGTTTTATTCTTCCGTCGAAAAAGATTGATAACACATTTTGTCAACATCTAACCATCCAAACATTACTCAAAGCTGGATTGATTATTGAAAGGAATGGAAATATTACAAATGTATGACCTATTATAAGACATAAAAAAGCAAACAGCATGTACAAGATAAAAATTGATTCCTAATCTCCCACAAAGTTTTCTATTATAAATCAAATTAAATCTTCCCGATTTTTTCAAAACCTACATCTAGATGTTTATCTCCAGGTGTTTTCAGAGTAGACAACCGTAACTTATGTTACACGTTTATATAAATATATTTTTTTGTAACTTTAAAATGTATACTTTTCCTTATAACTTCTAAAGACATAGATGAATGCAGTGGAAGTGTGTGTCCTCAAGACTGTGAAAACACTATTGGTAGTTTTACATGTAAATGTTTCACAGGATATGCCTTATCTGACAAAACAACCTGTACAGGTAATTCTGGTTGTATCTTTATCTACATAGTATCACCAAAGCCTTCTTTGTCCATTACACGTAGTTTAGTCCAACATACATATTTTTACAAAATATCTAGAAGTGGAAGCCTTACCAGTGTCGGCTTAGTTGCAATTGTATGTTTTGTCAATTACGTTTATAGATAAATTACGGATACGTCTCTATACCTGATCCTGAGTATATATTAAAGATTATTTTGTATATTTTTATAATAGGTTATAATCGAAAGCAAATCAATAAAAATCATTTTAAAGTTTTCGAGTTTAAAAGTAAAACTGTTAATAAGAGTCCGTTTCAATCAGGAAATGATATATATTGATAAAGGCTGTGAGTTTCCGACATGGGGAGACGACTGCTCCAAGTCCTGTGACTGTCCTGATGCTATTCGCTGTGACCCAGTTAGGGGGTGTGTATGTCGACCAGGGTTTACTGGAATGCAATGTGATACAGACATAACAGAATGTGAAGCCGACGTAGATGTGTGTCAGGATGTCCGAAAATCGTGTTTCGATACTGAGGGATCATACTACTGTGATTGTATAAAAGGATATCAGAAAGATGGAAATGCAAATTGTAAAGGTATACATGGTTATCAGATAGGTAGAGAACTATATTGTACAGATATAAATGGATAACAAATATATAGAGATCTAAAGTGTACAGGAATAAATAAATATGGATATCATATTGATGGAAATCAATATTGTACATGTGCAAAATATAGTAGATAGATAGAGGTCAATTTTGTGAATATAAGACTAGGGGTGGTACAAACTTGATAACCTTTAAAACGTATATCATATTGATTGAGATCAATATTTTATTGTGAAAACCTGGTATGGATATTAGACGGATACAGCTTATCACTGTATTGGTATAAATGGATATCAAAATTATGGTGATGAATGGTGTACAGGTATAATAAAGGTGCTGAATAAAGGAAGTAATAAGTAGTTCAACACTATCTTGGCAGTAACTGTTGAAAAACTGTTAATTGGAAGTCATAAACATGTACAAAATGTGTCATACTGGGTATGTCAACCCACTAAAAATGAATAGATTGATTGGAGAAAAACGCCTTTTTTCAACAATTGTTCAGTCATATCACGGCGGCCAGTTCACCTACAGATGTGTTTTTGGCTTTCGCACACCAGTTCCTCATACAACATTATTTTCAAGCAACTGGCTGCTTTTCAACATAGACTGATAGCCCATTGGTGGAAGACGAAATGACGCTTGTCACAATGACTTTTGTCAAACGTCGGAAAGAATGTTGGCCGATCTGGGGTTCGACAGCCAGCGTTGCTACCGACTGAGCTACCGGTGTTTATGGTACTGGAGAGTGAAATTATGACTCTTATTTTATCCCAGAATTATGATTCTAATATTTCAAGACAATTTTTGAAACTTTCTGAAGTTCGGCATTTTTAAATATCAGATAGAACGTGATCAATAGTATACAGTTTTAAAATGATGTCACATATATTGAATAATATGTGTTAGATTACATTGAAAATATTATGAAAATCGGACTCTTTTCGCGAAATATTTTCCCCGGAGTGCTTTTTTGTTAATTGTTAAAAATGTATTTATTTATGTCAATATTTATCATAGATATTGATGAATGTTCAAGCCCGTTGTTGAATGAATGTGATCATATTTGCGTCAATGTTAAAGGAAACTATACATGTGATTGCATCGAAGGATATTTCAAACATAATACAACGCATTGCAAAGGTAAGTTATACGTCTACAATAAGCATGTTATTTTATATTAGCTGTGTTATGTATATTGGAAACAGATGTAGCATAATTAAGAGAATCTTTGCAAGCCAAACCTGAGTTGTCCATTCAATTCCAATAAGTACTTATGGGATTATGAGTCTGTCTGTCGGTCGGTTGGTCGGTTGGTCGGTCGGTCGGTCGGTGTGTATGTCTGTCTGTCTGTCTGTCTGTCTGTCCTTACCTCGTCCAGCTCGCATCTTAAGCATGCATCATAAGATTTGAAAGAAACTTGGCACAAAAGTTCACCATGATAAGGCGGCGTGTCGCGCACAAGACCCAGGCCTGTACCTCAATTGTGAAGGTCACACATAGAGGTCAAAGGTCAAAATGTACTGTTTGATAGGACTGTACCTTGTCCGGCTCACATCTCAACCATGCATCATAGGATTCCCAAGTTACTTGGCACACACGTTCACCTCAAATGTCAAGGTCACACTTAGAGGTCAAAGGTCAAAATGAGTACTGTTTTAAAGGACTGTACCTTGTCCGACCCGCATCTCAACCATGCATCATAGGATTTACATGAAACTTAGCACAAACGGACACTATGATGAAGCAGCACGTTCCAAAGATACTAGGCATACATATTCACCATCATAAGGTCGCGCACAAGACCAAGGCCAATACCTCAAATGTCAAGGTCACATTTATATGTGGCACGCAAGTCACAGGCCTGTACCTCAAAGGTCAATGTCACACTTAGAGGTCAAAGGTCGAAATGCGAAACCATGGATCACAGAATTCCCAAGTTACTGGGCACACATGTTCACCATGATGACAAGACACAGGTCTGTAACTGGAAGGTCCCGGTCACACTTACAGGTCAAAGGTCGAAATGAGAAATGTTTGATAGGACTGTATCCAAAATGTATGCAGTGCATTGCTGTTTTTGTCAACAAATGCACATACAATACACAATGTGCTGTCCTCTTCCGGAAGGAGACTACTTTTGTATTGCTTGCAATACGACATTAACTTGTTGGTGTATGAAGTTCTAGGGAAGTTGTTTTAAGATGCAACTAAGCGCCAGGCTTTCTAGATGACATTAATTTATTTTAATCCGATTCTGAATTGTTTGATTAATGTTCTTTGAAACTTTCATTACGTATCTAACATCATTCTTCATATGACAACGATGTGTACTCTAGAAATCAAATACTATATGTGTTGGAAAAGGTATCTGAGTCGATGTAGTTAACATCTTCAAATAAAGTTCAGATCGTGGTTAGCCTTTGCCGCATACAACATATCTGCAGCAGAGACAACTTTGTATATAGAGTTGATAACATTTTATACACAGTCTAATGCAAAATTACCAAAATGCGTGTGCATGTACTAAAGGGTCAATTCTAGTAAAGAATAATATACTGTATTATCATCATTATTCCATTTAGATATAGATGAATGTAACCTACAAACAGCAGCATGTGATCACATTTGCGAAAATTATGAAGGGAGTTTCAACTGTTATTGTGAATTTGGCTATATTCTAGCCGACGATAGAAGGACTTGTATAGAAGGTAATTAAGTGTGTTTGATCAACGCTTATAATTATCACATTGTCATCATTCAGCTGGCATACTGTGTGGTTATCACACAGATAAGTAGTTTATATTTTTAATATAAACCTTTGCCTGGTATATATGAAATCTGACCACTACATTATTATTTCCATTCTAAAATACAGCGAATTGATATAACATGTTAAATAGGTCTTATTTCGGAATTTTGAAAGGCTACCCTCATGTATTATATAATCTAATTATTTAAATAAAAGATTTATAAGATATAAAAATTATATCGAACTAATGTAACATGTTAAATAGGTCTTATTTCGGAAATTTGAAAAGTAACTTTCATGCATTACATAATTAATTATGTTGACATAAAATAAATTAGCAATAAGAAACAGATCAGTTGAACAAGTAACTACTGAAAACAAGTCCCAAATGTAAAAACGTCTTATTTTTGGCAATTCAAATGTCAACATCGTGCAAACACCCGTGTTGTATTCTTTAAACTATGTCAGACTGATTGTCGTGATAATATTTAGGGTAAGATCACTCATGTGAATGATAAGACTTTGACACTAGGATAAATGTAATTACAGACACTCTAATAATGTTTTAAGATGATTTTAATGTCACGTTTGAATAAGGGTTATGACCTCAAAAACTAGGCCATTGTGTTAAATTTAAGAAAACAATGTTCGACGTTACCTAGGCCACGTTTCAAAAAATGAATTCGGTGAACGTTTTTCAGAAAATAAGTTTTCACGTGTGAATATCTAGAAGTCATGTATGGACTATCCTACATTTGTCATAAAAAATAATGTTTTAATGATTGCTTATCAACATCATTCAGAGCCATGGAACTCGCGTGAGTGTTTCATGGTCTCCATGTCCCCCTCTCGTTAATAATGTTTTCCTATTGACAGATGAAAATCCTTGCGAGGCGGCTAACATTACCTGTGATGTGTGTGTAACAGACATTATCACTCATACTCTAAGTTGTGGGTGTAAACAAGGATACAGGCTAGGAGTTAATGGCTCTACATGTCATGGTATTTCAATTTCTTAACAATAAAATTCAAAAAGCTTTATCATGGACTTGTAAACCATGTAGTATGTACTAAACCTGATACATATGGTTGTACAGCAGACATTTTCGGTAAAAGATGGCTAAAAGTGAGAAAGCGTCTCATTTTCCCACAGTCGTCATGTTCCTATTTCTAAACTTTACTTTCAAATTACAATGCTTTCATAAGATGTTTTCACAGCAGATGGATCTAATTAACATGACCTAGGATATTTATGTCATATATCGATTGAGATGTAAGTAAGCCTATGTAATATGGAAGTTTTATCGTTTTAGTATTGGCCTTTGTTGCGAAACATATATATGGCAAAGATAAACTGCTTCTTATAAGTTATTTTGCCACTGATGTTTTAAATAATAATGTAATTTTAAAACACTTTCTTTTCTATCAATAATTAAGTCATAAATATATCTAGAAATCATGTTATCTCTAAAAAGAGTGTTATGAACTACCAACCCATAGGGTTATCTAATATTAAAATTGTAACGGATATTCTTTATCAGACATACAGGAATGTGATGATCCAGACTTGGACATGTGTCAAGAGCAAGACAATGCAGTATGTTTGAATGAGAGAGGGTCATATCGCTGTGAATGTCCAATAGGATACAAACTTCAGAATGACAAGAGAACTTGTTCAAGTAAGTGATATACAGTCTATATATGTCGAAATATAATTTGTGTTACAGTCTTACTGCGTATATACAGTATTGGATACACTTGCTGCTAATGAAAATACAAATCTACTTACATCACTGAAACAAATATATAGGTTGATATATAGGTTGAGTTCTTTGAAATTTGAAATGCCCCACATGTAAGATATTACGACTTTGAACACATCTTAGCAAAAACATAAAAAATGAAGGTTAAATTATTTAATACAATTCAATTGAAAACTAAAAAAGGAGAAATTACTTCTTTTGCCAAAATGTGTTCCGGAGTTCGAGCTGCAGATACGACATAATGCGTATGCATTATAGAACGGTTCTCAATGTTGTATGCATAATCGATGTATATTTACATGACACGTATTTAATATTCAATATTATATTCTATGAAAACTTTTGCAGCAGAACACTTTCATAATGATAAATACACACGTGTTAGTTTAGAATGAATGTACGACCTTGGGGCGAGTTGCGGCCTTTCTCCTTATAATAGATACGTTGCATTAAAATGCAACTATCAGAGACTGTTCAAAATAGAAGAACTTAGGACATTGAATTAAGATAGTCTTAAATGAAAAAGCTTTTTTGGAGTTCTTAATATTTTTTGTCAAAGCTGTTAATTCTATTTTCCATAGTTTCAGTTCCTTTATTCAGATTATAGAACCCTTGCATTGTTTTATTTTCAAATTAGAACATCAAACATTTATGTAATATGCCCATGTATATTGGTTCAGTTGTATTTTTTATTAATTTTAATGAATTAAAATTTGAAATAAATGTCTCCGTGTAGTCCTTTTATCATAATTGTTTGTACCAGTTTGTGTGCTTTATTTTGACGTTGTCGACGTTCAAGTCACTTCCTGTTTATGTCCATTTTAAATTCAACCTGGTGAATGCCAACTGGCCGAAACTTTGTGAATAAATAGTTTTATGTGGAAGTTTGACATCTTTATAATTCTTGAATAAAAACTAAAAAGAAGTTTTGAAATAGTTAATCCAAAAACGTCTGTTTCAATTCAAATCAAAAGATCAACCAAACGATTGGCCTAATGATCTTTTCGAGGTATTTTTCAAAAAATTCGAGTCATGATGGTCAGTTCGATCTTTGTCTGCATAATTAACATAACCAGCGTAAAAATAACAGTATTATAGCCACATCACCACTCTGTCCACACTGTCTTGTTTTTGACAGTGTGTGATGAGTTCCACTATGGTTTCGACTGCAGTGAGACTTGTAGCTGTCTGAAAGGGACGTGTTATAATGAAAGAGGTGAGTATATCAATTAATGAAGTTAATATTTAATTTGGAGCTGTGATAATGAAAAATGGAAGTACAATTATGAATTACACCATTTCTGAATTAATCATGAATAAATGTAAACCTATTACTGCTGATGCCGATTTCGTAAAGCCTGTGCCGCCAGTATCAAGCACCTGACAAAATAATGTTGGCTGCCAAACTCAACATTGATTTCAGGAATATTCCTAACATCGATTATGAATGTATGGATGCATATGATCATTTACAGTTGCATCATTAAATAATTGTAATGTAATACTGAAAGAACTAAGAATATCAATTACTGAAGTTAATGAATAAAATAATCCTGTAATAAAGAAAAATGTAAGAACATATATTACATAATTTCGTAATTATATTTGTAATGACGTTACAATATGAGAGTATATGAATTACAGCACTTAGTAATCATAATTTAATTGTTATAATGAAATAAGGAAGTATAATAAGTATAGCATTTATTAATAATTTAATTAAACAGTATTTGTAATGTACTTGTGTTAATAAATGATAAGTGATAGTAAATTACATAATTAAATTATAAAGAAAAAATGAAAGTATGTGAATAACATCATTTAATGAAATATGAAAAGTTGAAGCACATTAATTACAATATATTTGTGAACATATCATGTAAATCTGTATTAACTTGCCTGTTGAAACAGGGTGCACCTGTGATGAGGGCTGGCTCGGTGTGGATTGTGACCAAGACATAGAAGAATGCCAGTCAACACAGAATCTTTGTGTCGGGGAAAATGTGGGATGTCAGAATACTCTAGGAAGTTACAAGTGTCAATGTAAAACAGGTTTTCAGAACATCAAAGGAGTTTGCCAAGGTCTTGATTCTTGTTTCTTCTTGTAGCTGATCAGAGCCCCATCACCACTTGTTTTTTTATGTCCTATGATATATAAAGTGTTGATAGCATTGTAGGAAAAAGGAAATATTGCTTCCTATAAGCAAAGTCTTCCTTTCCAATGTTTTAAATGTTTGCTTTTGAAGAGTCGCCATATGCCATCTGTTGGTTACATTGCTTTCAAATTATTATTTTTGAATGCAGCTTTAACATATTGTGAAAGACAGAAAATTACTATAAAAAGTATTTACTTCAAAACATTAAACACGTGAACATGTCTTCAACGGTCTGGTTTTCCAGATGATTTTCTTGTAATGTCTTTTCTCTACAAGTCTTATTAAAACATACAGGAAACAGTTTCTCAGAGATAGAGTACCGATATCGTATTTCACAGGACCAAAGTATTATATACTCTTTATTTTGTCTGTATAGATACAGATGAGTGTAACAAGACCCACACCAATGATTGCGACCAGCTATGTGAGAATACTGTTGGGAGTTTTAGATGTTTATGTCACCAAGGGTTTATCTTTCGGAATAAAACATGCACAGGTAGATATGAAATGAGAAATACAATGTACAATAAGTTAGTTTCGGTTAATTGATAATATTTGGACTATCTGATGTATGGTAATTGAAAGAAGGGTTTTGATAAAAAGTTGAAAACATTCCGGTGAAAGGAGAATTGACAATTGCTCTTTTATTCATAACCTTTCAGAAGGCTATCTGTCAACTCAGCTTTTAAACGTAGGACACAAAACAATTATTGAGTGGTTCTCGGTCTGCTAGCATAAGTACAAATATAAAGATGATATACCAACTTCATTTTAATAATTTCTCATCTTGACATAACTTTATTCAGAATGTGTCTGATATAAATTTGTCAATTTAATAAATGCGTCTGTCTTTATATGTAACAGATATAGATGAATGTGTTTCTCAAAACAATTGTGATCAGACATGTGACAACACGGTAGGAAGTTACAGATGCTCCTGCAGAAAAGGATACAACCTCGACTTGAAAACTAGGAAATCGTGTACACGTATGTACAAGTCAATATGAATTTATTATATATGTGTACTTCTCCTGAACATATTGCAAACTTGCTTATTCCAAACAATTAAAACAGTTGTTTTATGGGTGGAGCAACTGCTTGGAAAGAGCACAGCGAAAAATAAGCCATGGTTATACGTTGTCTTTCTATAAAATACTAAAAGTTGATATTTGAAGCCCAGGAAGTATTTTTCTGTCATCAGGACTCTCTAGCTTTGAATCATTTGAAGAGATATATGTAATATCTGGTACACGAGATTTGTAATTTTACTAAAGTAACATAAAACATTGAAGAAAGGGATACATAATATGTAATATCTTGAAAATTAAAAGCATGCTAGTTAAGTACTCTAAATTTCCCAGATAGACCCTTTTTTCCATCAGTAATTTCAGGGTCTCTTGATCTGAATGATACCATACATTTTTAGATCACCTGAGCCGAAGGCTCAAGGTGAGCTATTCTGATCACTTTTTGTCCGTCGTCCGTCGTCCGTCGTCCGTCGTCCGTCCGGCGTTAACTTTTAGCTTTAAACATCATCTCCTCCTAAACTCCAAGGACAATTTCCGTGAAACATCACAGGACTGTTCCTCTGGTTGGCCTCTTTCAAAGTTGTTCAAAGATTTAAATTCCATTGAGAACTTTGGTTGCTGCGGCATCAGAAAGGGGGCAAAAGGTCCAAACTTTAAAAATCTTCTCCTCCGAAACTGCCAGTCAGATTCAAATATAATATGGTAGAAATGTTCCTTGGGTGACCCTCTATAAAAATTGTTCAAGCCTTACTGATTGGTGGAAAAACATGGCAGTCAGGCGGCATCAAAAAAGGGGCAAAATGACAAAATTTGAAAATTCCATTATTATGCAAATGCTTGTCTGATTTTAAGAAAATATAATACGAATCTTACTGTAATGATCCTCTATTTAATTTGTTTAAGCCGTTTTGATTGGTTACACAATCATAGCAACCAGGCGTCATCACAAAAGGGGTAAATTGAACTTTTAGCTACAAATGACAACCATCTCCTACCATTCCAATAGACCAATTACCACAAAACATCACAGGAATGTTCCTTTGGTGGTCCTCTTTCAAAATTGTTCAAAGATTAAAATTCCAATGAGAACTTTAGTTGCTGCGGCATCAGAAAGGGGACAAAATGTCCAAACTTTAAAAATCTTCTCCTCCGAATCTGCCTGTCAGATTCAAATATAATTTGGTAGAAATGTTTCTTGGGTGACCCTCTATAAATATTGTTCAAGCCATACTGATTGGTCGAAAACATGGCAGTCAGGCGGCATCAGAAAAGGGGCAAAATGACAAAATTTGAAAATTCCATTTTTATGAAAGTGTTTGTCTGATTTTAAGAAAATATAATACGAATCTTACTGTAATGATCCTCTATTTAATTTGTTTAAGCCGTTTTGATTGGTTACACAATCATATCAACCAGGCGTAATCACAAAAAGGGTAAATTGAACTTTTAGCTACAAATGACAACCAACTCCTACCATTCCAATAGACCAATTTCCACAAAACATCACAAGAATGTTCCTTTGGTGGTCCTCTTTCAAAATTGTTCAAAGATTTAAATTCCATTGAGAACTTTGGCTGCTGCGGCATCAGAAAGTGAGTAAAATACCCAAATTTTAAAATCCTTTTCCTCCATAATCTACTTGTGCGATTGCAAGATAATTTGGTAGAAATGTTTCTTAAGTGACCCTCTAAATAAATTGTTGAAGCCATATTGATTTCGTTGAAAAACAGGGCAGCAAGGCGGCATCAGGAAAGGTGCAAAATGACAAAAACTTTATAATTCCATTCTTATTAAAGTTCTTGTTAGATTTCTAGATATAAATGGCCTTTACTGATAAGCTGTTTCTTGAGAAGTGTCCACTCCTTTCAGTTTCATTTGCACTCCCTGATAAAAATTTCCAGATATTTGCAGTTAAATATTTGCTACTAATTTACTATCAATTAGGTGATCGATTTAGGGCCATCTTGGCCCTCTTGTTTTTTGCAGCGGTTGTTGAGTGCAACGAGGAACGGATTAAAACATGTAATGAGATCAACGCTGACTGTGTTATACTTGATGGAGATCCGATTTGTACCTGCTGGAAAGGATTTCAGTTCAATAATGGGAGAACAAATTGTGAAGGTATATACTTTACTTATTTATGGTATGTTTTATATTGAACATTAAGTCTTGAAATCTGTATGTGATTCATTCTTATTCAAATTCACTATCGAAACAGTAAATTGGCTTCCTCAAAACCGTTACTGTCATTTTAGAAATGTATCATTCAATGTATGTATACATATTTCAAAACTAATACCATCTGAAAAGCATGTACTTGTTCTGCGCTTAGTGCAATGCCATAGCTGTAGCCATTACCATACATATAGACTACTACATAAACAGATACCACCTTTTAGAAATAAAACAAACCACATTTTTCAAAATGCCCGCACCTTTAAACACTAAGTGATTCTTTTTTAATGAAAAGTTAAAGACCACCTCAGCTTCTTTTGGCAAACTAGTGTAGCCTGGTAAAAAAAAAAGTTATTAAATGTGCATCAACAGTGCACTGCGTTTCACAGAAGCTGCTTTAATAATGTACAAATTTGAACAGTAATTATGAAAATGTTTATTTTATGCTCAACGATGAAATACTGTGTTCTATCAGTGAATTAAAATACATATCACCCACACTGTGAGTGATATAGGTTTGCCGGAACTACATTTTATACTTATAAAGGAATTTTATCTTTATGTTCACGAAAACTGATATATAAGATCAGAGACCTAAAATAAATGTAGATATGTAAAATATACTTAACGTTTACAATATTTCTAGACGAAATTTACGGGTTTTGGCGCAAAAGGGACAAACGTTATGACATCAAACCGTTGAAGTGACGACATTTTCCTAGTATTCGGTCATGTTATACTACACCAGTTATATATAAAGAAATACGTAATGGGTCTCTTATTAGATCGGATACAAGCATTGTCATGTGATAAAAACTTATCTTGACAAATGTATAATTCCGTATTCCGTACATTTAACAAATCGGACTTATTGTCTTTGTCTGACATTGTTTAGTAAACAAATACATTCACACAGATCCGTCCGCGGGTGAACAGGTACGAAGACACTAAATAGTTCCATTATTTCGTTATCAATTATCATAAAATAAAAATAAAAAGTGATTATTATAAGTAGATATGGAATATATCTCAACTCGAAGTGATACAATTTTAACATGTTATCACTTCTCGATGAGATATATTCCATATCCACTCAAAACAAACAAATATCCTCTATATATCATTTTGGTATTTGGAATGCACCTCAATATTCCATACTACATTAAGCGTCACAATATCAGTTGAACAATACGCAAATGGGCCTAAACCTGATCCCCTTTATCTTGTTGGAACAGGAGCTGGCTTTTTTCTGATAATTGTTAACAGTTAATAGCAATTGTCCATAAGTTGCCTAATTGTTTCTAGATTTTCTCATGCAGATATATTTTAAATAGGAGCGGGATAATGAAACCGTGCTCCTTGAAGACTAACCAACAAATGTAGGAAAATATCACCACTGCTATTTATCCAAATATATATATTGCATCACATACTCTTTTTGAAAGTTCCTAAAATCATTGACAGACATAACAGGTACATATCAGACAGAAAGTTGCGTTTATGTGTTTAATGTTCTTGTTTGATACTCATACATATCATATAACTGACAATCGGATTACGAATTTGCAGATATAAATGAGTGTTTAGACGACCGCTGTACTCAGGAGTGTGAGAATATACATGGAGGATATAACTGCACGTGTTTCGCAGGATTTGAACTTGACAAAGACTACGTGACCTGTAAACGTTAGTACTTAATATTATATATTATATACTTAGATTGGAGTTATAGCTGTAATCAATATAGATGTATCGTTGAATTTGAACTTGACTTGAACCACGTTACGTGTAAAGGTTAAAACTTGATATAAGTTTATTATATATGGAAATGTAATTTGGGATTTGAATTTGACATAGACCATGTGAATTTTAGGTTAGTACATGCTATAAGATAGATTACAAATAAAAAGAACTCATAGCTATATATACGTGTACATGTTTGATTGGATTTGAACTAGACATAGACCAAGTGTCTTATAAAGGGTAGTACTTGATATTAGGAAATTATAGATAGAGAAATGTAACCTGTATCAAGATAATTGTGCTTCACATAGACCAAGTGACTTGTAAACGTTAGTACGTTATATTTTGCGGAAAGGAAAAAGAAGATATCCTGTATCTACATTTAGTTTTTCTAAAATATTTGCAAAGTCTTCAGCTGCTCATCGGTCAAATAACATGTATTGCGGGAAATGGAGTTGATTAGTTATTCATCAATTTGAATCAATTTAACCATAAAAACATACATTCTAGACTATTAATACATCGTCCCCTGCTTGATTCTGTGTCTTCAGTCTTTAGTCTTTACTTGATCTATTACTTTTCGTCATTGATTACTATTAATTTATTTCAGTTTGTCAACAGTATTACAACGGACCAAACTGTGCCATTGGGTGCGGCTGTACTATTACAAACACTGTGGCTTGTAGTCGTACGGACGGTATTTGTGATTGCAAAGAGGTAATTTTCTTTTTAATTGTGAAAAAATACTGTATTTACGAAACATAAGACATTTACAACTCTAGTGTTTTATTAGCCAGTCGAGCTTATGACATGGCGAATTGTCCGTCGTTCGTGCGTGAGTTAAGGTTTTATTTCGAACTCTCCTCTGTTACAACTGGATAAATTGTGATGCAACTTCACAGGTAGCATCACAGCATTCCTTCTTTTTCTTATCCATGCACAATTCTGGATTCCATGGTATCCGAAAGTAAAAATCTTTAAAATATTCTACAAAGTGTCTGGCAGACTTTTAAATAATGTTGTTAAAAAAGGTCTTTAGGTGACCCTCTATGAGATTCCTTCAAGTCATTCTGATTGGTCTAAATAAATGGCCACCAGGGGCGAACTGTTTTGCCTAATATGGATATAGTAATGTTTGTGGTTGACACTCTATCCGATTCATTCATGCTTGGATTGGTCTAAACAAAGTTGCTTCCAAGAGGTGTTATCCTTATACTGGTTTTAGTAAAACTTGAAGAGATATTCCTCCAAAACCTATTTTGCCGATTTTGTTATTATTAGGTAGAATTTAAATGTCCCTTTGGTGTCTCTCTATAAGTTTCCTTCGAGCCATGTAGATTTGTTGATCAACATGGCCGTCACGGGGCGGGCTGTTTTGTTTTATATGTTTACAATGATTTCACTTTTGTCTTATGGCAGTGGAGCGGTACTTGCCCTATTTGGCTTATTGTTACATTGTGCTTGTTTTATACAGGCTTAGCAGTCTTGTTCTTATTATGGTCAATATTCGTTCTTAGCTTTGCTGGCAAAAAAAACACAAATAAATCTGTATTCATTGTGTTGTGATGATCCGTCTGGTGTCATGACACTTGGAAGGAAGCATCGTGAAATCAAGTTCTTTAATATTGTTTAAATGGCAACCAAAAGTAAAATATGATGACTATTGGGTCAGCATTGATCACATTCCGAAAATTCGTAGTTCGTTTTATAATAATATTAAAGAGGTTGATTTCAGGGTGCTTCCTACAATATGTAAACAGACGTAACTTTAAAATTGATATATTACATAAATAATTACCTACCAAAGGTGTACGCAAATGATGACCCTAGAGTAAGAACTGGCCATACTCTGTGCCTATGTGTTAACATATACAATGCATGTATTGCCGGATAGTGGAAATAAATGAATGTTTGACAGATGAATACCGCGCAGCGTATTGGAGATAGCTCTTGATAATTATGCAAACGTTGCTGATCAGAATTATTTTGATAAATCGTAATTTAATAATGTTAATGACAATTTTAATGTCACCTACTCTTGTTTAGTTTGTGTCACCCTTAAATAAAACAAAAAGGCTAAAGTAAGTCATTATTTCTGATGATTGACAAATGCCTTTGTGACTAGCGCCATTTGTCTTCCACTACTTGGCTGAATAGTCTATGTGGGAAGGTACATGAAGTAAGTAAATTATGAAACACGTTGTATGGACAACATGTGCAAGAAAGTCAGGAAATACACGTAAGGTGATCTGGTCACTATGATTTAGCTGAAATACTATTGTTAAACGGCATTGATTTTCAATAATTAATCAGTCCTGGAGCAACAATCATACACATAATTTTACAGGGATGGGAATCTGAAGATTGTTCTTTAGACATTAATGAGTGTGCGATGGACCTGGAGAAATGTGATGATAAACCAAAATCCACCTGTGAAAACTACCCTGGTGCATACACATGTGAATGTAATGATGGGTTCTATGAACAGGACGGATTCTGTCTCGGTAATCTTGTTTTATATGTTGGCTGTATCAGACGAAAGTGAATATTGTTGCATTTAAGGTGAAGACTCAAATGAGCATGACTTACTAGAATGTTTACTATGTGATTCATGTGAATACATATAAAAGTTAACGAAGCAACTTGTGATGATAAACTTAAAGTGTAGTCCTTGTTTTATTCCTGTAGTTTTTCAGATAATTTGAAGAGTGTGATGTCACAAGATAGCATTATGCTTAACATAGTTTAAAGTCATTTGTATGTGTTATGTTCATTACTGCTTCTTTCTTCAATTGTGAATTATTTACACGTATGTGGATGCGTAGGCTGATACTAGTCATGGTGTGTTGTCTGAAGCAGACCTGATTTCATACTCTGTGGTTCAAATGAACAAGTCTAGGGAAGAGCAAAAACTGTTAACATTGTAAACATGTGCTCATGCCTGCCCTGTTTGATTGTGCTGTCGAATTGGCTCGTCATTGTAATCTATTCTATACAATATGCATATTTGACTGTTTAATTTGAAGAGTCATCGAGTTTGATAATAATGCATGTGTATATGTTGAACCCTTTCCAAAATGCATGTTCACCAAGCCTGCAACGGAAACATTGAAAACATTTAGGTAAATTATGTGGAGAATCTCTTCAATTAAATAAATGACTATTTTATTGAGTTGAAACTATTTTGGCAAACTATGGTAATGTTAATAATGTTTCCCTTTGTCACACCTGTCAACAAATGTCTGCATGCAGGAAACAGTTTATATTGGATCCGGTTTGAAAGCAGCCAGAACAAAGAACATCTTTTTAACTACTGAACACATGTCGATAAATATATTTTGTAGATATAGACGAGTGCCAAGAAGATACTGATGGGTGTATACAAGAGTGTGAGAATACAGAGGGTGACTTTATCTGTAGCTGTTTTGATGGCTACATTGTGAATGGGTCTTCATGCACAGGTGCTGATGAAACATTATTTGAGTCGCGTCTGGAAATTTGGAGTCATATTGCACCCGAAATCGCTAGACGCCGTCCATTGGTCTTATACCTTAAAATAATGTATTTGACTCCTCCTGTGCAAAACATATGCAAAGAAGAATGATCATTCAGTAAAGGGAAGACATATTACGACGCAAAATAACAACTTGAAATCTGTATAAACTGATTTAAGATCATATTTTCCCAAAGTATTTTAAAAAGATCGATGTCCCAGAAATTTCCATTTCATCGTTAAATGTAAGTTATGGACTGGTGTCAGTTTATAACGTTTATAGAAATGACATAAAATTGCATTGATCAGAGGCCAGAAATATAGTTTGAAATGGCCTTTCTTTTCAGACCTTACTGTAACCATTTCCCTTATGTAGGCGCAGTGTGACCCATCTGCAGCAGTGTCTTAAATCGCATCATGGGGAAATATCTCCTTTTGTCACAATGCTTTCAACTATTTTCCATAATCAAACTCTCATTTATAGATAGTTTTTGTATGTTTACCTTGATGTTTTTAAAGTAACCATGCTTCAGAAGTTTGTGTATATTTACCTTGATGTTTTTAAAGTCTCCTGCTGCAGATTCGTTGTTTGTTGGAAAGGAATAAATGAGTCTACTGAAAAAGGCATCAAATGTTCAGAAAAATTGTCAGTGGAATATTGAATAACCCTTTCAGTGTGGCTTTCACTTTTACTTATTTTCACTTCTTAAAAGGCGATGCAACTAAACGATGTGAAATTTATGAAGCAGTATTTGGAGAATGCAGACCTGGATTCAAATGCGCAATAGAAAATGGAGAACCTCTTTGTAAAGAGTAAGTACAACACAGAGACAGTGTGAGCCTATTTTATACCATTGAGTGACGTATAAATTTGACTCAACAAATGGCACAAAACGCAGTCTCAAAAGTGTTTAAATGAATGGCTAGTGTGATCCCATTACATTCCAGTACAGTATATCCTAGTCATTACTTTTCTCCCGAAGATTCAAAGATGATTTTATTAATTAAAAGCAAACGGAGCGAATTCTGAAAGTCTAAAACGTTCCGACATTGCCTAATGTCGTTTTCATGCAACTTGTTCCAGAAACGCTCCTTCATGATTTCTTACCTTTGCCATGGAGGTGTAGTTATGAGAAATTCTGCTTTGAGAGCCAAGGGTTAGGCTCAAATGAAGTTGTATCCCCAGTAGACATGCTACGAGATCTGCGGACATCCCCGAAAAATATCACGTAGAGTATAATGTAATGTGTGCAATCTTGGAGAGTTCGTAATCATGGTATGTCCCAAGTTTTATTGCATTTTGGGACCATTACATGTACACTTTGGTCGTTTTTCCAAAAGGCAAAAGGTTGTAGGCCGTGAAGAAGGTACGTCACAGAGAGCTAGAGATCAATTGCCCATTTACCAAGGTATTCAAATTGTGTGGCATGGCATCCCCCTTGATAGTCATGATTAGGGGGTAACATGGAAGCCTGTGTATTCTATCAGGTTAAGTTAATCGGAAGTACTGACAATTCTTCTAGGAAATGTAGTGATGTAATTGATATATTATTTGAAATGACCATGAACTCATTTAGTTTAAACATATCTTACTCCAAAATTTACAAAATAATTATATTAACACTACATAGAAGTTGACTGGGATGATATATTCAATCTAATTATATTCCTATCCAGCTCCAAATGATTTACAATAACACAAGGCAGGAACAAATTTTAATATACTGATATGTTGCAAAAGGAAGAAGCAGAAGAAGATCGAGAAGTAGAATAGAAAGAAAAAGCAACCATTATTACAGATCCAGTTACTTTGTACTGTTAATTAAATCTTTTTGTCGCTGAAATATATTGATGGACAGCTTTACATATAATCATGTGTGTGGCATAATACAATAAGTTATTCCCATGCAAAAAAATCTGAAGTTGAAAATTATCGTCCGTTGCTCATTATATTGAATATATTTGAAACACTATATCGGCCCTTTCTTTACAAGGAATTATGAAATATCTTTATAATTATTATCGT
This sequence comes from Serripes groenlandicus, assembly GCA_031761405.1. Lineage (NCBI taxonomy): Eukaryota > Metazoa > Mollusca > Bivalvia > Cardiida > Cardiidae > Serripes > Serripes groenlandicus. The sequence goes on from JASEVX010000005.1 coordinate 27,428,822, forward strand.
TTACCCATTAGGCAAAGCAATATAATGAAATGGATATTTTTTCTGTGTTCTGTAGACACGTTTAAAAGTCAAAAAGGTATTCGTATATAAACATAGCGGATCCAATACCTGCAAATAACATTCGAAGTGCTGTCCAACAATCACGTTATTTCTTTTGACTGCATAAATTTAGCCGAAAATAATACATTCTGTTTGATTGTTCACATTTATAACCTATAAATTATGCATAATTTTAGCAACAAAATGAAAGGACGGCTTTAAAATTAGAATATATTAGGTCGATGGTTAAGCTTAACAGCTGTTTATGTTAAGAGTCGCTTATGTGTATGTGTCTTTATATTTTAGGGATGCTGGGGGTAAGTATGGGATTACCTATTTCATTTCCAATATTTGGTCTCTATTTGAGTATATATATAAATTATGTAAACATTGGTAAAGAAATGTCTTAAATATATGTAATATTAAGTAAACCCTATTCTTTATGAATTATTGCCCTTCACATCGTCCACATGTTGAAAAGGGTAAACAAGGAAACATTATGCTCCTATATCACTCACCTGATAATAGAAGTTACATACATATATGTAGATATATTATGAATGGTGATACTTCCAAGTCTTATATTTACAGGTTGCAGTAAGGTTATTGAGTTATTAGTGTGGCCCATGTTTGAACTGAGGACCATTAGCTTCATTAAATATGATGTATTCATGTACAATGTTTTGGCATCGCTTGAGGAAAAGTCTAATTTAGTAAGGTGGAAATTGGTAGGAGTCGTATAGGAAGAGATATCAATCAAATAGTTTAAGGCGTGTCAATTGCGTTACAATGGTATTCAGACATTTGCACGGTATAGGTTCAGCAAATATAATAGGTAATCACTTATGAATCATGTCTGACGACGTCCCATGGAGATCCAATTTAGTCAAAAGCTCAGCATGAGCACTTAGTGTTCATGTTTGCTGAAAATGCACATTTATTTCCACAGCCGACGAGATTGGGGTAATCGTTGGGGTTTCCGCAGCGGTCTCCGTAGCAGCTGTGTTGTTCATCCTTATAGTGGTCGTATGTATGCGTATGATGAGAGAAAAACGCAATATGAGGAAAAGGCAGCAAGCTGTCATGAACAGGCACACAGTGTAAGTTTATCTGCATATTGTCAGTGTGGCTTTATGTACCATTTTTATGTAGTTGTAAGTATACAAGTGATGGGCGAAAAAATAGTTTTACGTATTCGAGTGAGGCGGGGTAACGTGAACCAATATAAAGTGCAAGTTTATCTGTACATTGTACAGTATTTCAATAGTTGTATGTATGTGAGTGATGGGGAAGCACGTACAAATAAAGTTTATGCTTATTTTTAGTTTTATGTATGCAAATTATGGGGAAGCATGTAACAAAATGGTTTTTTTTATATTATCAGTGTCTTTTATTATACAATTATAATGCCAGTGATGGGAGATACACATGAGCAAATAATTCAATCCGTATATTGTTCGTGTCTTATTAAAATAGTTTTATGTATGTGAGTGATCGGGAAAACTCGAACAAATAAAAGGTATAAGTTTATCTGTTTATAGTAATTACGTGACCCTTATTATGTATACCAGTGACGAGAGAAAAACGCGAACTGAAGTAGAGACATGTCATGAACAAATAATATGAAGTTTAAATGTATCTGTATATTATCTGTGGAAAAACATCAAATAGAGTGTTAACAATTTAAAAAATCAGTTTTTTAAAAGTAAATGGGGAACATAATAATGCCTATATCATGACAAGAATTGAGAGACAACATTGTAGGCCAAGGAGAAATGACTACTTGTGAGCTTTTCCCAGCAATTTTTTCAAAATCGCCTCCTGTTTGAGCTTGAATATCGTTGCATATATAGTACAAACGTTAAAATAAATCCCACTTGAATGTTTAAATAAGACCATTATATTACTAGATAGGAATAAGCATTGTTAAACCAATCATCTAGTAGACAAAGTTCAGTGTCGTCCGCCATGACAAACATGCCTTGAGTTGGAAATATTGAAGGAAAATGGGGAATTGCTTAGAGTGTTCAATTTCTTCTTTCACCCACGATATTCTCAAAATGCATCTGCTGAAACTTCTTCAACAAAACAAAAAATGGTCTGTATCAGGGAAATACATTTCCTATATGAAGTCTGAGACATAATCATTGTGAATATATATTTTTTTTTTAAAAAGAGCTGGAAACCCAAAGAGGAAAGGGTCATCAGTTGACTTCTCTATGGCTGGTATGTTTATTAACCTTTTTCGAAAAGAGAGAAATTGAACATTTTCTCCATTCCAAACAATCTAACAATCTATAAACTTAGGTTCACAAGTGTTTAATAAGTGAACAACTCAAAATATGAACAAATTTCCTTTATTTCCTAAGACATTTTATAAGTCGTCTGCTGCAGGTTGTTTCTAGGAAATGTTTTAAACCTAAGGCTACACCTGGTTTATGAATGGGGAATATGGAAATTATTATCTTACTAATGGAATTTCAATGAAACTTTATAGGAATTCAAATATTCAGGTGATAAGCGATACCAAGAGTCTGTTTTGAAAGCATTCTAGTAAAACATGTTTATATCTGGAAATATACAATCATCATTTTAATGAAACCAGAGATGAAAACATTGTGGGAAAGCTGACAATGCTTATTACAAGCATTTCTGCTGTTTCTTCAATGTTTTCAAAAACTATATGCTGTAGAGGCATTAAATGTCGTCTATTTCAGTGAAAAGTTAAAATACCTGAAAATGTTAAAACTATCTAACATAATGCAAGAAAGTTGTAAATATATACTCTGACAAATATGTAAGTCCGGCCCTTTTGCATGAAGCACATCAACTTGGTAATTTGTGTTGCTGACTATCAAATTTTAATTGGCAAACCTATTACAATATATCGGTGAGACATATCTGGGATGATATATATTTAAATTGGAAAACTAATGATGCTTCTTTCTAGTGTTTTGTTAATTGGTACATCTAGGACTAAATAGCATGTACATGTACAGTGAACACGTCTAGTGTTTTGTCAAATGGTACATCTAGGACTTGATAACATGGAGATGTACAGTGAAGACTGGATGTGCCAAAGCATAGGATCACTGAAGTCTTTACTTTAAGCGGTTGCTTTAAGACCAAAACTCACTAAATGCGGTTCATATATATTGCTGACGTGGGGAGACATTTGCTGTTATACAACACGCCATTTACATTGCTGTTATAAGCCCTCCGTTAACATTGAGTCTCGTTTTGAATAGAAATGACACTATTGTTCTTTCCCACATACAACACATCTGAAACATTGATGTAACATCTTAGTAAAACTATGGCATATCTCTAATAACAAATGAAAGCATTATTAAATCGAGTTTAAAAAATTGTAGAAAAAGATGAGAAACTGCACATTATAAGGAACGTAAATCTTATCTTTATTTTTGATATTATGAAGAGTAATCGTTTCTGCTGCAAATGCATAATAATGCGTTCGTATGTGGAAAAGGGGTTAACTTTTTTTAAATATAACATTTCATCTAAGCCACAAATGAGGTGAACAATAGCTTACATGATTCATCCTTCGACCTGTCTGGGGGTAACAGTGACCATAGTAGAACATGGACATCTCTGACTCAAAGTTACCTCCATCAAAATACAGAGGACAACAGACACTTCAGAAGAGAAAACAATCGACACGAACATCGGGTAAATATTCATAACGGTGTCGGTAAGACTAACAACCCTTTCCTGATACCAGCGACTCCACTCGCTTTCTCATCAAATAAGCCATTACACGAGCAAAACCAGCATTGTGGTCTCTGTGTAATGTATATACCCAGATCAGCCTGCGCAGTCCACGCAGGCTAATCCGGGCCGAAACATTCCGTCTCAGGGGGATATGTGTATAAAGGAATGATTCCTGAAACAGAAAATCAACAGGAGGCGAAAAGTGTCTGTTCGGGTTAGCCTGCGTTGAATGCTTAGGCTTATCCGGGTCGATACTTTACGCAGAGTCCATAATGTTGGTTTTCTCGTGAGTCGGCTCAAATTATCACGGTAAACATATGGGAATATTGAAAATGCTCTCCCTTTTCCATAATACATTAAATCCTTTATCTATACTTAATATCCAGACTTCCAAATGTTACTTTCATATCCCCGATGTGTTTAATGCAGAAGAAACTAAAATATAGCAGCCCTGTGTTCAATAGGCTGAAACAGTATATGTTTCTGTAAACGTTAGTAGGCCTATGTTTTAATGTTTTTAGTCGTAAGAAAGACTATGCTTCGTATAGAATGATTTGAAAACAGTGTGTCAATAAATAAAAATTACTCATTACGATCAATTTCATCTCTCGTCTCAAACGTTTTAAAATATATCTGCTCCAGATGTGTCAAAATGTGTCTGCAAGCGATTGTGTAATTGTTTATTTCTTGCAGGACCACCATGTATTCCGACTACCTAGACCAAAGTTAGCTACATAAGTACCAAGAATCTTTCTCGATGAATTGAATTATTTTGGGTCAGTATAACTTTAATTCGAAAAGTGGTACTTTAAGATGAAAACTGTTCAGTTAATTATAGGAATCATACCTTTTCCAGAACAGTTACAATTTCATATTAACTCTTTTCCACATACAAACGCATTATGATGCATCAGTTGTAGGCGTCTTTTTTAAACAGTGTGACAAAAAGAAGAATTGCTAATCATTTCATATTATTTTCAATAAATATTGTTAAGTTATAGATATTTACATTAATTATATCTCGAAGTCTTCCAAGTCATCTTCTGTATATTTATTGCGCATGGGAAAGTGTTAAATACGTTAAATAGTTTGACTTTTTGAAAAGGGTCGAAACTTTATTTGAAAAGGGTCGAAACTTTTCTGGTCATTCTTAAGTCTAAGTTCGAATTCTCAGTAATAACCAGAATATATTGCACTTAGAAAATATCTGTTTAATTCCAAACCTATTCTACTGAAACATAATAAGGTCAATCGGAGGAAGTCCAATAACTATTACTCTTAATTCATCTTTTAGTTGTCTCCCTTATAAGTGTCACAATTTTATAAACAAATGAAATTGTATGTATTATGGTGAATTGAGAGCACTTATATACAGACTGAAATAAACTATAACTGAACTACAAATCAGAGTCAAATTTTAAATTTTAAATAACTAAACATTTCACTACATAGTATAAATGCTGGTCCTATACATTCGCCAATGCTCATTAGCAGTAAGAATGAGGAGAAAATCAAGCTTTAGAAACATAACCCTCATGCCAACACATGTTATACCAACTGCAAATAATGGATATTAGGCTGACTTCATATCTGATGGCAACATAAATTTAACTCATCTCAGAATTAATGGCAAATATTTTCATCACAAACTTTGACTTTCATACCATACACATGGAGCCGAACTTCGCTTATATAGTCATGGTCATTTTAATGATCAAACATCTAATCTTAATTCGCACTGCTGCCAAATTAGTCATAGGAACTTTTGATAAACAACATACATTAAAGTCTGATATCATGTGTTCACAAAAAGATCTGAATCTAGTATAAAACAATTCAACCATTCCCTATATCACAGCCTGTGTTGTTTATGTTTTGTTTCAGAAATGAGGATCCAGAGAGCGTGAGAAACACCAAATATGACGTCTGTTAGTTGGTAGTATATCTTCAGGCACGATTACCAGGTCAAGTTTGACAATGAATTCTACGTTTTATGCGGAATAATGGACCCCTATATTTGAACAATAATTTAGAGTTCAAACTATTTATTTAACTAAAACGTCATGTATGTATAAAGTGACTCTTCCAAACTGTTCAATAATACCTTTTGCCTTTTCCGGAAGATCTGCTGCATAAACCAGTTATGAAGCAGAAGAGCTGACAGATTAAGAAAATTCAAAATAACAAAATGCATGTATGCTTTGATAAAATGTTTATTACACCGACATGATTTAAAAAAAAAATGTAAATACGGTAATTAAAGATCCTACCGACAAATATGAAATGAAATGAAAAGCAGGAAAAGCTAAGATTTAAAATAACTAAATGTGTTGTAAATAATTAATATATAATAAGTTTCATACCTGTGTCAAAAAAGACACCCAAGTTTCGTATTGTTATTCAATCAGAGTCACAAGATCTTTGAAGAATCTTACGAAAAATGCTATATTCCATAGAGCGGAAGTGCAGAGTTCAAGCACCTCCAGATTCATATGGTTTATCTACAAAAACTCCTTCATAATTTACAATTGATTAATCTTCTTATTTAAATCGAGCCAATCACAACTCTCAATGGATTTCACGAAATATATTTGTTTAACAATTCCATAATAGGTACATGTTCTACCTATTTCGGGAAGGTAAAATTATCTTAAAGGTGGTGCGGGTTCCTTTAAAACTAAATAATTCGACATTCATCTCATGAAATGTCCATTTGTTTAGGGTGAATATGGTTGTTCAAATTCGTTTCCAACTAGAGTAGAATAGTGCTGTGACCCGTTTGCTCATTTATAAAGTACTCGCCTGAAGATTGAATGTTCACAAGTTACAGTCCGTATTGAGTATGCATGGTTTCAATCGACACTAGCCCTCTATAGGACAGTTTAACCATGTACGAAGACGACTGCATGGCGTACAGTTTGAGTTTCTAATTAAAATGTTGTTATTTGTTCTTGAGTTGTTAACACTTTCCATTTTAATAAAATAAAAAAATACATGTATACACAACACATAAATGACAAAATCGAGATTACAACTATAAATTAGTAAGTGACGTTACAAACTGTTTGATGAAACCTGAAAAACTGTTTTTTCAGATTGAATAAGTCTGATAATATCATATAGTATTTCGTACGTTTTTTGCTAAGAAAATAAGACTTGAATATACAAAGAAAACTGTATGCTAAATGTCTTGTTGATTCCATTATATTCGAAACATTTAATTATAAAACCAATAGCTATTGAAGTAAGATTTTGTATATTCATGGATACATGTGTACCACATTTTTCAAAGAATTTTTTATTTTCTATCAAAAAAAGATGAGTTCTTTACAGTTAACAAAGAAAGGCTCAATGTCTTCAGTAATGTTACAAAATATACATTGTTTATTATCGCTTATTTTACATCTGTTGATAATTTAGTGTGTTGGAGATATATTATGAAGTAATTTAAACCTAAATTGTTTCTGTCTGTTATCTATACAACTATGTATGTGATAATTAAACGACGACAAATTGATGTCTGAATGGACTTTGTTTTTCCAAAACAGGTGACCATGAGGTTTAAAATATTTATTTTTCAACAAAGTGTTGTATATTTGTTTGTTAGTATTAATTACTTGTTCTTGAACCATAATTTCCAGTTTTGTTTTAATTTTAGTTTGTGTTAATTATACTGCTTTCCGAACTTTTCTCCATGTTTACGGTATTGAGGTTTGCACTAGTTTTATTTTATTTTCCCATATCCAATTGGTGTTGTTTTCAAATTTGTTTTAATATTAAATGTTAATTTATCTTAACATGTTCAGTTAATATGTTGCTTATGAAGAGTATTCCAAAATTCTTTAATACTCAGAATCAATTCAATGATTTAGATGAGAATAATACAGAAATAATACATTGTTGATGGCGAAATGTGTATAAAACAAAATCAATACCTATTAATGGAAGACGACGTATAGATAGAGAGGTAATGTCCAGACAGTTTAGGTCAATAAGTAAACATGTTTCGGGATATCTTTGTGTAAATTATTTCAAGCAATATATGCATGTTTGTACCAATTACCAAATGCATGTTTAATTATTAAATACATATTTAATTAATATATGTACATATCTAGCAAAGCTTCTACCACGACAGAGTGTCTGTTAGAGCAATTTAATTGGCACCTGTTGCTAAATACTTCCTCACACCGAAAAATAAAGCATTCACCGAGGTATTCAGAATATAATTACTTGATGGTGTTTGGTATTTTAACGATATATAAACTCAACCGTTTCAAAATTACATTATCTTTGGTTTGATATCAATTTGTACATATTTCGGCGGTTCTGGGATGAATTGTATTCGAAGTTCTTTAAATACTGGGCAAACTAAAAGAGCATGGTATCCATCGTCCATTCAATTGCATACATTACATATTCTGTCGTTTTCAGGAATACTATTCCATCCGCAAGTCTCGATTGGTAGATGATGGTTTCTGGTAATGAATGAGATAAAGCCAATGCATTATTGTGTAGGTAGAGTATGGATGCATTGGTTTTGAGAACATTCTGGTGTAAAACATGAATATAATAATGATTTACCTTGTTGTGTATACCAATTTTGTAAGAATATGTCTTTAGATTTCTTTTTCAATGCTTAAGTAAGCCATAATTAAAATATTAAGTGTTTTTCTCTCCACCGTATAAGTATTGTATTCACGATTTTACTTGTTCACTTATAGCTTTATAAATATAAATAGTTGTTATTTCCCTCTAGATGTCATATATATTATATACATTATCCATTAACATGACATTTGTAGCGATATCCGGTCTCGTATTTTGTAACGTTTTTAATTTGTTTTTTAAAAGAGTTAAATGGTAGTTTCGTTCACGTGACTTTTATGATGCAAATTAAGTCGTTCCTTTACATTATTTGTATATATGTGCCACTTGGTTTTATTATTTACCTCCAATTTAGAAAATTCAGTGTTGATTGACTAAAGATAATCATATATAATTGATATAGTTAAAAGTTAAAACTTCGAATATGTTTAAATAAGAAAGCAACAGCTTTAACAGATATAACCCGACTTTGGAATACAGATCTTGTTGTTTAGGCGAAAAATCTACACATCTGCATCGAAATCGTCATAATGAATATCCTCATATTTTATATGGTTCAAGCCATGAGAATACAGACATAAATTTACATAAAAAGTATTAACGATCAATTAATATTATTTTTTGTTGAGTCAGTTTTCGGTCATAATCATTCTCGGGCGACTCCAAGGGTGCTTGAACGACTTAATGGCAAATGGAGAAGGTCCTGATCTGAGTACACGAAGGCACTTCTGATCTGAATCAATCCTGGTCGCCATACTCCGAATGTCATTGTTCGTGTGAACAGGTATATTTATACCTGGCTACATATTTAGGAGGATACAATTGTTCTCTTCCTACAATATATCTCATAAGTTGTGGGTACTCACTGAAGGATTCTATACAATCCTCACAAGAAAGTTTTAAGAGAACAAACAATTATAAAGATTTCAGAACACGAATTATGCCCACTATCCAGACTTTTTGAAATTCTTCTTTGGGATAACTGATTTCCATGGACTGAGAATATTGTAACATTCCCGAGTACTTTTCTATAACGCCTCAGTGTTTGTGACTTCTTGACAGTCCCTAAAATCTAGCCTGACCTTGCTGCGAGGTCCAAATTTGAATGCTTTCACATGTTGATACCAAAGCTAGATGAGTAGCAAGGCAGTATAAGGGTCCGTTTTCACAAACATATCGATTCATGAATATTTTAATCATGTGTTTAGAAAAAGAGTATCACAGCTGGTCACATGAATTATTTTTTTATATTTCCATAATAAAATGTATTGGAATAGCTTACAATATGCCAGACATTAGCAAGTTCGCACGTTCCAATCTAAAACATATTATAATATCATCGGGAATTTGTTGAAGTTTATGAGAAATGGAAATAAAGATTGATTTTTTCATTGATAAGACTAAAATCATCACATCAGGTATAAGGTTCATAAATTGAATGATTTATCAAGTGTAATGTGTATTGTACTGCAATGCGTAATTGTATTCTAAGCAATGACATGTTAAGACTTTCCTATCTAAAGATAGAATGACATCCACATGTTGTTTTTGTTGTAGTCTAAGAGAATAGGAAGTGAAAAATAAATGCTTTCATTCATATATGACTATAACACTCACATAAGGTAAAGTGTGACCGCCTCGGTGGTGTAATGGTAGACCGTTCGCCTCGGGTGCGAGAGGTCGCGGCTTTGATCCTTGGCCGGTTCATAGCAAATACTTTAAAAATGGAAGTAACGGATGCCTTCCTTTGCGTTCAGGGTTGCAATGTTAGCATTATGATTGACTGACTGGCGTCAGGATAAATTAATTTACCCAGTAAATACCGTAATAAAACTGAATATTTTTTTATTTTTTTTGAAAACGGCCTAAAACACCAACACAATCATACAATTAGGTAAAGTGTTCATTAATTATTTTTCTCATTTCCACACAGTAGTGTACTGTTACACTTTAGGGTATTCTGGACAGTCATGATAAAACTTTCCTATCCAAAAAGAGTATGACATGATTCAGATTTCAAATTAATGGACCATTGTACCTTTTAGTTTACCCTTTCTTTAGTGCCAGCAACACATATATTCTTCTGACGATTTAAAACAAAATTGCGTCAACACGCACATAATCGAATATCAGCTTCCGTGTTTACATTCCTTTACAGAGTAGATATTATCTCATTCTATCATTTCTCAAATATTTTTATGTTTTGAAATTGTCTTTTCTTCCAATCAAAATTTAGGAATAATCAATGAGTGTGCCCAACCCTTTTTTTTACACACAATGATAATGGATAGCAACTGGGACAACTAATATTAGTTATCCCTGTTAGCAATACACATTGTATATGGACAAGGTAAATCAACGGCATATACCCCTATACATTTCATACCATACATAACTCAGAGACAGAAAAAAATAAAAAGTACCTTTTCAATGACGATTCTGGTTCTTGTAATCATGAGCGAAACTATAGAAAAAAAGATGTTGGTATGTTATATGGAAGTATCGTTTGTTTGACTCTCTCTACCATACAACAAATCTGCAGCAGACAAGAAAGTGTATACATCTAGGCATACATAGGGCAAATCTCTATAAATGGGTGTTTAATCATCGAATAGAAAACATACTGTGTCAAAAGGAACAGTTACTCGTTATGAGCATTTTTTTTCCTTCAGCCACAAATGTTTTCAAAAGTCATCAGCTGCAGATGCGTAAAAATGCGTTTGCCGTACGAAAATAGTTGAATTGTGTTTTAAACAAAGTTCAACAATATTTCAATTATATCATGGCAATTTCTTGATAAATCACGAGTATAATGCTGGTATGTCTATCCTGACCCAAGCACATCAGTAATAATACAACACCACAGTCTTGAGCACTGAGGAGCGAAACCGTAACTGTCATTTTGTTATGTCTTTGGTATGACCCGACCGGGAATCAAATCCTGGTCTCCTGCTCTGAGGGAGTACAATCTAACCAGTACACCACTGAGGCAGTTGTGTGTATTGTGAATCAGTTTGAGCATTCAAATAATAATAAAATACATTATTATCTTGTTATATATTCTTCATCATGTTCATATGTGAATAAAAGCATAATAAAACCACCCAAAACGAACGTTTGTTTGTCTATGTTAGGGAATAGGGGTATCTAGAAGCCACTCTGTCAGTCGCCAAGTCAGTTTTTGTCTTTGCTTTTTCTCAGCAATCGGTAGAATTCAGTGACCTTTATTGGAAGCTTCTATACCAACAAGAGATGTGCTTATCCTTATGGTATTTCAGTTTGCCGGTTTTTTTTACAGAGTTATTGCTCTTACATTATTATACATTATACACAGTATACCAACATTCGTGTCGGATTTATTTATCAGCAATCACTTAATAGAATTCAGTGAAATTTGATAGGAAGCCTCGATACCAAGAGGAGACATGTATATCCTTATGGAATTTTCATTTGCACGTTTCTTTACATTCATTATTAAAACATAGTGTACCAACATTCAGGTCAGATCTATTTCTCAGCAACCGCAAGGTAGATTTCAATTTAATCTTCTATACAAAGAAATCTGCATATCCTATTGGCATACCAATAAGAAGTTGTAATGACAGATTAATGGCTTCTTACAATATAACAAGTCCAAAAAGTGTTTTTTTCAGATATCAGTTTTATTTATTTTTCAAAATATGTTAATTGCACATTTATTATATTCTTAAATTGATATTAAGATTGTAGTTCTTATTGCTGCCGCACAGAAAATGGCCTCCTTCACAACTGAATGGATATATTGTCAAACAGGCATGTGTACAAAGTCATCTAAAGAAATTATGGTCAAGGTTTTTTATTGAAGTCTGTAGTATTTTCTTCTCTTCTTCCAAAAGAGATCGACACAGATAAACATGGTCTTTGTGTTCGTGGACTGTTACATTCTGAAAACATTTCATAAAAAAAAGGAGAATTACTTCAATATTCAATACACTTCCGCTAACAGATGGATATATATATGTATATATCATAGTTGAAAACAGTTGGAGACAAGCATTAGTCTAATTTCATGCAGGTCATCTTAATTGTCTGTACATGTATTTGCTTTTTAGGGGTAAAGACAAGACGAAAAAGCCTCATTAACATGCCCCCAACCCTGCCTTAAAATTAGAAATCGGACACGGCTGAGTGATTAATGTCAGGGGATTTGGGTACATGTCCTAACCTAGAACTGGATTGTAAGCCAGAGATCATAAATAAAGTATTATGTTCTGTCGCTGTGATATGACTGAAATATTGTTTGGAACAATGATATTCCCAAATGAAACTATTCTTTTAAAGCTGATCGCTATACAGTTTCATCCTTTTTTTAAAACATTCAGAATTTTATAAAAATTGGTGTTGATAGCATTTAGAGACAATTTGTTAGTCTCTAATCAATAATTATCTTTTACGTAATATAAACATTTAGCGTTATAATCGAAACTGCCGCGATCGCCTTATATACAAATTATTCTTTTATAAGAGGCCCATGATGGCCCTAGATCGCCCACCTGAGTTATGGTTACCACATTGTCAAAACTCATTTTATGGTCAGGAAAACTAAAACTAGAGTGTTAACAAGATTTTCCTTCAATGTGACCTAGCTTTTGACCTGACATAACCTATGAACCTATATTCGAACCTAGATATCATAGAGACAATTATTTAGACAAAGTTTCAACATGCTTAATTTTAAAATGCAGCCTCAAAATCATAAACAAGATTTTCCTTCAATTTGACCTTGAGATCTAGTTTTTGACCTCACATGACCTAGTTTCTATAAGACCAATACTTGTTAAAAGCAAGATATTGCCAGTAGAGTATAGACAATTAAGGCAATTGTTGATGACGGATGAAATATGATCACAATAGCTCACCTTGGGCACTTCATGCTCTGGTGAGCTAAAAATATATAACAAAAAAAAAGCATACTTAAATTTGACCTTCAGGTCGATCATATTAAGGTGTCAGATCATTAAAATTAGAAAAGCTGTATAGTCTGAAAAAGGTATACACCTGATATAAAGTTGCAAAGATCCTGGAAATAAATACGTTGACAGTGAACGATTTCTCATTTTCCAACAAAATTGAATGCGAACAACATGTCAAAAATTCAAGGTAAGAATCAATGTGTACCTCATCAATATAAACTGAATGTCTGGTATTCTCTGATAGATAGGACTGCAGTAGATGTTTGGCAATGGACCTGGCTGTTGAAGTAATTTCGCTGAAAGCTTCGTTGTTCGTGTAAATGGTATGCCAAGTCTTCCTACAAAATAACATGAGATGCGTCTACGGATTGTTGGTCTTATGGAATTTGCATTCTCTGAAGACTAGCGTGTATATTAATATAGTATTTTACGCCACTTTCAAAAAGAAAAGTTATATCTTGCCATTTCCTGGGTAAGTTATCAGTACTACTTGTCCATTTATCCTTACGACAGTAATGCCTGAGCACCAAGTGGGAGCAACATGACCCGTATGACTCAGGTGAGCCTGTGCATATGCAAAGTCTCACATGTGTCTTCACTGTCAGCATATCTGATAAAAATCCAAAATGCGTCTCCAAAAACCTATAAGTGCAGACAAAGTACCTATAAACAAAAAATTAGCACTTTCTACTTTTGCCACTATGATTATGAAGAAGTATGCTGCAGATGCCTTAAAAGGCAGCTGCAAATGGCAAAGGGTTAACAGCGATTCTCTGTAATTATTTACATTTTTATGTAAGGGCACCAGCACGCATATTCTCCAGCATTTGCTTGAAATTTTCAACACGTGTTAATACAATTCCATAAATGAAGGAGTGAATGACTACCATTTTGACTTATTGCCATGGCAATAGAGGTTCTTTATTTCATGCAAAGATAGAAGATCTCCAACACTTACAATACCAATCAGCCAAAATAAAGAGTAAAAGATCGCTAGAACCACCTTTTTCTGTGTTCAATTCGACCCAGTGACCCAGTTTTACACCCGAAGTTGATCAATGTAATGATGAACTGCCATGAAGATTTGATGACAAATGAGGCATCTAGAGTGTTCATAACATTTTCTAAAACTTGCCCTGGTAACCTAGTCTGTGACCCAACATGAACCAGTTTTAGAATTGAACCGAAATCATCTGATGAAGGTGAATTTTTCATGAAGATTGGATAAAAAACATGGCCTCTAGCGTATTTAATTGGTTATTGAGATAAACTATTTATTTAAGGGAGCTAACTTGTTTAGGAAATTAGATAAGAACAAGAAAATGTGTCCATGGAACACGGATGCCCCGGTTGTTAACTATATTTTAAAACAAAACTTCAGTGGTTGTAGTGTACAGTGAAAAATTAAGTATTTTGGCAAAAATCCGTTCTTTGATTAGTGATATATGAAAGTTTAAGTTTTTGTTTTAAAGAAAATTATTTATAGCCATACATGACCTTGACCTTACACATCTTGGGGCCAGGAGTAAAAAAGAGAGAGAAAGAAATGAAAACTTAACCAAATACTACATTGACGAAAAAACTTAACCTGAGCTGGTTGGGTGAACTGATGAAAGACAAATGAACAGACGGACGGACAGAGGGTCACGTCAAATCGGCACAATTTTTTAAAGAATGATATGTTAATAGTCATTGGTGTGAAGTTTCATCATGATCTGACATCAGCTTCACTAAAAACTAACTTGACCAAAAACTTTAACCTGAATTGTATGGACGAACAGACAGACGAACAGACGGACGGACAGAGGGTCACAACGTCAAATCGGCACAATTTTTTAAAGAATGATATGTTAATAGTCATTTGTGTGAAGTTTCATCATGATAGGACATCAGCTTCACTAAAAACTAACTTGACCAAAAACTTTAACCTGAATTGTATGGACGAACAAACAGACGAACAGACGGGCGGACAGAGGGTCACAACGTCAAATCGGCACAATTTTTTAAAGAATGATATGTTAATAGTCATTTGTGTGAAGTTTCATCATGATCGGACATCAGCTTCACTAAAATCTAACTTGACCAAAAACTTTAACCTGAGAATGGAATGGACGAACAGACAGACGAACAGACGGATGAACAGTTGGTCCAACCTCAAATTGATACAATTTTTTAAACAATGATATGTTGATTGTCATTTGTGTGAAGTTTCATAATGATAGGACATCAGGTTCACTAAAATCTAACTTGACCAAAAACTTTAACCTGAGAATGGAATGGACGAACAGACAGACGAACGGACGGACGAACAGTTGGTCCAACCTCAAATTGATACAATTTTTTAAACAATGATATGTTGATTGTCATTTGTGTGAAGTTTCATAATGATAGGACATCAGGTTCACTAAAATCTAACTTGACCAAAAACTTTAACCTGAGAATGGAATGGACGAACAGACAGACGAACGGACGGACGAACAGTTGGTCCAACCTCAAATTGATACAATTTTTTAAACAATGATATGTTGATTGTCATTTGTGTGAAGTTTCATAATGATAGGACATCAGGTTCACTAAAATCTAACTTGACCAAAAACTTTAACCTGAGCGGGACGGACGAACGGACGAACGGACGGACGGACGAACGGACGGACTAACAGACCGGAAAACTATATGCCCCTCATACTTCGTATGCCGGGGCATAAAAAGAGGTTTATTTCACTTCAATATAATTTAAATCAGATACATTAAGTTCAATTAGAGATCAATCTTGTGTTTTTGAGGCAATCTTAGTGACACTTGCTGTCTGACATTAATGTATGGTGCTTAACAGTGTTATGTAGTTTTAATTAAATCCATCTAACCAAGCCATAAATATGGATTCGGATGGACAGACAACGCCAAACCAATATCCTTCCGCCTTTGGTGGGGGATAAGAGGCTGGCATTTCTTTGATAGTTCAAATTTTTACTCTCTAAAAATGCTTTGAGTGTTTTTTGGAAACAATATATATGAGGGTCAGTAAATCCCGGTTCATGATATAACAAATCTATAGCAGATGACTTCGAACATATCTAAGGAAGACAATGGAAGATCTCTAAAAAAATCTTCTTTTATCACAATGTTTTCATATACTGTCTACTGTAGATCCTTCAAAATGTATACAAGTCGAAGAATACGACCATATGGTGGCCAATCAGCTAACAGTTATTCCAATATGTTGATTAATTGTTCCCGAATATAACAAATCTGTGGCAGTCAACTTTGAAAAAAAAAATATATATCGAAAACCTATTTGTATAAAAGTTTAATTATTAAAAAATTGTCATTGTATTAAGGTAACATGTAAATCAAAAAAGGTACAGAGCTCTGAATAGTTCACAAGGTTTTTTTTAGGCAAATCCATCGAATTCAACTTCCGATTACCCAGACGTTAACACTTTCTACTCAGATTGTGTTGAAGAGGGTAACTCTAAAAATAGCTTATCAGGGAAAAATTTGATTTACAAATTACTCACAAATGTCTGTATTGCATGGCAAAAGTTTTCAAAACAATCCAAAAGTTCCAAGTTAAGCCTTCTATACAGCAGCTTAGAGATCTGAAATAAAAAATATACATTACAATTAGTTAATCCAGCGATACCTGAAAATATATGGCTCCGAAAATATAAAAGTTTACTTTGAACTTCGAATTTGTGCTCAAATATTGGAATTGGTCACAAGCAAAATCATTCACCAAATTGAAAAATCCCAAGTCTGTGTTGGAGCATGCATATTGTTTTTAGAGCTTTAAAGTTTCGAAGATAAAATCTAAAAAATTTGAAAGACTTTCAAATAGAAAGTATTGTTCTATACCCATAAAAAATATACCATCTAATTTAACTTTTTCTCTTAGATGCTTTTCATAGAATACTTTGAGGGCTGTCCTGGTTAAATTGTAGAATCCTGAATTGAAGAATTGTGAAATTTGAATTCAGGGCAGACAAATGAGACTTTCAGGCATTTTTGTTCACCATTCACCCATGTGCTCTTCAACCTTTCCCTCATACAACAAAATCCTAAGACTTAAGCAGATGACTTTGAAAACATATAGGTCCAAGATATGGAAAATCTCTATAAATGACAGTTTAAAAATCAAATAGAGCAATCATGAGCAACTTTTCCTTTAGCCACAATGTTTTCAAAACTAGTCTGCTGCAATGCATCAAAATGAATCTGAAAGTTTAAAAGGGTTGAAATTAAACATAAAACTGAATACTGAAATATCCCACCTGCCGAAGCATTCAGATGCATCTGGTGTCGATGACTTTTGAAAACAAAGTCGCAATTGAGGAAATTGCTCATAATAAGCAATATCTCCTTCTTCCTCATTATTTTCCAGTCTATTCAACTATTATACTTTAATTTATTGAGTCGTTTTTCCATTTTTTTACCTAGATATTTTCAAAGTCATTAGTCAATCCGGACCTACATTTTTTTTTTAAAAATAACCAAATTCAAATAACCCTGAAATGCTTTTTATTGAGGTTTTACACCGTTTTCAACATGATTTCTGTTATATCACGGCAACAGTTCGCTTATTCATGATCCCTGGGTAAAGAAACCAGTACTGGCTAGGAAATGTGCCTTGCCTAAGGGCACTCCACCATGACCGTCAAGCCGCGACTAGGGATCAAACCCGGGACGCCTGATTTCAAATCCAAGATGCTAACCACTGGACCACGGTGGATTCCTCAATAAAACTGCTGACTGATGATGGTGTGGGCAAGTGTACTTTCTTCAAAAATGGCCAAGAACACACCCATATTGCATCATTTCAATTATATTCTGAAAACAAGATGTGTTTGTGAAACACTGATGCCCCCGAATGGCAACATCTAGGTCAAAGGTCAAGGTCGCCAGGTCAAAATTGTTGGTACTGACAGAAAGGTCATGTCACAAGGAATACACATGTGAAATATGGTAGCCTTACCTGTTATGGTTCAAAAGTAGTGGTCAAGGTTAGTTTTTTTCGAGAATGGCAACATCTAGGTCAAAGGTCAAGGTCGCAAGGTGAAAATGTTGGTACTGACAGAAAGGTCATGTCACAAGGTATACACATGTGAAATATGGTAGCCGTACCTGTTATGGTTCAGAAGTAGTGGTCAAGGTTAAAGTTTTTTATCGAGAATGGCAACATCTAGGTCAAAGGTCAAGGTCGCAAGGTGAAAAAATTTGGTACGGACAGAAAGGTCCTGTCACAAGGTATACACATGTGAAATATGGTAGCCTTACCTGTTATGGTTCAAAAGTAGTGGTCAAGGTTAAAGGTTTTTTTGAGAATGGCAACCTCTAGGTCAAAGGTCAAGGTCGCAAGGTCAAAAATGTTGGTACTGACAGAAAGGTCATGTCACAAGGAATACACATGTGAAATATGGTAGCCGTACCTGTTATGGTTCAAAAGTAATGGCTAAGGTTAAAGTTTTTTTAGAGAATGGCAACATCTAGGTCAAAGGTCAAGGTCGCAAGGTCAAACATTTTGGTACTGACAGAAAGGTCATGTCACAAGGAATACACATGTGAAATATGGTAGCCGTACCTGTTATGGTTCAAAAGTAATAGCCAAGGTTAAAGTTTTTTTCGTGCAGACAGACAGACAGACGTGCAGACAGGCCAAAAACTAGATGCCCATCGAATCGGTGATTCCGGGGGCATAAAAAGTCTTGGGGTGCCTAGATATAAGATCAGGACTAACACTTTTACCACAAACCTGCAGACTACTTTGAAACAACTATGCAAATATCTGGGAAATCTGTCTATACATGTTAATTTGTTGAATTGAGATCCCCTGCCAAATTAAAAGAATGGTAATAGAACACATAGAACACCTTGGTATACAAATTCCTAAACTAGCGTGTCCACATGTTTTTTCCAAAATTTGAGGGGAAAAATTAAAGTATATATGCCACACAGTTTTCAAAAATGTTCTGCTTCAAATTTGTCAAAGTTTGTCTGCAGGTGGGAAGGCGCTAAACTATTAACAGATTATATGACTTACTAAGACAGCCCTCATACTATTTATAGAATATCATACCAAGGAACTATCAGGAAAAGTGCATTGTATCATTTAGACTCACTTCAGCATATCATGTTCCCTTAGTAGATTCACTTTTTCGTCAATCACAACGCATTCAAATTGTTTACAAGTTGCAACAACATCATCTGCAAAACAAAAGAACCCATGTACCTAGATAATGACGAGTAAACAGGTCTCTGTCCGAGCTAATCTTTAATCTCAGTTAAACTGCAATTAAAGCCTATCTTCGCCGAGTTATTGTCATCTACAACACTCTTGAAAAATAAAAATAATTCTTTAAAACAAATGCTGTAATAGAATCGGAGTGTCAAACAGTGTGTATCTCAGATCAGGCCCAATGTTTTGTAGGGCATGATCTGAAACCAGGCTGTTTTCATAGGTTATCAAAATTTCGTGAAATTTGCAGCTGCAATAGTTTATAAAGAGTTTAACCATTAAGGCCTATGTTGTGGTAATCTAATTATTATTCTAAATACATCCCTTATCTATTTAGATCTCTGTAACCATTTCATTGTACATGTATTCCCAGGCTCTGGAAATTTTGAATTCTCACTTAGTTCAGTGAAATTTTCAACTTGTGCCATTTCAGAGGAAGCAGATGAAAACTATTTCTGCCCACATTCACAAGTTTTTTTTTGTTTTTTTATTGAAACTACATTTATCAACTTATCACTTGAATATGCTCAAATTCAATAAGCACTGAGCTCTCATAGATGCGTAATTTTGAAAAGAATGGGTTGAACACTGTGGACTTAATCCTGATCACAACAAATAATGAATTATGGACGGACTAATGGACAACAGGAACAATGCAATCTCATACCCTATTCTGTCAGAAGAGGTAAATTTGTGCTAATGTCATCTGCTTTACAATCATTAGACGAACAA
Organism: Serripes groenlandicus; assembly: GCA_031761405.1. Lineage (NCBI taxonomy): Eukaryota > Metazoa > Mollusca > Bivalvia > Cardiida > Cardiidae > Serripes > Serripes groenlandicus. The sequence goes on from JASEVX010000005.1 coordinate 27,449,117, forward strand.
TATCAACAATCTTTAAAACTGAAAGATTTATTTTGATAAAGAGTTTTGAGAAATTTCACCTTTTATTGCAATGTTTCCAAAAGTCATGTTCAATGGCAGCTGTCGTCTGTGTGAAGAAAATAGTTAAAACATTGAGGAAACAGATAAAACGGCTCCATTAACTTTCAAGCACTGTTTACAAATGTCATTCTGCTGCAGAGGTATAAAATATTGTCTGTATCAGGGAAACAGTTAAAACATCTAACATAGAACCGCAAGACCATTTCCTTACCAAATTCAAAGTGTACTTCATCTTGACTATTATTAGGGACACAAAAACCATACTCTTTAGCAAGATGTCTGTTTCCATGACAACCATAGGAAATAAAAACCTGATCATAGGGCTTGTAGATATCCTGTGTAACAATCGTATAGCTGTTGGTGGTAACATCATATCCTGCAGTTATCTAAAAAAAAAAATGTTGATCCATTTACTAACATGATCATTCTTGACTCTTCCAAATTAAAAACTACACCTATGTCTATAGATAAGGTGCATATTTTACATTCCAAAATCCTTATTTGACACTAAAGGCCTATGTTGTGGGTATTCGAAAGAATAGAGACGATTCTCTTGAGTACCCACAACATAGGGTTTAGTTGAGTCATAAGTGAGATAGTGTTAACCCTTTCCCTCATATAGACGCTTTCTGATGCCTCTGCAGCAGACGGCTATTTGAAAACATAGTGACAAAAGAAGAAATTGCACAAAACATGCAATTTCTCCTTTTGCCACAATGTTTTCCACTTTTCGTCATAGATTATCCATTCTATTATAGAGATTTTCTATTTTTTGACAAAATACGTTCAAAGTCGTCTGCTGCAGAATTGTCGTATGAGGGAAAGGGTTAAGAGAAGATGAGCTTACTCTTCCTTATCTTATCCTCTGCACATTGCCCTCAAATGTTGTTGCATCTGACCTATGAAAAACAATACATAGCATCATGTGATACATCAACGTACCTCACAGGCTAACCAAAATTTAAATATTAACCCTTTCCCTCATATAGACGCTTTCTGACGCCTCTGCAGCAGACAGCTTTTTAAAAACATAGTGACTAAAGAAGAAATTGCACAAAACGTGCAATTTCTCCTTTTGCCACAATGTTTTCCACTTTTCGTCATAGGTTATCCATTCAATTATGGAGATTTTCTATTTTTTGACAAATACGTTCAAAGTCGTCTGCTGCAGAATTGCCGTATGAGGGAAAGGGTTAACAAATCTGCAGTAGACCAATTTGAAAACATATATATTCAAATAAATGGAAAATCTCCTCAAATGAGAGAATAATTATTGAATATAGAAAGAAAACAAAGAGAAAATGAAAAACTGCTAATCATGGCACAATTAATTTCCACTTTTGCATCAATGTTTTATATATAAGTCATCTGTTGCATAATAATGTGCCACAATGTAAAATCATTTTGTAACTCATCATCTGTACTATTATCTTATTCACCCTCTCATGAGTCAACTCATTATTCACACAAACATGGAAAAAAGGGAGAAATTGCTCATAGCCTTTTTACATAATATATAACAAATGTGCATGTGATGATTTGTTTTTTGGGGTTTTTATGCCGCTTTCAACAAATTACCAGTGACATAATGAGCACTTTCTATATTTTGTCACAATATTATCAATTATGATATTTACAATAATTGTTCTCCAATTCACAGAAAGTTTCCTGATTATTGCCTAGTTATTTTAAAAGTCGTCTGCTGCAGATTTTTTATATGTGGGAAAGGGTTAAAAATAGCAAAAACAGTTACAACACATGTTTGATTACCTTCGCATCCGGTGAATGGTTTAAAAGATCTAAAAATGGAGCAAGTGCCAGATTATCCTCTTCTTCATCTGACAGATGAATACTTTGATCTCTCTTGTAGTAGACACTTCTTGTGTTAATCACGTACCATGCCCATCTAAAGCTCTCCCAGTCTAACATATTATAGAAATCGTCCCAGTGATATTTTGCATGTGCTTTAATTTCCAGATATTTCTGTCTGATTTTCTGACATTCAATGGTTGTTTTAGATTTCATAGACGTTGGCAGGAAGCTTAATTCTTTGGCTGAAAAGTATGCCAGTGTATTGAAAGTTTCTGGTAAGGAGTCAATATATGGTTTCCATCGTGATGAAGGTCCTTTGTGTCTCTCCCATATAAGATATATGGCAATACATTGCTGAGGTATTAACTTCGGAGACCATCTGAAAGTCAGAAGTTTAAAATGAGCCACACCACAGAAAAAATTGACCCCTCGAGGTTATACAGTTGAACCCTTTCCCACATACAGATGCTTTCTGATGCCGCTCCTTTTGAAAACATTGTGGCAAAAGGAGAAATTAATCATAATGAGCATTTTTTCCTATTGCCACAAATGTTTTCAACTCTTTTAAAAAGTATACTCTCATTTGATGAGATTTTTGACATTTTTGCCAATATCATCTGCTGAAGGTTTAGTGTATGTGGGAACGGGTTAATGGCATCTACAATGATACAGTATTGCATACAGGCACTTCCAGGGCATAAGCACATACACCAATGCATACAATTCATCAGAAAATGCATTAAAATCTGAAAGTGGTAAAGATTTATGTCATCCAAAAATGTCAATAAATCTGCATGTGAATATAGCTACTTTCTGTTTTTGGTATGACTAAAATGATCATTTGAGTTCAGAATATGCAATGAAGCAAAACATTTCCCTACGGAATATGTGCCCAGAACCCCTACCTGACCTGTGATTTTCACCCAGGTGTGCCCCTGGCATAGACGTACTTGTATAGAGGTACTTGATCAAAATCGTGTTCCAAAGGCTTCTTGGATGCTTGTCTAACTAAATGAAACTAGAACTATCACTGAATGTGATTAATACCCCCAAACGTCGCCCTGATAGGAAAGGTAGTGGAATATTAAGAAACCCCACCTTAAATTCCAACTTGTAGTTTTAAAGATAATCTCCGGACAAGAAAAAAGTAAGAAAGGGCGATGAAAACTATTCTACGAACAAGAAAATGTAACAAAAGGCAATAAATCGGTAATAAGCTATAAGAAAGTTATGGTTCTTGTTCACTTAACTTCCTCTCAATGTGTTGTATCATAGTATGAAGTTTTATTAAATTCGATCCAGTAGTTTTGAAATTATTCTACGCTCAACAAAAAGTAATAAAGGGCAATTACTCTGTAATTTTGTAAATAAAAGTTATGGTTATTTACACTGCACTTCCTCTCATTGTGATCTACCATTGTATGCAGTTTTATTAGATTCCATCTATTAGTTATTAAGTAATTCTCCGGACAAGACTCTATAAACAAGAAAAAGTAACAAAGGGCAATAACTCTGTAATTAAGTAAATTAGAGTTATGGTTCTTGTACACTGCACTTCCTCTCATTGTGCTCTACCATTGTATGCAGTTTTATTAGATTCTATCAATCAGTTATTAAGTAATTCTCCGGACAAGAAAAAGTAACAAAGGGCAACAACTCTGTATTTAGGTAAAGTAGAGTTATGGTGTATGTACACCACACTTCCTCTCCATGCTTTGTATCATCGTATGAAGTTTTATTAAATTCCAACAATTAGTTTTAAAGTTATGCTCCGGACAAGACTCTACGAACAAGAAAAAGCAACAACTCTGTATTTAGGTAAAGTAGAGTTATGGTGTCTGTACACCACACTTCCTCTCCATGCTTTGTATCATCGTATGAAGTTTTATTAAATTCCAACAATTAGTTTTAAAGTTATGCTCCGGACAAGACTCTACGAACAAGAAAAAGTAACGAAGGGCAATTACTCTGTAATTATGTAAATTAGAGTTATGGTTCTTGTACACTGCACTTCCTCTCATTGTGCTCTACCATTGTATGAAGTTTTATTAGATTCCATTTATTAGTTATAAAGTAACTCTCCTGACAAGAATAAATAACAAAGGGCAATAGCTCTGTAATTAGGTTAAGTAGAGTTATGGTTACTATACACTGCACTTCCTCTCAATGTGTTGTATCATAGTAAGAAGATTTATTGAATTCCAACAATTAGTTTTAAAGTTATGCTCCGGACAAGACTCTACGAACAAGAAAAAGTAACAAAGGGCAATAACTCTGTAATTATGTAAATTAGAGTTATGGTTCTTGTACACTGCACTTCCTCTCATTATGCTCTACCATTGTATGAAGTTTTATTAGATTCCATTTATTAGTTATTAAGTAATTCTCCGGACAAGAAGAAGTAACAAAGGGCAATAACTCTGTATTTAGGTAAAATAGAGTTAAGGTTCCTGTACACCGCACTTCTTCTCAATGTGTTGTATCATCGTATGAAGTTTTATTAAATTCCAACATTTAGTTTTAAAGTTATGCTTCGGACAAGACTCTATGAACAAGAAAAGTAACAAAGGGCAATAACTCTGTAATTATGTAAATAAGAGTTATGGTTCTTGTACACTGCACTTCCTCTCATTATGCTCTACCATCGTATGCAGTTTTATTAGATTCCATCCATAAGTTATTAAGTAATTCTCCGGACAAGAAAAAGTAACAAAGGGCAATAACTCTGTATTTAGGTAAAAGATCATTATGGTTCCTGTACACTGCACTTCCTCTCAATGTGTTGTATCATCGTATGAAGTTTTATTAAATTCCAGCAATCAGTTTTAAAGTAATGCTTTGGACAAGACTCTACGAACAAGAAAAGGTAACAAAGGGCATTCTGAAATGATAGTACTTATAAGCTATTTTGGATACTGTAAGAAATTACATACTAAAATGTACAGTAAGATCATGAACAATCTACACAGAGGTGTAGTTTGACCTTGGTTTGTGCTAGTAGTTAAGTACCAACTGGTCTTTTTCAAGTGACTTCGTATTTGCATAAACGAAAGTTTTATAACATTGATAGCCCTGACCATGATCAAACCCTAAACTCCCAGTACCAAGGTTGATACCCTTATCCCTAAACCACTCCCTGACTGATCCTGATCTTTTTCTCAAGCAGGTTTGTTTGTAAGGTGTTTATACACAACTTTCAACAATTGTTCAGTTATACCATGAGGTTTCCTGAGTAAGTTACCAGTACTACTGGTCCATTTATTCTGACACCAGTAAGTCTATCATTATGCTAACCCCACAACCCTGAGTGCAGAGAAGGTACACCACTCCAACTGTTTTTAAAAACTTTGGCTTGGGAATTGTACCTGAGACCTCCGGAATCTCCCCCACCCGAGACATTGACCACTACACCACTTTCAAGAAAGATGCTCTCCCATGATCAAGATGATTGAATATTAGTACTTAAATGTCACTTTTGGATCATAAAATCTGAGATTAAAGACATGCTTGCTTAAATATGATTACAATTGAATGCTTCTGAAGCACACCCTTATAAATATCATAAAGTATGTAAAGGGCAGAATAGCATAAAAAGTTTAACCGTGACCATAGTTATCAATTTAACACTTTGCCACAAACTGATGCCTCTGCAGCAGAAAACTTCTGAAAACATTGTGACAAAAGGGAAAATGGTCTGAACTAGCAATTTCACATTTTACCACAATTTTATCAACTTTTATTAATAACTTTACCTTCATTTATAGAGATGTCCTATGTTTATATCAATAATGTTTCAAAGTTGTCTGCTGCAGATTTGCTGTATGTCACTGGAAAGAGGCAGTCCATGACCAAACCAAACCTAGCTTTCCTTTCCATAAATGCTACCTTCCTGTGAATAGTGCTTATAATTGGTCAAATGTAACGATAGTTATTGATGCCCGAACCATCTGCCAGATTATAATATCACCATTTAAATAACTGTTTTCAAGTTTGTTGTAAATTTGGTTAATTATTAGACAATTAAAAACAATAAATTTTGTCATAATGTATGCACATCTAGACCAATATCCTAGTTTTAATGATTTAATGTGCCACAGTGTCTTCATCTCTATTCATTAAGTTTACCCTATGAATAGGTTCAATGTTTTCGCCTTCATGTTATTAAAGGTCATCTGCTGCAGATTTTTTATGTGGTTGAGCTTTTTATGAGGAATTTAAGTGGGCCGATATTGGGCCCTTTTACTCAGTCTTAAAATCATATATATTTCCTAAGCCTTAGTTGCAAATTCCCATATAAACAAATTTCAAAATTTGACTGCTGTAAATCATGAGTCTATACCCGAAAAAAGGATCAATATTAGTGAATTAATTTTCCTGTCTTCTGAATTTATCTTACTTAAAATATTTCCCCAATTTGGCATTTTATGACACAAATTTCCCATTTCAGAATGACCCATCCCTCATCCTCAAAAAACTGTTAACAGGCTGTCTGCCTCAGGACCATCTGAAGTCATCTATATCTGAAACAGCCTTAACCCTTTCCCACATACAGACACTTTGTATTGCATCTGCAGCAGATGTCATTCGAAAACAGTGTGACAAAAATTTGAAATTTTTCATAATAAGCAATTTCTCCTTTAACCACGATGTTATCAATCCTATTTGATGATTACATGTATATTATCATTTATAATGATCTCCCATATTTTTGCCTGAATATTTTCTGAAGTCTTCTGCTGCAGATGTGTTGTAAGTGGGAAAGGGTTTAACCATCTGACATATATATATAGTCTGCTTAATCTGCCTCACCTTTTGATACGTTGTCCTATCTCACTGTCAAATACAGTGATTGTTGTGATGAGAAGACTGGCTGGTAGAGATACAAGTGTTTCCCCTGATTTTATACTGCATTTAGTCTGAAGTCCTCTTCCAGTGTCTACAAGAAAGAGAGGTGCTTTACTTAAGTTAACCCTTTCCCTCATATGACAATTCTGCAGCAGACGACTTTGAACATGTTTTGTCAAAAAATAGAAAATCTCTATATTTGAATGGATAACCTATGGACTAAAAGTGGAAAACATTGTGGCAAAAGGAGAAATTGCACGTTTTGTGCAATTTCTTCTTTTGTCACTATGTATTCAAAAAGCTGTCTGCTGCAGAGGCGTCAGAAAGCATCTATATGAGGGAAAGGGTTAAGGATAGTCAACATTAACATAATTGTTACATGTGTGGAAAAAGACCTGCCTGCATATCCATACTAAAGGATCCAAACTGCTTTGACCCTTTCTTGCATACAGACGCTTTCTGACATATCTGCAGCAGACAAATTTTGGAAACATTTTGGCAAAACGCTTGGTACTTTATTAAAAAATTACACTTAAGTCAACTTTAAGATTTTCCATATTAATTTTGTGAATAGATCCAGATAAGACTGTCCAGACAGTGTGGATTTAATGTCTGATCTTGATCTTCACTTGTTCCAAATGCCTAACAGTAGTTATTTTTAAAAGTGCAGCTCACAATCACATGTTCAATGACAATTCTCATGACTTACTCTATTCCCCGGATACAGACATGTATCTTTTATTAGCGAAAAGAGTTGAAAACATTGTGACGAAAGGAGAAATTGCTTGTTTTGAGCAATTTCTACTTTTGTCACAATGTTTTCAAAAAAATTACATGGGGAAATTCATCATTTTGTAATTATCCTGCAAATGTTATTGCCAAATAAACAACAGATGATAAAAGAGCAAACTTGTGAAAGTCTGAACTATTTGGACTACATATGTCATGTAGGAAAGGGTAAGTCAGGTGAAAACTATCAAGTATATCATACCTTTAAAGTTTGCAGGTATTAAAGCACAGTTGAACTCGTGACTCTTCATCCATTGTAACAGGTTGACTATCCAATCTTCGTGAGAACACGACAATGACTTTTTATTTTGCCTGTGTCTATTTCTGTATGTGCGCCCACATCTGTGTCGACCCATTACAATACAGGAAAAGAAAAGACCAGTCAAATTCCTGAATTAATAAAATTCAATAAGTTGAAACGTAAACTGTTCATTTCATTATAGGATATTGTAAGATCCATCTACTTTGATAACTTAATTTATTATTGTAAATTATAATGTACAGCGAGGAACTCGTTTACTACTAGTGTGAGTTACGTTGCAAATGGCAACTTTAAATATAAGGGAAAGAACTCAGATCGTGTTTCGGTTAAACAAGGGGGACTAATGTGTAATTAAATGTATCTCTGATAATTCGTTCTAACACATTTCGTTCCATATTTACTTAAATAAAAGAGTGACAATCAAGGACGATGAAATGTCTAGATATACAGCTTTCTAATGGCACCGTATATACTGGTTCCTCATTGAGCGAGCAAGGTTCCTCGTTGTACATAATTTCCAATAAATCTACATCTACAGGTTACTACATGTGTGGTTACTAGTCAAGGATAAATATTTCAACAAAACAGCTAGTAGATCTAAAGCTACGAAAAAAAGTTTCATAGATAAAAAATAAGAAATAGAAAAGTGTTAATCAACTGTAGGCCTGCCTATTTTCGCTTTTCTTGGGTACTGGTGAGGTGATATGTCAACTTGGTCATTGAATGGTCGATTGTTTAAGGATTCTTCTGGCCTTATTAAGCGTTTCCCACTTCATCTGCCTTAAGTGTTTCCCACTGCAGCTAATCAATCATTGGTGTGACACTGCTGGTGTTATGGTACCGTAGTGGCAGGGATGTAGAACTAATATTCTGTAAACATTTATGTAAAAATTCTTGTTTTGAAAACGGCTTTTTGTGGAAGATCATTTATGAAAGCCAGGAACATGGTTGGGCCGAGTACACTGCCATGGCGAACGCTACTGATGGCAGGTTCTCGTCGGATATTGCACCATCTACGACAACTCTTTGATCCTGTGTGTCAAGAATGCATTAAGCCATGCTAGTGTGGGTTTCTGGAAGTTATGGCCCAAACATTTATGGCCCAGTACATTTATGGCCCATATTTGGAAGTTATGGCCCATATATGAATTATATAGTGGTAGCTATAATACCCTGGAGGTGGTATTAACACCTAACAGATGACTGTCAATAACCTTTGATTAGATTGTGTATTATATGAAATTGCAATTTTATAGGATTAAAATAAATAATACATTCAATTCAGTTGTTTTAATTGTCACTTCTTATAAAATTGAATATTATGTATTTTCATTTATGTCATTTATTTTATTTACCTTATAAATTGCATTTAATGATTTATTATGGAGCAAAGTGTTTATATAAATGATAAACAAAAACTGCAACAATCCTCTAGTTAAAGTACTTTGATCACCAAAAAACTAACAATCCATTAATTAATGTAGTTTGATCACAACTACTGTAATAATCTGTTTATTAAACCAATTAAAGTAGTCTGATAATAAAGAAAACCTGTAAAAATCTTATGAAGATGGGGTACATGGGATGATGACCAGCAAACTCCTGAGAGAAATCAGCTATTTAATAGGTTTTGCCCCGCCAGAACAGCATCACTAGAGTTCATTAGACTTCTTAACATACTATAATAAAGCAGAAGTGTGGTGATATTGATTCTCGTTGTTTTATTTAATTGAAAAATGTGCACTATTTTACTCCATAAATATGTATTATGTTTTATTTTCTTGCAAACAGTGATTTCCCCTTAATATCATAAAATACATTGTATATTATTTATTTGTTCACATTTTTAAATATTTATCATCAATAAATTATTTTCACTTTCTTACTCATTTATCATTAATAAAATACATAATTTAAACAGAATGTCATATGTTATCACACCTCCAGGGTATTATAACTATCACCTGTTAAGGTGTTTATAAATACCACCTCCAGGGTATTATAGCAATTCAATTTCAATTCAACTCAATTTTATTAGGCATTCGGCAAATAGACATGCCATTGGCCATAAACGATAGATACATGAAAATATGACAATGATAAATATGTACATTCTATACATACATTAGACAAAATATATACATATATTATATTGCTGAAAAAGAAATACATTTTTAAAATAATTAGACTATATTTTGTAAACTTAAATCTCTCATTTCCAAAGCTTCTTTAATAAATTTTGCCGTATTGACTTGCGTCTTTCTTCTTTTTGATGCCACTATATTGGTAAATTGGGTAACAGTTGGCCAGGTTATAGAAAGGAGTCTTTTTCTTAAATCATTGAATTTCGGACAAATGCATAGGAAGTGATATTCTGTTTCAATCTGCATTGAATTACAAAGTTTACAAATTCTGTTCGCTCTATCAATATTTTCGAATCGTCCAGTTTCAATTGCAAGTTTATGCGCTGATAGTCTAAATTGGCTAAATTTAATCCTAAGTTTTTCATTTTTTAAATTCATTAAATAATTTTCAAATTCAAAACAATTCTTAAACTTACAGTAATACTCTAATCTCGAGCAATTATTTATAGAACTAAGCCATTCTTGAATAAAAGTGTCTCTAATGCGTCTTTGAATAGTTTTAAAACATAAGCTGGATGTATTATCAGAATTCATTAAATATGAAAACCCATAATCATCAAGCTTCTGTTTCACTTTATTGCACCAGAAAGATTTAGAGCGATTTGATATAATAATTTGCTCACTGTATACTGTGTACCTTAAACTATCTGTATTATCTTTAATTTTTAACCAATATCTGAGTGATCGTTCGAGAGCTATTATCGTCAAAGGATATCGACCGAGTTCACCATAAACAGCGAAGTTCGGGGTTTGTGTTCGGACTCCAAGAATGATTTTGCAAAATTTAATGTGTAGTTTTTCAACAGCCTTTAGACAGCTACCGCTATATAATTCATATATGGGCCATAACTTCCAAATATGGGCCATAAATGTACTGGGCCATAAATGTTTGGGCCATATCTTCCTGATACCCTAGTGTGTTGCCTCTTACACTATAGTGGTCTAGTTGTGTTAGAAGGCGCGCATGTTGGACCCGGTCAAAGATTTTGGAGAAGAACAAGACTGCAAGGTCGTGTTTTTTACTCTTTTCCAGGGCTGAAATGTATTCGTCCGCTAGGGTAATGCGTTGTGTCACACAGCTTCTCCTGCATTCGTGTTGGCTGTCCGAAAGTATATCATGATGTGTTCTAGTAGTTTACAGCAGATACATGTGATGGAGACGTTCTTGAAGCGTAATATCCTTTAAATTGTGATCAGGACCCGTATTCACAAAACTTTCTTATTTAGTGTTTTCGACTTCATCTGAATCTAATAAATAGTTAGTCCAAATGTAAGATTCCCATATATATTAAGATTAAGTCGTTTTTACCAACGCGTTTGAACCAAATTGCAATTTAGTTGTTGGTTAATTCTAGTTCTGCTACAAATGAAATTAAGCCAACAAATGGTAAAACGTTAAAGCACATTAGAATAACAAAGGGACAGTGTTCAGTAGGGAGAAAGATGGAAGAACTCAACCAAAACGCGTTCATGTGGTGGGGTCAATCCCGAATTCCCGGGTCTGGATTTTCAAAGTATCATTTTAATTCTAATACGAAAGTCATATTTCTTAAAATTTAGAATGGTTGGTGAAAATGGATCCATTGCTGTGAATACTTTTTACAATATCCCACCTTTCAAAGCTACATACCGCATTGATGGTGTAATGGTAGAGCGTCTCCCTCATACAAGTTGATATTGTTAGATGTGTGATGCATCAGTATTCATATAATTGTTTCATGGACATGTGTGAACTAAATATTAAATAGTGTGTAAGTCACACACGATTGTTGAACTTATTAATTGTTAAAAGCAGCGAGAAGAATTAGAGACATACGGAAACCGGCCAAAGCTATCGCACAGCCTTAATTCTAGCACTAACTTTGCCACTAACTTAAGAACTGACAGGCGCTTAAAGCTGGTTACATCATTGGACAGTGGAGTCCGGTCCGCTCATCGAACAGCTTCGGAAGGTGTGCTTTTAGGGCATGGATCTTGTCTTGGGTAACCTTTTAATTAGCCCTGGCATCATGCAGATTCTCGACGTTCCGTCTGATTTCCTTTTTGCTCTCCTCATCTCTTTCAATGAAGCAGAAGGGATCCGGGTTATATCGGTATTGTGTATCTCAAAAGGCGCGATGTGGCAGGGTTTGAGAGACGTGTTCACTGAGCCGCAGATCCGATGCTGTGCGTTCCATTTCGGGCAGGCCCTGTACCGTAAGATGCAAGAGCTGGGTTTACAGGTAACTATTATTAAAATCACACTTAAAAAAAGAAACAATATTTACATTAAAACTGTAAAAGCTGTAACTGTCATATTGTATAATACTTTGATTATTACAAACATTTTAAATGCGTTTCTATTATAACTGTTACTGCTTACAGACAGCCTACAACGAACGGGATGGCGTGTATCGACTATTGAGAAAAAACATTTTCCTACCTCTACTATATATACCTGCAGACGACATCCAAAGAGCAGCACTCAACAGACAGACGACTACTTCAAATACATGGACAACACCTCGATGAAAACGACATGTGGCCTGTAGACTCCTGGAGTCAATATGGAAGATCAGTGAGAACGAGCAATGACTGAAGGTTGGCATAACAAATTCAACCGATGGGCTAGAAAAGGGAACCTTCTCTTCTGAGTGCTGACAGGGACGTAGATAAGCCTTATCTACGTTCCTGGTACTGATTACACTACTATTCAAAGAAGCGAAGGAAGTGACCCTCCAGCCAAAACTGATAAAAGAGAAGAAGCTGAAGAGACACCTTTACCTTTTACCTTACCCTTTTCCGAGATCTATTTAGGCCTGGTGGCCTCTCCGATCCGTCCTGATAGGACGATAAAGAAATCGGGCACACATTTGATTGGATTGTTCTTCCAGTGCTTGTTTAACAAGCTTTTAAAATTATTTACACTACTTGCTTAAATGACTTCCTCGGGTAACTTGTTAAACGTATTAACAACTCTCTGGTAACTATACTTGTTTTGTTTGTCCTACTGTATCTTTTAAATATTTTTTGTTTGTGTCCTCTTGTAGTCGAATAATTTATGCTAATCATTGATTCCTCTTTGTCGATTCCGTTTAATATTTTGAATGTTTCGACAGCGTTTGCTCTAAGTCTTCTGTACTGTTATGTCGGTAGTCCTTACTGGATCAATCTGTGTTTATAAGGGAGGTCTTTTATTGACTTAATAATCTTTGTGGCTCTTCTTTGCAATTTTTCAGGTAGTATTGCCTCTTTTTTGTTTATAAACGACCAGACGGTACTTCCGTATTATAAGACGAAGCTGACAAAGAAATTTCAAGGACGACTCTAGAACATGTGGTAGTAGTGACCTAAGTACAGACTGGATGAGATTACTACCAGCGCCCTACTGAATGATTGTGCATCCATGTATATAGTCCTGTGTAAATTAATTTGTCTTTATATTTTTCACGTGCTCTTTTACCAAAGTCTGCTCGCTGTTTTATGTTAAATGTATAGATGTTGTTGTAAATATGTATATATATATATATATATAGCCTACAAATTGATGTCTATATTTAAACAACGTCTTTTCTATCTTTGTTTTGTACTAGATCTACTAAAATGTATTATAAATTATTATACAAACTTATGTTTAATATTAAATGCAATAAAATAGCCTGTGTGTTCTTTCTCATTTAAGAAACGAAAGAAGTTTTTAGAAGTAGTTCGGAGTCAGTATACATGTATGAAAACATGATCTATTCACACCTATAGCCTATATAGAATTAAACTAGTGGTTGGAAAGTCTTGATACAATGTACCCGTTTGCAGTGGTGATTGCAAAATCTCCAAATGAGCGGTCCCACGCGAAAGCAAACAATGTGGACTCTGTGTAAAGTATCGACCCGGATCTGCCTAAGCTTGCCGCGCAGACTAACCCGGACAGACACATTTCGCCTCCTGTGGATTTTCTGTTTCAGGAATCATTAGACATTACTCTATACCTCTATTCCCCTGAGACGGAATGTGTTGGCCCGGATTAACCTGCGCGGACTACGCAGGCTGATCTTGGTCGATACATTACGCAGAGTCCATAATGTGGGTGCCAGTGAGTTCGTAACCTGTATATTTCGGTGAGTTCGTAACCTATGGTCGGTGAATTCGTAACCTATGGTCGGTGAGTTCGTAACCTATTGAAAAACATTCTTAATACTTTTGTTGAATAAAATATTTGATGTGAGAGGTGTGATAATCCTAGATAATTGAGATGACGAGCGGCCTTTTATAAATTAAAGTTGCCGATTTATGTAATAACAGTTTGTGAAAAACAAGAATATTTAATCGAAATGTCTGACTAATTGTTTTAATTGCATTTGTCAGTTTGCTTGATTGGCTGCGTAATTAAATACTTATTTATTAATTAGAGTGATTCTTAGGTATATAAGATGAGGGAAAAGTAATAATTTCATCAGTGCACTATTAATCAATTATGAGTTCAATATACCCGTGTTTACATTGTTTACGACCGGTTTTAAATCATCACCAGGCTGTAGAGTGCGACTCCTGTAGAAAATGGCAACACCGTGGCTGCGGAAATACAGGTACACTTTTATTCTTATTGAGATATTTCACATTTTTACCAACATGTTTTCAAAGTCGTCTGCTGCAGAATTGTTGCATGTGGGAAAGGGTTAAGAAGAGATAATATTGCCCTTTTTTCAGAAAGTCAATCGTGGTACGGATTTTCCGTCATGTCTCGATTTTGGTCCTGAAAGTATAACTTGTTATAATATTTGGTTGTTTCCCGTTCTAGTTAAAAAAGGAATTTTGAAAACTTTGTTTTAAGAAGAGATATTGCCGATAAATACTATAAGTACTACTACACAAACAGATGACCATGAAGGTATTAAACGATTATTGATACTTCTTTAAATTAAATGGTAGTTAAACGTTATCATCGGAAATTGCGTGTAGCCATGTTATTCTTATTTTTTACGTTGTAACTCTATTCTCATATTTGTCGATTTGTTTTAGATGAAAGACGAAGCAGCCAATAATATATTCCGCTCTGCGATGAGCCTCGTAGAAGAAGAACTACACAAGGTCAGACCTAATGCTGTGAATCTCCCTAGACCAGACTATCTCGCCAGAAACGCCAACTATTTCCGACATACCATACATTTTTCATATAATAAAACAATAACTAATTGTATACATTATCTCTATCTCTTTCGCTCCTTGTCTATCTCTCGATTTTTACTTCATTCTTACAACGCCATTACAATACTATCAGTACTTAACCAGCCAACCAGTTTATTATTTATGTTTACAGGCCCTTGGACTCGCAACAAACTATAGAGACGATACTGGTACACACAAGGTAATCAGAAGACTGTTAGCCATGCCACTTCTCCCTGAAACACATATACAAGCGGCATTTGAAAACCAAAGGAGAAAGATCACTGGTATCGTACAGGTTGAAGAGTTGTTCAACTATGTTCTCCAGACATGGATCGACGGCCCAATATGGAAACCGAAGGACTGGTCGGTGTATGGTCAGTCAGTCCGCACAAACAACGACTGTGAGGGTAAGTTGTATATTAAATAAACCCATCACTTACAAAAAGGATATATTATGGTGAAATATTAAATAAACGCGTTACTTACGAAAAAGATATATTATGGTAAAAGGAGCAAATATCACTTATTTGCAAATGCCGTCTGATTTAAATTGGAATAGGTATATATTTTTTTGGGAAATGAATAATTATTTATATTCTTACTTTCAGGTTGGCATCGCAGAATCAATTATAGATGCGCAACCGCTCCACCCTTCTACGCCCTGATAGAAATGCTCCACCAAGAAGCCAAACTTGTCGACATCCAGGCGAAACTTGTCAGTGAAAAAAAATTAAAAAAAAAAAAAAAAAAAAGCTCGGTCCACGCAGGCAATGATTTTTGGAATCTGGGAGACATATAGTCTTGGAGACATGTCTACAGACGAATTATTGAACAAGCTTATACGTGTTTATGGACATTAAAGTGATTGTGCCAAGTTCTTGTGTAAATTGTAACATGAAAATGTATTTTTTGTCAAAAAAATGTAAATAAAAACATGATGTATATATATATATATATCTTTTTTGTTTGTATGCAACGAAACACTCTCAACGAAAACTTTAATAATATTTTGAGAAATAATTTAAAGCCTATAGTCGCGTGCGTGCACAGAAGTAGTTATGTTCACACCTACTTAACAAATGACACTTCGTTTATTATAAAAAAATCCGCTATATTGCCGTCATCTTTACTTTTATATTAAATAACTAAAATACTACATCAATATTATAAAACCATATTTCCTAAACTCAAATTCTACAAAGACAAGTTACGAAATATTTTATTCAACAAAAGTATCATATAACACAATATATCGAATGTTTTTCAATAGGTTACGAACTCACTTATACAAGGTTACGAATTCACCGACCATAGGTTACGAACTCACCGAATATACAGGTTACGAACTGGTCAGGGTACGAACTCACTGTAACTCCATAGGTGGCACAACACAGTTGAAAGCTGATTTTCTGTTTCCTCGGAAACCCCAACTTTTATTCTCGCAATATTTCTCATAATTTCCATACTGGTTCGATAAAAAGGGTTTGCCTGTATCAAGGAGTGCCAGAATTATAAGAAACTGACTGGAAGTCACACTCTCAGTCCATATTATAGAAAGAAGTGGCCACAAATGTGGTCTGAAACAGGGTGAAAAAAGTAGGACAGAAAGATCAATTTGACCCTTTATTCCAAAAATCACCCAACAAA
This sequence comes from Serripes groenlandicus, assembly GCA_031761405.1. Classification (NCBI taxonomy): domain Eukaryota; kingdom Metazoa; phylum Mollusca; class Bivalvia; order Cardiida; family Cardiidae; genus Serripes; species Serripes groenlandicus. The sequence continues at coordinate 27,465,818 of JASEVX010000005.1, forward strand.
AACGCAGGGGATAAGTGTAAAATTGAAAGGCTGCTAAGATTCTCAAAACGATAGGCAATCTGTGGATGCAGTCAGAAATACCACGTTTCCAGCTCCTTTTTAAGCAACTTTGGACGCGAAAGCTGGTATTCAAATTGACCTCTAAATTCATGCCTAGCTCTGCAACCAGTGTTGTCAAATAGGAAGGAGAAGTGGGTTCAACTGAAAAATTCAATCCCATGCTTAGAGCTCAATTTTCACATTTATAAACATCAAAATCAACCATTTACCCAAAAATGTACCCAAAACTTACTATTTGTTATTATTTCTATTTTTGACCCTGGCCAAAATCCGAATATCCCGAAAGCATGTGTTATGTGTCACCTTAAGGAAAAATAATATCCCATCTAATAGATCCAAAACCTATTATATCAATAACAGAATCTGATAACAACTCATTTCAACAATTTTCCTGGGGCTGAAAGACCCACAACTCTTCTGGTACTGATTTAAAACCCTTCTCAAACTAGCACATTTCACCCTAAATTTCTGCAAAATAATGCTCGCAATCAAAAAGGGTAAAAATGGCCAGAACTGCTCCTGTTTTACTACAGGATATGGACTGGTCTTGTTTTCAAATGGAATTGTGGTCAATAATGCTGTGTTACTTTCTTTATGTGCTATACTAGCAGTCTGAAAGACAAATTTTAACAATAAAGTCAGCTCTTTTGCACATACCTTGTCAATTTTTGTGTCAGATTGAGTGAAAATCCTTTATTCTAACTGTTCACAGAACTGCTACTACAAAAAAAGGAGCATAAATCACATTTGAAAATTGGCTATATAGTTTAAGGATATATTTCTAATCATTAGAAAGAATATCAGCATTAAAAACACAACCATCATAGCTATTATGAAAAATATGTATTCAGACAAGCCTGAATTCGACTAATTTCAACGCAATAACAAAGTCCATCAAAAAAACAGCTGAAAAACCATATGATACATGAAAAACCAAATGCACATGTATGGTCAGATTTGTCGATCAAACCGGTGAAAAGTTAACATTTGTCGCAGACTGCAGTCTTGTCAATCGCACTATTTCAACATATTTGCGGCTCTAAACTGCACATTTCAGAGACTGAATGAAGAGATTGGGCAAACAAGAGTGGATTTAATGCAACAATGACTGAAATGACAAATCTAAGCATAAATGTGATGGAATTAACTAATTTCCACAATGAAACTGCAATTTTACCCTGTCTGAATGCCAAAATAGCTGGAAAATTGAAACATTTACATTTCTAACATAGCAATTTTCTTTGTTATTGAATTACCTCCCTTGTTTTGATCAACATTTGACCAGAGAAAAAGCAGTCAAATGCAGTCTTATGTTCATTTTCTTCATAGAAATTGATGGAAATGCTCTAAAAGGGGCATTTTATGGATTACTGTTGACACAAGTTTCATGTCAGATGACCTATAAGGTGGCACAACACAGTTGAAAGCTGATTTTCTGTTTCCTCGGAAACCCCAACTTTTATTCTCGCAATATTTCTCATAATTTCCATACTGGTTCGATAAAAAGGGTTTGCCTGTATCAAGGAGTGCCAGAATTATAAGAAACTGACTGGAAGTCACACTCTCAGTCCATATTATAGAAAGAAGTGGCCACAAATGTGGTCTGAAACAGGGTGAAAAAAGTAGGACAGAAAGATCAATTTGACCCTTTATTCCAAAAATCACCCAACAAAAACGCAGGGGATAAGTGTAAAATTGAAAGGCTGCTAAGATTCTCAAAACGATAGGCAATCTGTGGATGCAGTCAGAAATACCACGTTTCCAGCTCCTTTTTAAGCAACTTTGGACGCGAAAGCTGGTATTCAAATTGACCTCTAAATTCATGCCTAGCTCTGCAACCAGTGTTGTCAAATAGGAAGGAGAAGTGGGTTCAACTGAAAAATTCAATCCCATGCTTAGAGCTCAATTTTCACATTTATAAACATCAAAATCAACCATTTACCCAAAAATGTACCCAAAACTTACTATTTGTTATTATTTCTATTTTTGACCCTGGCCAAAATCCGAATATCCCGAAAGCATGTGTTATGTGTCACCATAATGTAGGTCTTCTCGTGGAACGGCTCAAATGTCAATATATTGAAAACAGCGAACTTGCAAAGTGGCGAAACCTCCAGTAGCAGAAAATAGCAATCAAGGGAAGTTACTCCATCAAAATTAAATATTAGTGAACAACCTTTTTTGGGGTCACGAAATGTAAACATTCATTTCATCATAATGTCAACAAACGATCGGCTATGAATATCAAGTTCACTTTCTATGCAACTCGACAAACTGTTAATCATTTAATAAGGCGACATTTACAGACGCAATTGAATGAAAGACAGAAAGGTATTGGCAAAACTTCTCGGTGTTAGATAAGTGACATTGAACTGATTGGAGTGAACCTTTAGTTGGTCTAACATGTGTTTTTCAAAGTCAAGAATTAACAGAGGCCTAGACAATGACTCAAAACTTTTCCACTTGCAGCAGATCTACAGCAGACGAATTAAAAAATAACGAAAATATGTAAAAAACAAAAACGTATAATATAAATAAAAGTAGAATAGATATTTGAAAAGAGTTTAAAACATTGTTGCAAAAGGGAAAATTGCTCTCAATGATCAATTTCTCCTCTTGCAACAATGTTTTCAAGAGTCGTCTCTGCTGCAGATGTGTCCAAATGAATCTGCAAGTGGGAAAGGGGTTACTGATGAGGATATCTATAATTATGTTTATATTCTCGACTACTGATGATTTGCTCCTTTAAGCATTTGCAAATTTATACTAAATAGTACAATATAATATAAAAGTAGACTTATAACTTTCCTGTATTAAAGAATAAATACATATTTCATCCACCAATCTAATTAAAACCATGGTGTAGAAGCCGAGTGTAATAGTGACGTTGGTAGGGAGATTTGCTTTTTATCTAATTCATGTATTACTACAATTATTAACAACATACATATGGTTAGTGCCTGGATGGGTGAGCCACTGTGGCTTGTGAAGGACTCTATATATTTTACAAATTTAATGGTTGTGCTTGGATATTGGTTGGCATCATTAAAGGCATGGTTTTTTTTCTGAAAAAGGGGAAGGGGCCTGGGGCCTTTGAGAAGGGGAAAATTTCGCGGCGTTTTTAAAAAAAAGGGGAAAAATTGTAAACAAGTATAATGTGCATGTTTAACTATTTTTTCATGTTCTTGAACTCCTCCACTAGATTGTCATAATCCAGTTCACTCAACATATACCACTGTCAAGGGTCGAAATAAGCAAGATTTTCTACTTTTTTCGCAAGTGCTATTTTTTGTTACTTGCTAAATGAGAAAACAACTTTAATTTTTGAGAACTTATTAGAACTTTAATTTTAAGCAACACAATGTGAACTACAATAGTGCAATACACGGTTATGGTCAATCATGAATGTAATGTAAACATGGTCCAAACCATGCTGTGAAAAGAAGCTGCTGAGACTGTCAGATATACAGCATAGTCTAGAAACCGTGTTTCAATTTCTGGCTCCATATGGCAAAGTATGGGGTCTTTTCTGGCTTAGTCCAGACAAGAAACATCTGGTCACAGCAGTTTTTGGGTCATATTCTCTAAGGACAACATCAGCAACTTTAATTCTCATCAAAATATCAAGTATTTCAGCACCAAGCCTACACCTCAAGTCAAATTTCCATTCTGTTGATTGTGGAAAGATAAATCATGATTTAAGCTAATGTTCAAAAGTGAAATATGAAAAAAAAGAAGAAAAAAAGAAAATTCCGAGGGGAAGGGGCCGTTAAACGGCCCTTTTTATATAAGGAAAAAAATCCTGAAAGGGAAAGTGGTCCCTAGTGACTATGCATGGGGCTACACCCTGGTGTACTGCTAGTATGCAGTTGTTTTACCTCAGGTAAAAATCAAGAGAAAAGGGGGAGAAATGAAACAGGAATTGGGTATAGGTTCAAAACCACTTCTACAGCTTTGATTTAGAAGCCAGCTTTTATAGGCAAGTTGAAAGGGTTTGCTTAACGTTAAGCAGTGTACAACAAGGTTAGTACCTGGATGACCTACGGTCATCGTGGCTTAACTCTGTGAAGGACAAAAACATTTAACCCTTTCCCACATAATTCATTTCTGCAGTAGAAGTATTTTAAAATATCTTGGCAAATATAGGGAAGATATAGATAAACAAAAGATAATTATTGAATAGAGATGAAAAAATAGTTGCAAAATAAGAAATTGCTCATTTAGTCATTATGACTATGAGCAACTTCTCATTTTTCCACAATGCTTTCATAAGTCGTCTGCTGTAGATGCGTCTACTGTAGATGCGTGTAGATGCGTCTACTGTAGATGCGTCAGAATTTCACTGAAAGTGTCTGCATGTGGGAAAGGTTTAAACATAAAGGTATTGTAACACTGTCATCTACTTTATAGAGTTTATGATATCATGTATTGTAATCTGACATAAACAAGGGAACTGAAAATTAAGGGGCTTTTTAAATGGTTAACCCTTTCCCTCATACGACAATTCTGCAGCAGACGACTTTGAACGTATTTTGTCAAAACATAGAAATTCAACATAATTGAATGGATAACCTATGACAAAAAGTGGAAAACATTGTGGCAAAAGGAGAAATTGCACGTTTTGTGCAATTTCTTCTTTTGTCACAATGTTTTCAAAAAGCTGTCTGCTGCAGAGGCGTCAGAAAGCGTTTATATGAGGGAAAGGGTTAATGGTACTTGTGTTTTCTTGTAGTTGCAAGGGTTGGCAGTCCCCTGACTGAGTACATGAGAAGGGTGACAGAGGGAACACTCACTAAAGATGACCACCAGATAGATATCATTCAGTCACTGGACAGATTGTATGTTGACCTGGAGAAATATGAACCAGCACCCAAACCCAATATTCTTGTTCAGACCGTAAGTAGTTTTGTAAAGGACTCTTACAACAACAAACACCATATCTGCTGCAGACGAGTTTGAGAACATCTTGGCAAAAATGTTTAAAGAATTTTATTATTAAATAGAGTTGCAAATATTGTGACAAAAGATGTCTGCAGCAGAGACGTAAGAAAGTGTCTGTATGATTATTGGATACGGCAAAGAGATATCTTTTTTAAACCATTCCTTCTTGCAGACCAATTCTGACGCATATTATGCAGCAAACAACTTCTAAAAACATTATGCCAAAAGAAGAAATTTCTCCTTTTGTCACAATGTTTACAACTTTTTTCAATAATACCGGTAATACATTTAAGTTATTGAGATATTCCACATTTCAACCTTAATATTATCAAAGTCGTCTGCTGCCAACTTGTTGTATTTGGGAAAGGGATAAATACATCTGTGATAAAAATGAAAACTAGCTTGAAAATTTGTATTTTGATACAGATTTGAAAACATTGTTTGTAGGAAAAATGTGAAATTTCATCTTCTCCACTATGTTTTCAAATGTCCATGCTGCAAATGCGTCTGTAATAGGGAATGTGTTATATAAATTGACATGCTGATAACAATTAAGTGAATTGGCTAGTGAATTCCTTAAAATGTTGTCTTTGTTAAATGAAGTCACCTTTCTTTGCAGGGTGACTTACATGGATCATGTCTCAGGAAGCATAATTTTTTTTATGTATCCATATAGTCTCCTTGTTTAGGTTATCACAAACAACATCTATTTGAAGAAAAGAAAAATCTGACAATGAACTTTCCTTATCTAATGGCCGGAAATGGGTCGAAATTTGCGATATGGGATTGAATCAACAATTTTCTTTATCAAATCTATGCAAATTTATTCTACAGGAAACATTTTGATTAATCTGTCTTGACATATATTAGTTTTTACAGTTTTTACATGTAATAATAGTAATAAGGTATATAGCATCGCATGAAGCACAATCCACATCAAAATGAAAATTATAGTTTAAACCTGCGATGCTACTATTTAATTAGGAACTTACATTGATATTGTCACAATGTAAAACGTTAGTAAAAGTCTAATACATGTATACATAATAATATGACACATGTTTTTCTAATTTTTTTTTTCATTTATTTATTTTTACAGCTTTTTGGACATAAGAAGGTTGAATTGCCAAAAGGGCTTTACTTATATGGAAGTGTTGGTTAGTATTTTTATTCAAGATTTTCTAAAATAAGTGGTTCTCTGACATTTAATTATTAGGTAATGAGAATGGTGCATATTATAGATTGTTCTTAATTTGATTATTGTGTATATCGTTTAAAACATTCTGTACATTGTATTCATTTAATGATTTTTTATTGAGAATTTGCACTTGATGATAATAGAAAGAACAGGCTATATATCAAAGGATGCAATGAATATCACCGATATCATTACTTCAAAATTAACCCTTCCCCACATACAACAACTCTGCAGCAGATCAAAATTGCTACATATGAGAGTTTAATTTAAGAATAGAGTTGACAAAGGGAAAAATTACTCAGCAAGAAAAATTTCTCCCTTTTACCACAATGTTTTCATAAGCCATCTGCTAAAGATGAGTCATAATGCTTCTGCAAATGAGAAAGGAAAAAGGCTTTGAAACAAAGTATATGTATTCAAAGTGAAAAGGACGTCACTAATTTTCTTACTTCAAAATTATCTCATCACTCAACAACATCATGAGAGCTACTCTTAACCTTATTCCTCATATAGACCCTGTCTCACGCGTCTGCAGCAGACTGCTTTTTGAAAACATGGAGACAAAAGCAAATTTTGTCAACTCTATTCAATGATCGTACTTTCTTTTTTTCAAAAAAAAATCAGGTATGTTTTCAAATGAGTCTGCTGCAGATTTGTTGTATCTGGGAAAGGGTTAATCAGATTTGCTTGTAATTTTGTAAAATCTTTCAGTACTGACTTTTTAGATCACCTAGAGCCAAAGGCTCAAGGTGAGCTATTCTGATCACTTTTTGTCTGTCGTCCGGCATTAACTTTTATCTTTAAACATCATCTCCTCCTAAACCTCAGGACCAATTTCATCCAAACTTCACAGGAATGTTCCTTTAGTGGCCCTCTTTCAAAATTGTTCAAAGATTTAAATTCAATTGAGAACTTTAGTTGCTGCGACATCATAAAGGGGGCAAAATGTCCAAACTTTAAAAATCTTTAGATTCCAGTCAGATTCCAATATAGTTTGGTAGAAATGTTCCTTGGGTGACCCTCTACAAAGATTGTTCAAGGCATACTGTTTGGTTGAAAAACATGGCATTCAGGAGGCATCAGAAAAGGGGCAAAATAACAAATTTTGGAAATTCCATTTTTAGCTCGACTTTTAGTTTTTGTCTGATATTAAGAAAATTGAATAGGAATCTTACTTCAGTGATCCTCTACTTAATTTGTTCAAGCCGTATTGATTGGTTACAAAATTATAGCAACCTCACGTCATCACAAAAGGGGTAAAATGACAACTCCTACCATTCCACTCGACCAATTTCAACGTTACTTCACAGGAATGTTCCATTGATGGTCCTCTTTCAAAATTGTTCAAAGACTTCAGTGTTACAGAACTTTTGTTGCTGTGGCATCAGAAATTGAGAAAAATACCCAAACTTTAAAAACCTCCATCTCCATAATCCATTTGTCAGATTCCAAGATAATTTGGCAGAAATGTTCTTTGGATGACTGTCTACAAAAACTGTTCAAGCCATATTGATTTCGTTGACAAACAGGGCATCAAAGCGGCATCAGGAAAGGTGAAAAATGACAAAACTTTATAATTCCATTCTTATTAAAGGGCTTTTATTGATAAACTATTTCTTTAACTGAGTGTCCACTCCCTGCAGTTTATTTTGAACTCCTGATCAAATTTTCACAGATATTTGCAGTTAAATATTTGCTTCTAATTAACTATCATTCAGGTGATCGATTTAGGGCCATCTTGTTAAATTGGACTTGTCCAGCTTTGCATTTAGAACAATCCATAATCAATTGAAATATCAAGATTAAAACAGTTGAGTTGAATTGAGCAGCCAACAAACTAAATTCTGGTCTGATGGAGCAGATGTAGTGGAGTTGAATGCCATTTTTAATAATTTTTAAGTCATATCACGGCTGCCAGTTCACCTATAAATGTGTTTCCAGGCTTTCTCACACCTGTACTCTACACACAACATACTTTCCAAGCAACTGGCTACTTTCCCTATAGACTGTTAGTTGATTGAGAGCACAGGCTTCTCAAATTGGAAATTGTTTCCATCAGTCAAAGTGTTAACAGTCATATTTATATTGGCAGATTTCCAAATGAACTGTTTCTGCTATTTAATTTTTGTTAATACATTACATTGCAAAACTGTTGTCAACTTTTTTCAGTAATGTATCCTTACATTTGTAGAGATTTTACATAGCAGAAATCACTTCTTCGTTGTATATCCATCCGTCTGTCTGTCCCTGGTTTCATTTAATGATATATATGCAGACTACATATGTGTTGCTTTGACCACTTGCTGCCTAGATGTTTTCTAAATTGCCAGCTGCAGGTTTGTTGCATGTAGGAAAGGGGTTGAATTTAAAACAATTTATTTTAATTTCAATAGGATGTGGGAAGACCATGTTAATGGATTTATTTTACAACCAGTGTCCTGAGGAGAAGAAAAAAAGGGTCCATTTTCACAAGTTTATGTTAGATGTGCATCAGCGTATGTATCTTGTTTTAAGTTTCAAGTGTGATACTAATAATAGAGCCATTTACAAATACAATTTGAATTACTTTCAGCTTTTACAGATAGTAAATTTAATCTTGACTATTATCCCTTTCCCTCATATAGACGCGTTCTGACACCTCTGCAGCAGACAGCTTTTTGAAAACATAGTGACAAAAGAAGAAATTGCACAAAACGTGCAATTTCTCCTTTTGCCACAATGTTTTCCGCTTTTTGTCATAGGTTATCCATTCAATTATAGAGATTTTCTATTTTTTGACAAAATACGTTCAAAGTCGTCTGCTGCAGAATTGTCGTATGAGAGAAAGGGTTAAATCTAAAAAGATTCTATTAACTATTGATTGTGATAGTGACCTGGTTTAACCTCACATCATTAATTAATTTATTTTATTGTAAAATAGCTCTAACTCAACTTTGTTTGTATGGTGTTTTGTGCAGCTTTCAACAATTAACCAGTAATATCCCCCAGGTAACCTGGGTAAGTTACAGTACAACTGGTCCATTTATCCCGACACCAGTGACTCAGTGGTAATGCTAACCCAACATTTTTGGGCACCAATGAGGGAAAACCATGACCCTGGGTCCAATTCCACCAACATTACGTAGTGTGAAGTAATATTTAAATATTTAAAAGCATATTTCATCATTTTTGTTTCCCTAATATTTTGTATAACATGAAAGGTGGAATGTATTCATTTTAAGTAAATAAATAGTTTAGATAAATAGGTACCTTCTTGTTAAGAAATTAAATATTTTGGCATTTTTATTAGGGAAACAAAAATGATGAAATACCTATTTAAGTATTACTTCTAAGCACTAAGAAAGGTTGGTGGAATTTGACCCTGATTATATTTAGTCTGTATTATGACCCGGCCAGGGATCAAACCTATGACCTCTTTCACCAGAGGAGGCACTCTACCACTTGAGCACCAAGGCTGTCCACTCAACTTTGTTGAATTTTTTTATGTCCTATGTTGTAGATTGAAGTGCTTAGGGTGAGCTATTCTGAGCATTCACTGTCATCCTCAGGTCACACTTTCTTTGAAATTCTTCTCATCTGAAAGTTGTACCCAATTTCACAATAATTTCAGAGTAATATGTTTGAGTGACAATTTTTAGGACTCGAAATGCAGTCCAGTTCCATATTAAAGTCTTTGCCTTTTCCCACATACATCAAAATATTTCAGAAGCGTCAGAAAACGTCTGTATGAGGGAAAGGATTATATTAACCCTTTGACTGCTGTAACACGTTTCGTGAAGCCTGTGCCACCAGTATGCAACCAGGCACACTGATTTTTATCTTGATATTCATAAAATCAGCTATTGATTCTTCCAAAATGCAGAGCTAAACAAGTCCATTATAAAACTTTAGCATTGAAATAATTACAATCATCAAGCTATATTGCATAGGTCATTCTGTTGGCAATATATGGCATTTTCGGTATCAAAATCCATAACCAACTGAAATAGGGTCATACCAATGACTTTAAAAATGGTAGTGTTGTCTTTCCCTTCTTGGCGCTCAGGGTCGCTGGTGTCAGAAGTTCTGGTAAATTACCATTGAAACAGTGATGTAATATAATAATTGTTGAAAGTTGTGTAAAAATCATTTTATTGACAATTGCGGGGCTGTTGTGTTATGATGCATTTTTGAAATCAAATTCATTTCCAACTGAAGTATGAATCATTTTATTTTTCGTAGGGATACATGCCTGGAAGCAGTCTCTTCCAAGGGAGATAAATGTGAAGAAAACTCAGTCCTTCGATCCTATTCCCCCTGTAGCTGAGAGTATCAGTGAAGAATCATGGCTTCTCTGTTTTGATGAATTTCAGGTTAAAAGAATTTATTGAACATTCACCTTAATTATACAAGCATGTTCTTGGTAAAAGGTACAAGTTGACTTTTTGTAAATAGTGTTTTTCCAAATTAGCCTGTGCATATGTGCAGTCTGATTCAAATTTTTACGGTTCACATATTACTTGCAAAAGGTTGTTTAAAGATTGTTTAAACTTGTAAGACAAAAGCAGATGGTCAGTATGATCTGAACCTACTCTGCTCAGAAATGCCAATTTGTACCTGTTCCCACATATGAACAAAGCTCTAGATGAGGGGCATATTTAACCTATATAAATTCATATGAATCGTCTCACAGAGACCATTTTTTAAAGTACCTGAAATTTAGAATTTAATTGAGTGATAAAGAAGGGCCTGTGCTTGAAAAAAAAGTTGTCACCAGCCTAGCATTATTGGCAAATTTGAAAAGTTGTTGTTTATTTTTGGACATGAGAGCCAAATATTTTGCCATTGAAAGTCAAATGTTTCACAACTTGCATCAATTTATTCCATTTGTTTGCCTCTTTTAAAAAGACTTTTCATCAAAAAAGAAAGTATAATTATTGAATAGAAATTATGAGCAATTTCTCCTTATTTCAAAAATCATCTCTGTGGTGTAGTGGTTATTTCGTCTGCATTAAGAGCGGGAGACCAGGGTTTTTGATCACCTTTTGGGTTATACCACAGGCTTTAAAGCTGGTATTAATGGTTTCCTCCCTTGGAGTTCAGGGTTGCGAGGAAAGCATTTTGAATTATGCAAACATTTTCAGATTTGTAAATTAAAGAGTAATAATTGAATCAATAAATGTTGTCACAATTGTTATTGGAATAATATAATACCTTTGTGTGTGACCAAACTAGCTTGATCATCTGATATTCTGGACTTATGACCACTTATTTTAATAAATTTATTTAATTTATGTTTTTATTTGTTTTGTTTCAATACAGTCAAATATGTGTGTTTGCGTTCTTCCGCAGGTAACAGACATAGCTGATGCAATGATTTTGAAGAGGTTATTTATAGAGTTGTTTAATAACGGAGTTGTTGTAGTTGCTACCTCAAATAGGGCACCGAATGGTATGTTTTAAATGAATTATTTACCCGATACATTATAGTATTAGTCTGAATACATTTAACCCTTTCCCTCATACGACAATTCTGCAGCAGACGACTTCAAACATATTTTGTCAAAAAATAGAAAATCTCTATAAATGAATGGATAACCTATGATGAAAAGTGGAAAACATTGTGTCAAAAGGAGAAATTGCTTGTTTTGAGCAATTTCTTCTTTTGTCACTATGTTTTCAAAAAGCCGTCTGCTGCAGAGGTGTCAGAAAGCGTCTATATGAGGGAAAGGGTTAACTCTTCATCTACCTATAAGGAGTTATTGTTTAATTACACATATAATAATGGAAAAAGAAAATGAAAAAGTAAAAAACTTAAAAAGTGTATTATTTGTCTTGCACAAATGATCAACTTTGTACCCATTATTTACTATCCATCCAAACTCTTTAACCAGACCTTAATTTCGCTTCAGTCCCAGACTCTTGTGTACAGATTGTCTCAGATTGACCTTTGCATCAGCCAATCAAATGCTTCTACGAAATTGTTAGGTATCAACAGGAGAAATAAACCAAATAAATAATCAAGATGTTGTATCGTGTTATTTCATTGGGCAACATTCTATCCGACCTTTGACAAAAGTGAATGTTCGTCTCCAGCTAATTGGCTTACACTTTATGTGCCAAAAGCAGCCAGTTGGAAAGACTTGTGTGGCGCACTGGTGTGATAAAGCCAGGAAACACATAGCTAGATGAACTGGCTACAAAATCATTGAAAATGGCGTTAAACCCCCTATCAATTCACCATTCTTCTAATAATCCTGATGAAATGAGTGACAATTTGATCATTTTTTTTTTCTTCTTTATTATGCATTTCTAAATGGTTTGGCCAAAAGAAACTATGCTTAGTTGCATATGTTCATTTTCTGTAACATTTATATGCACAGTTTCTATTTCCCATTAGTATCTTTAGTTAATATGTTGTGGAGAGAAATACTTTGCTCATATATTTCATTTTGTTTTTTAACCCTTTCCCACATACAACAAATCTGCAGCAGACGACTTTGAAAACTTAGTGACACACACCTGAAAATCTCCATAAAAAATAGTTTAATTGTTAAATAAAGTTGAAAACATTGTAGCCAAAGGAGAAATTGCTCATGATGAGCAATTTCACCTTTGGCCACAATGTTTTCAAAAGTCGCCTGCTGCTATTGCGTCAAAATGCATCTGCAGGTGGGAAAGGTTTAATCAATTTTCTATTTTCATTTCCATTCCAGATTTATATAAAAATGGGTTACAGAGAGGGAATTTTGCGCCATTTATAGAAATTCTAAAGGTAGTGGGTATATAATTTTTGTTTTAAATTGAAAGCACTAAATATTACCTAAAAACACTTTTTAAGCCCCCCTCCTTCAAAGAGCGGTACATATTTGCCCTTGTCTGTCTGACACAAATTCTTTTTGAACATAACTTCAAGGAATCTGCTGTGGTCGAGTGGTTTGCGTCGGGGATTTGTAACCGGTTGCCCGGGTTTGATCCCCAGTCACAGCGCTCTGGTCATGGTAGAGTGCCTTTGGGCAAGGCACATTTTCTAGCCTAGTACTGGTTTGTTTACCCAGGGATCATGAATAAGTGAATTGTCACTATGATATAACTGAAATTATGTTGAAAGCGGCGTAAAACCCCTATAAAACAAAACAAACAAATTGTTGAACATGTCTACAAAACCATATGCAAAATCACCATTTATGACCACAATACTGACCCTTTCTTTTATGAAAATGGCTAAAATTTGGGGCATTTGTGTTCTACAGACACATTTCCGGACTGGTTTGCTGTAAGATTTTCTCATTTACACTCGAATGTCAATGTGTCTGCACTTTTTTACACTAAAACAATGTCAGGAATTTATCAAAACTCACTCTATAACCCTTTCCTCCCTTAGTATATGTATGCATTTTGATATATCTGCTCAAGACAACTATTTGAAAACATTTTAAATTTTCAACGAATGCTTTCATTTACTGACATTTTGACATTGACTCACACAATGTGTTAATATTTTCAATATTTACAGAAACAGAGTGAAGCGATATCATTAGACTCTGGTATCGATTACAGAATGACAGCACTACCTGCTGAAGGACAGCTGTACTTTTTGTAAGTTTCATAATTATAAATTTATGAATCCGTTATCCAAAAGTACTTGCCTGATTTGAAAATACTCTCGCACATAATATTAAGGTCCTTGGGTGACCCTGTACAAACATTGTACAACTTATTCTTATTTGTTGAAAACATGGCTCTCGTTGGACAGGGCTTGTTTTTCTTGTATAGTTAAAACTTTAACAAGAGGGCCGTGATGGCCCTGGATCGCTGACCTGATTTAATTTTTTTCACTTTAGCCATATAAGCCCCGTCCCCTGGCAGCCATAGTTTTCGACCAATCAACATGGTTTAAAGGAATCTGATAAAGGGTCACCCTAGGAATATTTCTACAAAATTATTTGAAAATCGGCCAGACACTTTCGGAGGAGAAGATTTTTTCACTAAAGCCATATAAGGCAATATAGCCACGCCCTGTGGCGGCCATGTTTTTCGACAAATCAACATGGCTTTAAGGAATCAGTTAGTGGGTCACCTTAGGAACATTTCTACAAAATTATTTGAAAATCGGCTTGACACTTTCGTCGGAGAAGATTTTTTAAGTTTTCACTATAGCCATATAAGGCAAAATAGCCCGCCCCCTGGTGGCCATGTTTTTCTACCAATCAACATGGCTTGAAAGAATCTTGTAGAGGGTCACCCAAGGTCCATTTCTACAAAATTATTTGAAAATCTGTCTGACACTTTCGGAGGAGAAGATTTTTATATATGCTTTTGACCAGATTTAAAGCTAATTTTCTACAAATGCTGATTTAGTAACTCTCTGCAAAGAGTGTGTTCAAATTATTTAAATTTGTCAACTAACATTACTCATTAATCACTCTTCTATCGGTTCAAACAAATATTCTTCTCTGAAACCACTGATTTCAAAATTATTTCACATGAATTTCCTTAGGTGGTACTCCTTCAAAATTGTTCAAGTCATTCTACTCTGCTGCAGAGCTAAAAATAGAAACATCTTTAAATCCTCTTTTAACTACTGACCAATTTTAAAAATTTCATACAAATGTTCCTCAACAGAATTTAAAAAAAATAGACAGCATCTTTCATTCTTTAATACAACAATATATCTAAGGTGAGCAACAAAGGACTATCATGGTCCTCTTGTTAAAAAATGATGTTTAAAAAGTTATCTGCTGCTGAGGCGTTAGAAAGCCTCTGTAAGTGGGTAAGTGTTGATTGTTTTTTCTTTTCATGTTTATACATTGACAGAACCAGTGATGAGAAATGTGATGAAAGACTTGAAGAAATCTTTACAGAGTTGATAGCAGAGGAGGATGACAGTGAGTTATTTGACCACATTATACATATGCAGTAGTGGTACATTGTTTTATGTTGTACTACGAGTGGCATGGGAAAATTGATATCTATCATTTATCTGATGTGGCCGTGGTACATTGATATCTATCATTTATCTCATGCAGCTGTGGTGAATTGATATCTATCATTTATCTCATGCAGCCGTGGTACATTGATATCTAATTTATTTCGTGCATCTGTGGTACATTGATATCTGATTTATCTTGTGCATCTGTGGTACATTGATATCTCATACAAACATGCTACATTGATATCTCATGCATCTGTGGTACATTGATATTTATCATTTATCTCATACAGCCATGGTACATTGATATCTCATTTTTCTCGTGCTCGGAGTGGTGAAATACAAACTGACATACCGCTACTGCAACATAATTTTCCTACCTAGTACATGTGTATATATTTGAGACAGAATAAAGAAAATATATAAATAGGATATAGACAGTACCCAACAAGTGTCTATTCGTGTGCTCATCCGGACGGACAGACGTGATAGACGGACAAAGCGACAACTATATGCTCTCCCAAACTAGTTTGAGGAGCATAAAAATCTATACAAACGAAAAATTATTGAATAATCAGATTATCAGATAACACTTTTCCTGATACAGACACCTTTTTATGCCTCGGCAATTGATGACTTGAAAATGTCGCGAGAAAATCGTCACAACGATTCTTCTCCATTTTTATAACAATGTTTCCAACTCTGCCTTAAAATTGTTACTTTTCTTTTTCAAAGTTTTCCATGTATTTCCTCAGACATTTGAAAGCGACAACTCTTAAAAAAGCATACATGGTAAACAGTTGCAAGGTTAATTAATTTTTCAGTGGTACATTCTCAAGTTCTTGATGTGTGGGGGAGGGACTTGAAATTGGAGAGAACATGTGGAAAGGTCCTAGATACTTCATTTAATATGATGTGCAAACAAGTAAGTGGTAATAGTATTAAAGTTACTGGCAATGATAAAGCCTTCTGTACAGCCTTCTTCAGGAATACGATTTATTCTTTCTGTTTCTATTTCATTAAAAATATAATTATTGAAAGGTATAGAAATAGTAAGATTAAATCAAATTCCTGAAGTAGGTCGAAAGCTTGAAAACTTAGTTGTTTGATAATTATATAATTAATGGTTGACACTTGGTGGTCAGAAAATAACAGCTGATAATATAACCATTCCCTTAAGTGATACTTTCAGAACTGTCGGCTTTGAATGCTTGTGAGGTATCCGATTGCAGAGGTCATGGAAGAGTGTGTCTGGGCACGGCATATTTTCTAGCCAAGTACTGGTCTGTCAACTGTTCTGTCACTTATATAACTGAAGTAATGTTGAAAGCAGAATTAGACCCCAATAAAAAAATGTATGAAAACATACGAAAATAAAACACACTAGTGTAAGAGTAGAGTGTATTACTGAGAAACACAAGTCATAGATTTCATGTTTTCTAATCAGGTTCTACAACAGAAAACCTTGATATGTTTCAAAAACATAACAATTCTCTGTTAAAAAAAAAAAATCTTGAATTGCATGTAATTGTTAATCAACTCTGACGCTGTTTCTGCATCATGCAGTCTTTCACAGTATTCAAAAGTCTTTATTGAACAGTAATTATGTTATGAACATTGATTCAGGTAAACAAACCTTTGGAAATCTGTTAAATATATTTGTTGAAAGAATCAAAACATTATATTTGAGCAGTTGTACACCAACATAATTTTTTATAATACTTTTAACCCTCTCCTCTCCCGTATACAGACACATTTTGACGCCTATACAGAAGACAACTTTTGGCAATAGGAGAAATTGCACATAATCTTTATTAGCTCGCCAGTACGAAGTACAGGAGAGCTTATGTGTTACCCCCGGCGGCGTCGGCGGTGGCGTAGACACCTAGGTTTAAGGTTTGGGTTTAAGGTTTGTGTTTAAGGTTTTCATTTGGGTTTTAAGGGTTTATACCTTTAGCAACCATTTGTCATCCATCTACGCACACCACTACACCCGTCCTGACCCTGGGTCAAGGTCAAGGTCATTTCTACTTGGTTCTACTTGGTTCAGTTACAAGGTTTAAGGTTTGCGTTTAACGTTTAACATATCACTCTGCATTCACTATTATGACATTGATTGCTTTCATATTTAGTTTATACATTTAGGAACTATTGGTCATCCATCTACGCACACCACTACACCCGTTCTGACCCTGGGTCAAGGTCAAGGTCATTTCTACTTGGTTCAGTTACAAGGTTTAAGGTTTGCGTTTAACGTTTAACATATCACTCTGCAGTCACTATTATGACATTGATTGGTTTCATATTTAGTTTATACATTTAGGAACTATTGGTCATCCATCTGCGCACACCACTACACCCGTCCTGCACCTGGGTCAAGGTCAAGGTCATTTCTACTTGGTTCAGTTACAAGGTTTAAGGTTTGCGTTTAACGTTTAACATATCACTCTGCATTCACTATTATGACATTGATTGCTTTCATATTTAGTTTATACATTTAGGAACTATTGGTCCATCTACGCACCCCACTACACCCGTCCTGACCCTGGGTCAAGGTCAAGGTCATTTCTATTTGGTTCTGTTTAACATATCACTCTGCATGCATTATTATGACATTGATTGCTTTCATATTTAATTTATACGTTTATGAACTATTGGTAATCAATCTACGCACACCACTACACACTTCCTGACCCTGTGTCAAGGTCATTTCTACTTGGTTCTGTTACAAGGTTTAAGGTTTGCGTTTAACGTTTAACATATCACTCTGCATTCACTATTATGACATTGATTGCTTTCATATTCAGTTTATACATTTAGGAACTATTGGTCATCCATCTACGCATACCACTACACCCGTCCTGACCCTGGGTCAAGGTCATTTCTACTTGGTTCAGTTACAAGGTTTAAGGTTTGCGTTTAACGTTTAACATGTCACTCTGCAGTCACTATTATGACATTGATTGGTTTCATATTTAGTTTATACATTTACGAACTATTGGTCATCCATCTACGCACACCACTACACCCGTCCTGACCCTGGGTCAAGGTTAAGGTCATTTCTACTTGGTTCAGTTACAAGGTTTAAGGTTTGCGTTTAACGTTTAACATTTAATTTAATCTAAATACCACTTTATAAACGGCACCCCTAGGCGAGCTCCATTTTCATCTGACAATTCTTGTTTAATTATTACACTTTCATTTATGGAGATTTTTCTAATGTTTACCAAGATGTTTTCAAAGTCATCAGCTGCATTTGTTTTATCTGGGAGAGGGTTAAATGATATCAAAGCGGAGAATCAATAATACCCCCAAATGGCTAGACATATAGCTCATAATAATGTAATTCTTTCAGGCTCTTGGTGCTGTTGACTATTTGGAGATAAGTAAACATTTTGATACTGTCATCCTACGCAATATTCCTAAAATGACCTTGAAACACAAGTCTGAAGCAAAACGTTTCATTATCATGGTGGACACCTTCTATGATAATAAGGTAGGTTTTTATGTTTCCTGCCATTGCAGGGACACATAGGGATCACTTCTCCGTCTGTCTGTCTTTCTTTCCCTTACTGACATGTTGCGTTTTTATGTATTGTATCATAAATATTTAAAAAAAGATTATTTAATGAAGCCAACCTTCATGAAATTCAACCACATGGTAATTGTGATCAAGATAAGCCTGGGCATAACTGCTATCTAATAATTATGTAAATGGTTTGTTTGAGCAAAATATGCTATACTAAATAGTGTAGATCTAGTGTGTCTACACACTGTTTCTTTATTTCCCCTGGATGTAGAAAAAGATCTTCCTATGCCTTCATGCTGTCCAATCAGTATGTAGTATGTTTTGTCTGGAACTGTTTATTATACTAAAAGACTTATAAATAGTGAAGATCCTTATCATTTCAAATGGTTTCAAGTGATGTGGAATTATTGTGGGTAAACACCTTTCCTGAATGACACCTCAAAAGTTCACATAAGTTATGCATGCTTAACCCTTTCCCTCATATAGATGTTTTCTGACGCCTCTGCAGCAGACGGCTTTTTGAAAACAAAGTGACAAAAGAAAAAATTGCTCAAAACCAGCAATTTCTCCTTTTGCCACAATGTTTTCCACTTTTAGTCATAGGTTATTTATTCAGTTATAGAGATTTTCTATTTTTTGACAAAGTTAACTGCTGCAGACGACCGATTCAGATTCAAATTCACTATAATTATCTATGTTTGTTGAAATCTTCATTGACTAATTAGCAAATAGTGTAGGGCCCGCATAGATTGATATAGACTGTTTACGAATCCCTTCACCTTTTCCCACATATAACAAATCTTCAACCAACAACTTTGATAGCATAACAATATGATGCGTCTTTATCAAATGAAAGTTAAATTATTGAACAATTTCTCCTTTTACCACATTGTTTTCAAAAAGTGTAAGCGATCAAAATGTGTTTGTTAGAGTGAAAGGGTTAACCCTTTCCCTCATATGACAATTCTGCAGCAGACAAAAAGTGGAAAACATTGTGGCAAAAGAAGATATTGCACGTTTCATGCAATTTCTTCTTTTGTCACTATGTTTTCAAAAAGGCGTCTGCTGCAGAGGCATCAGAAAGCATCTATATGAGGGAAAGGGTTAAGGTGTGTTTTCATGGAGTACATCTCCAATGTTAATGTTACAGGTGAGAATGGTCTGTTCGGCCGAAGCTAAACCCAGCCAGCTCTTCACTCAGGGCTCCATTACATTACGCGAGGAGGACACTAACAGAATGCTGATGGATGACTTGGGCCTTAAACAAGTTAGTAGAAATATAGAGGATATTTGTTTGTTTAGAGTGGATATGGAATATATCTCACCGAGCAGTGATACAATTTTAAAATTTCCACTCAAAACAAACAGATGTTCTTTTTATTTATTGCTAGTTGATGACGAAAGAATGAAACTATTTAGTGTCTTCGTACCTGTTCACACGCAGACGAATCTGTGCGAATGTCCTATATTCAAACACAGTTTGTCCGCCATATTGAAAAGTTGTAACGAGAAAAAATGTGGAACACATCTGTTGGATTTGTTTGTTTACTACACAATGTCAGACAATGACAATACGTCCGATTTATTATACATTTATCAGATTTTGTGAAAATAAAGAAAAGTAGTTCTAGCATACCTATATCACTCACAGTTGTGGATGACATCAGTGAGTGATATGGATTTTATTTCACTGATAGAACACAGTATCTCGTCATTTAGCATTAAATAATATCATCTTCCCACATACAACAAATCTGCAGCAGTCAACTTTGAACATATACAGGCATTATATATGAAAGTATAAGAAATTAATATGGTTAAAAGCATTTTGGCAAAAGTAGAAATTGCTCAATACGAGCGTTGGTACTGAATAATTATTTAAGCTAGGTGTGTGACATGCATTTAGTTCCTAGAAATGTGTGTACCGGTACCAAGTTTCATTTAAAACTGTTGAAGGTTTTTTGAGTTATAAGGTAAGTTTACGAAGCTTACAGAATCTTTATTGTCTTCTTCAAAATGAAAATTAAGGATAAGGGATTACTCCCTTTTTTTTAATTTAGCCATATGAGGCAAAACAGCCAAGTTTTTTTTTACCAATAACCATAGCTACAAGGAATGTCATCCAAGGAAAAATTCTACAAAATTATTCAAAAATCTGGGAGGAGAAGATTGATCACTTTCACTATAGCCATATAAGACAATACAGAAAAAGAAATGCTCAATATGAGCAATTTCTTATTTTAAACACTGATTTTAAATGTCTTCTGTCTCAGATGTGTCTATGTGAGAAAAGGTTAAATCGTTTCAAGAATTTTTTGTGTTGCCTGCCTTGGTAAGGATACACTTAGGGCTGTTCCAGAAAAAAAAGTCTGGGGGGGGAGGAACGACCAGCAATTTTGAGGGTACCCCCCATAGAATTTTAATTATTTTTTGGGCACCCCCCATAGAATAAAATTTCAATTTTACCCCCCACCTAGAGAATTTAAATTATCACATTCATAGCAATTTTATTCATGTTTTATACTTTTTAACACATTCAAGCAGATCCAAATTAAAATGCAAAATTCCGATCGCGAATTACCATTAGAAATTAAAGCAATCAAGTAATATGCTTCAGCATGCCAAATCCCGACACTCGTCAAATGCATGCAATGGCGATGAAAAATGTCTCAAAATCTAATCTATTTTAGCAGTCCAGAATATGGTGTCTATTATATACTTTATACTTTTGCTGTATTACGAATATAATCCTCACTTTTATTTCCAAATTGGCTAATATTGAGGGATGTAAAACAAACTCTTTCTAACCGCCATTTGCAATGTCTCCTTTCCTTACATTTTTTTCTTTTTTTCTTATTTAAAAGAAAAAACAATTCACAAACCATGTATTAATAGCTTTAAATGCATATATAGCAGACAGCGTTTGAAAACATTGTGAGAAAAAGAGAAACTGCTCATTATTAGCGATGCATCCTTTCCCTACATTTTTTTTTCTAGTTTCAAAGTTGTTAAACAAGGGAAAATAAAATTCCATACCCTTTAAAATCCTTTCCAATTCAAAGTTAATTTATCCAATTTCAAACAAAATGATGTAATATCTCTTTTTGTCACAATGCTATAAAAAGAAGTCTGCTGCATGTGCGTCAAAATGCGTATGCAAATTGGTAAGGATTAAATCAATTTTCCGTAAATCATTGACCCCGGTAGAACTATTTCCCCCCCACAAATGAGCTACGTCATACGTCCAGTAAATAGAACAAAAGGGTCCTTAGGTATGACGTAATTTTACTGAGATCTTGCCATGTGATTATAAGGTGACCGTGACCTTATGCTTATGTAATCTTAATGGATTTTCCCAAACATTTACATCTGGACCAGTCCACGTAACATATCTTTACTTCTGTGTAAATTACACACAATTTTAATAGGCTTCAACAATGCAATTACTTTTGACTCAGTTGCAGCAGAAAGCTTTTGAAAACATTTTCAGAAAAGGAGAAACATGACTGTAAGTGTGAAATCGGACAAATTTGACTCAAGGGTTTATTGCATGGTTGATACTGGCACGTGGTTTAGAAAAACAACACCGACACCCCACTAAACCCTTTGTTCGATTTTTGCGCTTTTATTTTTATAAGAAAATGTTAAGGAGCAATATTTTTTTGAATTTGGAATAATCATTTGTTTTTGCTTATTTTTGGATTTATAAAATCAGGTTTGTGCTTTATTTATCTAAATGGTTTCTTTCTCCAGTTTTGCAATGAGTACCATGTTTTACAGAATTATATGTCATCTTTTTGTGAACATTTTTTTTTATTCGAAATTGTATTTTTGAGGGGTTCAATTTTCAAATTAAATAGGAAAATAGGCTCTTTTTTCAAGATTGCAACGGGAGCCAAGTCGCCATTGCGTTCTACTGAATATCGCGTTGTACCCGTGCGCGAATTATCCACATTCCAGTGTAGTAGTTAACTGGCTGTCGTGATATAACTGATAAACGGCGTTAAACTCGAATCAATCATATTTATAATACAATTGGCTGAAATATGAGGCCAAGTTTGTAACGGATATGCCAATGCTAAATAATAGTGTGGCAAACTGGTCTAGTATGGAGAAATCCACAAAATGTAATTTGGACTAGATGAAATAATGAACATGTATTTCAAGCCGGTAACCGGTGTCCGGTGTCGTAAAAATCACTGAAGCGTCATTATCACCAATATTTATTAGCGAGCTGGTACAGTAAATTTGCGATCTCGTATCCAACAATTTAAAAATTAGAAAACGCTCGACATTGAATTCCCGCCGAATTTATTACGGGTTTTTTATACAGTAAAAAAACCGACCACCCACAGAATTAAAATACATCTTTTGCCCACTACCTAGAGAATTTTATTCAAAAAATACCCCCCACCCACAGAATTTAAATAGCTTGTCGTTCCTCCCCCCCCAGACATTTTTTTCTGGAACAGCCCTTAGGGATAACTTCTTAGTTATATGTCTGTCCGTCTCATTTTCATATATTGACATATTGGTAGGTGTTGTTAGGTTGTTAGGTATGTTCCTTGTTAGTCTTTCCTGTGAATAAACATTTATGTCTTTCTCTTTTTTCAGGGCTCGGACGCCTCCTCTCACGCCAGTATATTTACAGGGGAAGAGGAATTATTTGCCTTTGAAAGAACAGTGTCGCGACTGACTGAAATGCAAACTGAACTCTATTGGGGATCTCGAACAAATTCTTGATGATGTTTAACTTTTAGTTTACTGTTAGTTCTATATCTTACTTATTATTTTTTTTAGAAATATGAGCTAGACCAGGCATTTTCTTTGCCTCTCCAAACAACAAGGACTCGGACCCACATGAGCTGTGTCTGAGTGATTTTGGAATCTTAATGACTCTCTATAACGGGGTCATATAAAGGTGGTAAACTAATGGGGCTACCATTCTCCTTTTTTTTTAAGACAAAAGATATGTCTAAGACTTAATTGCATGTAGATGAAGGCCCAGGCGAGACTGTGCAGTTGCACAGACTCACTCAAGTCTTGACTATACGCAGATCGTCAAGACCTCAAATCGTAAACATGGGTCATATATTTATGAGGAAATTCGATGAACTTCATATGGTTAAAACTCTTATTATTATCAAATTTTCGCCTACTTGGTCTTAATCAACATCTTCTTGTTTTTTGTATCTTGATAAAGAGCAAGTGGGCGAAAATTTGATTATTCAAGAGATTTAATCATATGAAGTTTATCAAATTACCTCATAAATATATGACCCATCTTTAGTGATTTGGGGTCGCGACTGTTTTGATAACTTATCATTGGAAGACTTAATTTACAAAGTTATTGCTGATCATAAGAATATTTGAATTAAGGAATTTATTTTTAATCTCAACAATGGTGCTCTGAATGGGGAAAGCAGCTTTTTTTAAAGTTGTTTTCGAACAAACGATTCAGTCAAAGCCTATGACTTTGGTTTTTAATTAAACTTTGTAGAAAGAACAATGTTTGTGTTTCCTTCATTCTGATAAACATCTTTGATGTTAAGTTTTAAATTTAAATTGTGTTGTGTCTTATAATTTGTTTTACCGTTAGCACTGCATACAAATATATCTTTATCAATAACAGAAACCTTTTGCAGTGTCCATTTTTATCCCTTTCAATGTTAAATGTTCTTACTCTGTACTTGAAAGTAAAATGAGCCCCACCCCCTGGTGGTGATGTTAATAAATGGATTGGCATAATATGAACACTCTTAGTCAGCAAAGGAATATTTGTGCCAAAGTATTTTCATATTGTATATATAGGATCTGACATGAGTTGTCATTTTATATCAAGTTTTATTAAACCAGTTCAAGAAATTTGTTATTAAACGAGCCTCTGGCGAGCTTAATCAAAATTTCTTGGACGAGTTTTATAACAAGAGGGCCAAGATGGCCCTAAATCGATCACCTAATTGATAGTAAATTAGTAGCAAATATTTAACTGCAAATATCTGGGAAAATTTGATCAAGGAGTGCAAATGAAACTGCAAGGAGTGGACACTCTCAAGAAACAGCTTATCAGTAAAGGCCATTTATATCTAGAAATCTAACAAGAACTTTAATAAGAATGGAATTATAAAGTTTTTGTCATTTTGCACCTTTCCTGATGCAGCCTTGCTGCCCTGTTTTTCAACGAAATCAATATGGCTTCAACAGTTTATTTAGAGTGTCACGTAAGGAACATTTCTACCAAATTATCTTGCAATCGCACAAGCAGATTATGGAGGAAAAGGATTTTAAAATTTGGGTATTTTTCTCACTTTTTGATGCCGCAGCAACCAAAGTTCTCAATGGAATTTAAATCTTTGAACAAATTTGAAAGAAGACCACCAAAGGAACATTCCTGTGATGTTTTGTGGAAATTGGTCTATTGCAATGGTAGGAGTTGGTTGTCATTTAAATTTTGTAGCTTAAAGTTCAATTTACCCCTTTTGTGATGACGCCTGGTTGCTATGATTGTGTAACCAATCAAAACGGCTTAAACGAATTAAATAGAGGATCATTAAAGTAAGATTCGTATTATATTTTCCTAAAATCAGAAAAACACTTTCATAAAAATGGAATTTTCAAATTTTGTCATTTTGCCCTTTTGCCCCTTTTCTGATGCCGCCGGACTGCCATGTTTTTCGACCAATCAGTATGGCTTGAACAATTTTTATAGAGGGTCACCAAAGGAACATTTCTACCAAATTATATTTGAATCTGACCGGCAGATTCGGAGGAGAAGATTTTTAAAGTTTGGACATTTTGTCCCCTTTCTGATGCCGCAGCAACCAAAGTTCTCAATGGAATTTTATTCTTTGAACAAATTTGAAAGAGGACCGACCACCAAAGGAACATTCCTGTGATGTTTTGTGGAAATTGGTCTATTGGAATGGTAGGAGTTGGTTGTCATTTGTAGCTAAAAGTTCAATTTACCCCTTTTGTGATGACGCCTGGTTGCTATGATTGTGTAACCTATCAAAACGGCTTAAACAAATTAAATAGAGGATCATAAAAGTAAGATTTGTATTATATTTTCTTAAAATCAGACCAGCACTTTCATAAAAATGGAATTTTCAAATTTTGTCATTTTGCCCCTTTTCTGATGCCGCCTGACTGCCATTTTTTTGACCAGTCAGTATGGTTTGAACAATTTTTATAGAGGGTCACCCATGGAACATTTCTACCAAATTATATTTGAACCTGACAGGCAGATTCGGAGGAGAAGATTTTTAAAGTTTGGACATTTTGTCCCCTTTCTGATGCCGCAGCAACCAAAGTTCTCTATGGAATTTAAATCTTTTAACAATTTTGAAAGAGGACCACCAAAGGAACATTCCTGTGATGTTTGGTGGAAATTGTTCTTGCGGTTCAGGAGGAGATGATGTTTAAAGCTAAAAGTTAACGACGGACACAGAGTGATCAGAATAGCTCACCTTGAGCCTTTGGCTCTAGGTGATCTAAAAACCTTATGAAATGACAATGAATATCAGATTCTTTTTATCACATGATGAAACACAAAAAGAAAATCGGTTTTTCGCTGTCAGAAAATTGTCCCAACATACAATACTTAATAGACTGTTAATTAATCAAACATAAATATATTTTTATGACCGATAATGGTTCCTTTTCCTCGTCCATTTATTGTGACGTTTGTGTTTACCGGATACATGTTCTCAGCCATTTTGTAAACATTCGCGGATGAATACACAAATAGTGATTCAGTCATGTTATATTACATGTGTCACATATAAAGAAATACGTAATGGGTATATTACATCAGATACAAGCATTGTCATGTGATAAATATACTTTTTGACCAGAAGATTTTCAAAGTTTTCACTATATATATTATATACAAATGTGGAAAACAAACCCCATCCCTTGGTGGCTATGTTTATCAAATGAATGGAATAATTTCAACAATCTTGGTAGATGAACGTTTTGTTTAATATAATTTTCCACCTCCTGGCAGCCATGTTTTTCAAGGGATCGGATAAATTTGAACAATTTTGGACAAGGAACATTTATGCAAAATAATTTTCAAAACCCACCAGTAATTTTGGACAAGAAGAATTTTTTGTTTTGATACGGGACTACCTATAGAACATGTGCACAGACAGATGGTTATTGGTTAGTGATCATAATAGATCAGGTGAGCTAAAAAGGAGAAAATATTCATTTCATCAATTTCACATATTACAAAATAGCTTTCCATCTTTCTCATAATCAATTTTTTTTTTATTAAATTGGACTTACATTTCTAGATGTTTTCACGCAGTCTGATCTGGCTCTTCATTGGACCCTTTTTGTCGAGCAAACTTGTGATAAGCAATCGCCGCCACAATGGAATTTTAGTCCATCTATCTGAGCTTCACATTTTCATTGCATTTATTAAAACAAAACATAATGATCATTTCTGTGCATTTATTAGACAATATAAAACAATTACAGACCACCAGACACTTTGTTTTGCATACGCTAAAACAACAACAACATTTGAACCAACACCATATGAAGTCTGCCTATTATTCCTTTTTCACATATAGATGCTTTCTGACGCCTCTGCAGCAGACGACTTTTTGAAAACGTTGTGACAAAAGAAGAAATTGCTCAAAACGAGCAATTTCTCCTTTTGCCACAATGTTTTCAACACTTTTTAGCATGTACTTTTATTTTATGAGATATTCCATACTTTTGTCTACATGTTTTCAAAGTCGTCTGCTGCAGATTTGTTGTATATGGGAAAGGGTTATGATTGCATTGATGTACTGTCATTCTATGCTCATAACTAGCTTAACCTTTCCCAGACGCATTTTGTCACATCTGCAGCAGTTAACTCTTAAAAACATTGTGACAAAAGAAGAATTCTGCTTGTAATGGGAAATTTCTTTTTTAGCCATAATGTTTTTAGACTTGATTCAATAATTATGCATTTACTTATAGATTTTTCAAATTTTTACCTACATATTTTCAAAATTGTTTGCTGCATACTTGTTGTATGTGGGAAAGGATTAATATATCTTTCTATGACCAAATGTAAAACAGGGAAGATCCTAACCAGACTGCAAGGAGAATGCCTCGGTGGATCTGGATACTCACTGATTGCAAAGGTTGGTAATCCAATAATGTAACTCGTACCTTCCTACCTTGTCAGACCTCAAAATATGATAACTTAAGCATCATGAACTAGAAATATCACTGAAGGTGATGAATACCCCCAGCTGGTGCCCGCCAATATACATATACATATGTATGAGAAATTCGAGGGGCCATAACTCATTTAAAAATAATTCCAGTGCAACACACCGACAATATGCACAACTAGGCTTGGTATCAATCATTTTTGTGAAGTTATATTGAATTCTGACCAAGGGTTGCTGAGAAATAGTGTTCACAAGAAATGTCCACAGACCAACTGACCGACAAACAAACCGTCCGACCGTCAAGCATGACTCCTATATAGCCCCCATATACTATGTATCTGGGGGTATAACAAGGAGCTTATTTGAAAGTTTGAAGATCTAGGAAAATTTTAAATCATATTTCCACAATTATATTCCCATTAAATGACAACCAGGCCATAGTTGTTTAACCCTTTCCCTCATGTAGATGCTTTCTGACGCCTCTGAAGCAGACAGCTTTTAGAAAACATAGTGACAAAAGAAGAAATTGCTCAAAACGAGCAATTTCTCCTTTTGTCACAATGTTTTCCACTTTTAGTCAGGTTATCCATTCAATTATAGAAATGTTCTATTTGTTGTCAAAATATGTTCAGAGTCGTCTGCTGCAGAATTGTCTTATGAGGGAAAGGGTTAAAAACTAAGCTATGGAAGCATACTTTGATAAAGCTGCAAAAGAAAATGAGTCAGGCAACATTAAAACTGACCTTCAGGGCTTCATGGATGTTTACAACTTTAAAGGGAAAAAGGAAAATCCTGATCAGAATGTGAAAAGGCACATGCTGATCTGGATCTTCTCTGGTTGCAACATCCCAAAGGTCAGTTTTGGGTGAGGTGTGGCCCAAATGACAAGATGAAAACCACAAATATATTGACACTATGCATTCTTTGTGAGCTGATCCTTCAGAATGAGTATACTTTGTCTCTGATCTGGTGGCAACATTGCTATCTGTTGGTCTGTCAGCTGTAACACTTGCATAATCAATGCAGCCTGGAAAGAAGAGATCCATCAATCAATAATAAATTTACAGTAACCCTTTCCCACATATATATAATTTCTACTTTCACTACTTTCACAACAATTTTTTAAACTTTTTTAAAAGCCAACATCATGTTTTAAGTGATGCTACATACTTTTCCTTAGATATGTTCAAAGTAAACAACTCTTAAAATATCATATCAGGTAAATGAAAAATTCTAGACTTACTTTTTCTTGGTCTTCTGCTGTGACTGGAGCTCCCGCAGCTGGACTTGGTACTTGTAAACCACCACCACCCTAGAAAAGGGCAGGTCAGAACATAAGTTTTACTATGTGCACACTTGAGGCAGATTATGCCAACCTTTTGGGCCTGAAGGGAGTTCTAAACTATTTTATCCTTAGATTCTATTTCAGCCAAAATTTGGAAGAAACTTTATATTTTTTGAAGTGTTGCAAAAACAATATATTAAAACGAAAATAATTTATTATGCAAAGAGTGAAATACATTTTATTCCATACAACACAAGTCATTTTCGTTATATTTAGGACTGTTCCAGGAAAAATTGCCTAGGGGGGAGAAACGACTATTTTTAATAGTTGGGTGGGGGTATTTTTTTAATTAAAATAAAAATTGGTGCCCAAAAAATAATCAAAATTTGATAGGACTGGTGGTACCCTTAAAACTGCTGGTCTAAATATAGCAACAAAAACCTGAAAAATATCCATAAACGATAGCTTAATTGTTAAATAAAATTGAAAACATTGTGGCCAAAGGAGAAATTGCTTAGCATGAGCAATTTCACCTTTGGCCACGATGTTTTCAAAAGTCTTCTGCTGTTATTGCCTCAAAATGCGTCTGCAGTTGGGAAATGGTCAAATATTGTGATTTAGTTTTGTTTTGTTTGTTTGTTTGGAGTTTAACGCCGCTTTCAACAGCTTTGGTCATATCACGGCGGTCAGTGCACCTACTCATGTTTTCCTGGCTTTCCCACACCAGTACTTGCACAACATTCTTTCGAAGCCACTGACTACTTTCTCACATAAATCAGAGGTGAGAGGCAATGGGAAAAATCGCCTGAAAGAATGTTCGCCTCAACCGGGTATCGAACCCGTGACCTACAGATCACAAGTCAGATACGCTACCAACTGAGCTACCCGGCCAGGTGTGATTTAGTTTGGTGAAAAGTGGATAATTAGTGTTCATGTTAGAGAGCTGAAAATAAAATGCATTGTTTAGGTTGATCTAGCTGGTTATCAAATTTGATTGAGATATTATGCCTTTTGACACTGAGACAAAGTTAACCCTATCCCACAAATAGATTTTTTCAAACATCATCATAAAGGCAGATATTGCTCATAATGAACAATCTCATCTGTTGCCACAATGATCTCAACACTATCAAATTATTATGTTTTCAAGGTTGTCTGCTGCAGATTTGTTGAATGTGGGAAAGGGTTAAGTAAAAATTTGACAAAGATTATTAGAGTTAGAGTGCATACCACTTTTATGGACACTATCCGCCCACAACATGTGTTCCTATGAAATGCCTGATCTGAATACAGGCATATTAAAAGGGACCAACTTACCAAACCTTGTAATCCCTGCATTAAACTATTAGATGGCATTTGACCTGGTCCGGGTCCCAAGCTAGGTCCAGGAGCCATACTTGTAGGGGGCATGCTAGGTCGAGGTCCAGGACCTCCTCCTCCTCCTCCTTGCATCATCCTTGGATCCCTAGGGTCCCTAAAATCTGGGCGTGGTGGACCCTGGTGGGGTGGACCCTGATGTGGTGGACCTTGATTTGGTGGACCTCCCATTGCCCCTGCGGGGAATGCAGGTCCTCCCATTCCTGGCCTAGGTCCTCCCATGGGTCCTCCAATTGGTCCTCCCATTGGTCCTCCCATGGGTCCTCCCATTGATCCTCCCATAGGTCCTCCCATAGGTCCTCCAATTGGGCCTCCCATAGGGCCTCCCATAGGGCCTCCCATAGGGCCTCCCATAGGGCCTGGACCTACAGTAAAACCATTGACATTATATCGTTACCTTAAACAGCCGACTTTTGAAACATGTGCAACATATGACTTTTAAAAACAATGAAAACACTATAGTCAAAGGAACAGGAATTATGATTATCAATGCAAGTATAACAAGCAAATTCATGAAATTTATATCCCCCGCTTGCAGGAAATATTGTAGGAATAAAATCCGCCGAAAGTGACGATCGAACTTGGCCTAGCTGTTAAGCCATATAACCTTGTTACAAAGTTTGAAAAAAAAAACGGTTCACATTTGTGGCAGTAATTGCACGGAAATAGCAACAAACGACATTTTTTGTTAAGCAAGGGGCCATAACTCCACCGAATAAAGTCCGCCGAAAGCGACGATCAAACTTGGCCTAGCCCTTAAGCCATTTAACGTTGTTACCAAGTTTGAGAAAAACAACGGTTCACATTTGTGGCAGTGATTGCATGGAAACAGCAAAAAACGACATTTTTTGTTAATTAAGGGGCCATAACTCCACCGATTAAGTCCGCCGAAAGTGAGGATCGAATTTGGCCTAGCTCTTAAGGCATTAAACCTTGTTACCAAGTTTGAAAAAAAAAAGGTTCACATTTGTGGCAGTTATTGCACGGAAACAGCAACAAACGACATTTTTTGTTAAATAAGGGGCCATAACTACACCGAATAAAGTCCACAGAAAGTGACGATCGAACTTGGCCTAGCCCTTAAGGCATTTAACCTTGTTACCAAGTTTGAAAAAAGAAACGGTTAACATTTGTGGCAGTTATTGGACGGAAACAGCTAGAAATGACATTTTTTGTTAAATAAGGGGCCATAACTCCACTAAATAAAGTCCGCCGAAAGTGACGATCGAACTTGGTCTAGCCCTTAAGGCATTTAACCTTGTTACCAAGTTTGTACAAACAAGAGGGCCATGATGGCCCTGGATCGCTCACCTGATTTTTTTTTTTCAATTTAACTATATAAGCCCCCCCCCTGGCGGCCATAGTTTCCGACCAATCATCTTGGCTTGAAGGAATCTGATAGAGGGTCACCCTAGGAACATTTCTACAAAATTATTTGAAAATCGGCCTGACACTTTCGGAGAAGAAGATTTTTTAAGTTTTCACTATAGCCATATAAGGCAAAATAGCCCCGCCCCCCCCTGGCGGCCATGTTTTTCGAACAATCAACATGGCTTGAAGGAATCTGATAGAGGGTCACACTAGGAACATTTCAACAAAATTATTTGAAAATCAGCCTGACACTTTCGGAGGAGAAGATTTTTTAAGTTTTCACTATAGCCATATAAGGCAAAATAGCCCTGCCCCCCTGGTGGCCATGTTTTTTTACCAATCAACATGGCTTGAAGGAATCTGAAAGTGGGTCACTTAAGGAATATTCTACAAAATTATTTGAAAATTGGCCTGACACTTTTGGAGAAGAAGATTTTTTAAGTTTTCACTATAGCCATATAAGGCAAAATAGCCCCGCCGCCCCCCTGGCGGCCATGTTTTTCAACCAATCAACATGGCTTGAAGGAATCTGATAGAGGGTCATCCAAGGAACATTTCTACAAAATTATTTGAAAATCGGTCTGACACTTTCGGAGGAGAAGATTTTTTAAGTTTTCACTATAGCCATATAAGGCAAAATAGCCCCGCCCCCCCCCTCGCGGCCATGTTTTTTGACCAATCAACATGGCTTGAAGGAATCTGATAGAGGGTCATCCAAGGAACATTTCTACAAAATTATTTGAAAATCAGCCAGACACTTTCGGAGAAGAAGATTTTTTAAGTTTTCACTATAGCCATATAAGGCAAAATAGCCCCGCCCCACAATAACTCACCTTGAGCAAAGCTCAGGTGAGCTAAAAAGGTTCACACTTGTGGGAGTAATTGTACGGAAACAGCAACAAAGGACATTTTTGGTTAATTAAGGGGCCATAACTCCACCGAATAAAGTCCGCCGAAAGTGAGGATCGAACTTGGCCTAGGTTGTTACCAAGTTTGAAAAAAAAAAGTTCAAATTTATGGTAGTTATTGCACGGAAACAGCAACAAACGACATTTTTTGTTAATTAAGGGGCCATAACTCCACCGAAAGTTACGATCGAACTTGGCCTAGCCCTTAAGGCATTTAACCTTGTTACCAAGTTTGAAAAAAAAAGGTTCACATTTGTGGCAGTTATTGCACGGAAACCGCAACAAACGATATTGTTTGTTAAATAAGGGGCCATAACTACACCAAATAAAATCCGCCGAAAGTGACGATCGAACTTGGCCTAGCCCTTAAGGCATTTAACCTTGTTACCAAGTTTGAAAAAAAAAAGATTTACATTTGTGGCAGTTATTGCTTTGTTTGTTTGTTTGTTTGTTTGGAGTTTAACGCCGCTTTCAACAGCTTTGGTCATATCACGGCGGTCAGTGCACCTACCCATGTTTTCCTGGCTTTCCCACACCAGTACTTACACAACATTCTTTCGAAGCCAGGCAGTTATTGCACGGAAACGGCAACAAACGACATTTTTTGTTAAATAAGGGGCCATAACTACACCGAATAAAGTCCGCCGAAAGTGACGATCGAACTTGGCCTAGCCCTTAAGGCATTTAACCTTGTTACCAAGTTTGAAAAAAAACGGTTAACATTTGTGGCAGTTATTGCACGGAAACGAAGTGTGACAGACAGACAGACGGACAGACAGACAAACCCAAATTAATAACCCCCCTTTTTTCTTCGAAAAAGCGGGGGATAAAAACACAAAATGTGAGTGCAAAAGACAATCTAACAAGAATGAAATCTCCAATTCTCAAAATCAAACGAAATTCATGTGTTTTAATCTAGAAATCCACACAACAAACAATGTGAAGTTTTGAAAGCCCAAGCACTTGCTCTTTCTGAGGAAATGTAAAAAACCCTAAACTTTAATGTTGAGTTCACACAAAATAGTAAAAATATGACTACATGTATGTCCAAAAAAAACATCAATTTTTTCAAAAAATCAAATGAATGACTTCAGAGCCTGTTTTATGCGTGAGTGAACGAATATGGCCCTAGTTCGCTCACCTTAACTAGAAATATCACTGAAGATGATAAATACCCCCAAAACAGCACCTTGACTCAAAATATGGTTTACGACCGACCAACAAAAGGGCCATAACTCTGTAAACAAGAAAAAGTAACAAAGGGCAATAACTCTGTATTTAGATTAAATAGAGTTATGGTTTCTGTACACTGCACTTTCTCTCAATGTGTTGTATCATCCTATGAAGTTTTATTAAATTCCAACATTTAGTTTTAAAGTTATGCTCCGGACAAGACTCTACGAATATGAAAAAGTAACAAACGGCAATAACTCTGTCATTATGTAAAGTAGAGTTATGTTTCTTGTACACTGCACTTCCTCTGATTATGCTCTACCATTATATGTAGTTTTATTAGATTCCATCTATTAGTTATTAAGTAATTCTACGGACAAGAAAAAGTAACAAAGGGCAATAACTCTGTATTTAGATAAAATAGAGTTATGGTTCCTGTACACCGCACTTCCTCTCAATGTGTTGTATCATCCTATGAAGGTTAATTAAATTCCAACAATTTGTTTTAAAGTTATGCTCTGGACAAGACTCTACGAATAAGAAAAAGTAACAAAGGGCAATAACTCTGTAATTATGTAAATTAGAGTTATGGTTCTTGTACACTGCACTTCCTCTGATTATGCTCTACCATTGTATGCAGTTTTATTAGATTCCATCTGTTAGTTATTAAGTAATTCTCCGGACAAGAAAAAGTAACAAAGGGCAATAACTCGGTATTTAGATTAAATAGAGTTATGGTTCCTGTACACTGCACTTCCTCTCAATGTGTGGTATCATCCTATGAAGTTTTAATAAATTCCAAGAATCAGTTTTAAAGTTATGCTCTGGACAAGACTCTACGAATAAGAAAAAGTAACAAAGGGCAATAACTCTGTAATTATGTAAATTAGAGTTATGGTTCTTGTACACTGCACTTCCTCTGATTATGCTCTACCATTGTATGCAGTTTTATTAGATTCCATCTGTTAGTTATTAAGTAATTCTCCGGACAAGAAAAAGTAACAAAGGGCAATAACTCTTTATTTAGATTAAATAGAGTTATGGTTCCTATACACTGCACTTCCTCTCAATGTGTTGTATCATCCTATGAAGTTTTATTAAATTCCAACAATTAGTTTTAAAGTTATGCTCCGGACAAGACTCTACGAATAAGAAAAAGTAACAAAGGGCAATAACTTTGTATTTAGATAAAATAGAGTTATGGTTCCTGTACACCGCACTTCCTCTCAATGTGTTGTATCATCCTATGAAGTTTCGTTCAAATCCTATGTTGCATTGTTAAGATATGGTCCGGACAAAATATGGCTTCCGACCGACCGACCGACCGACCGACCGACATACCGACCGACCGACACAGTGACTCCTATATACCCCCCCAAAACTTTGTTTTTTGGGGGTATAATTATACAATGTACTGCAATGTAAAACACATCAAGACAATTATTCTGAATGCAACCTCCACAGTGTTAACAAGATTTTCCTTCATTTGTCCTAGTGATCTATATTTGTTTACCTGATATGACCCATATTCCAACATGGACAAGATATCATTAAGACAACATTCTGACAAAGTTTCAACTTGCTCAAAGTAAAAATGTTTGAACAATATTTTCCTTTATTGACCTTGTTTCCGACCCATATTCGAACTTGACCAAGATATAATTCAGACAAACATTCTGACAAAATTTCAAGCTGCTGAAGCAAAAAATGCGGCATCCAAAGTGTTAACAAGATTTTCCTTCAATTTGGCCTAGTTTTTGACCCTACATGACCCATATTCGAACTTGGCTTAGATATCATTTAGATAAACATTCTCATCAAATGTCAAGCTGCTGTAGCTAAAAATGCGCCTTCTACAGAGTTAACAAGATTTTCCTTCAATTTGGCCTAGTGACCTAGCTTCTGACCCAATATGACCCATATTCAAACTTCTCTTGTCTGTTGATGGAGGTAATGATGGTGCAGTATTGTAAGTTTTAAAGCAAAATCTCTTATGGTTTTAAAAAAAGTGAGGTGGTACAAAAACCAAGGTGTGACGCCAACGCCGAAGCGAGTAGGAGAGCTAGCCTTTTCTTCAAAAAGTCGAGCTAAAAATGGATCTGTCTTTTATTTAGACACTGAACTTAAAAACCTCATCCATATTAGTGTTAGTTTTAATCTCCATAATCATCTGAAAAGCATAACTTTACCGTTTCCCTGGTACAGACAAGTTTTGATCAATCTGCAGTAAGTCTTCTAAAAACATTGTGGAAAAGAGAAATTGCTAAAAATATGTATCCTTATATTCACCAAATATAATGACCTTCTTTATCTTCGATATTTGCAAAGGAAATTCCTGCACAAATATCACATCAGGTTATCGTATCACATAACAAATATTATTAAATGCCTCATCCAACTGTATGCAACTTTAAACAACCTCAAGTTATGTGCAACCATAGACCAAGATCAGCCTGCACATCCTTGCAATCCATTATTTTTCTAAATTGAATGCTTCTCATTTATCAAAATTAGAGGGATAAGGGTTAAATTTCCATACCCATTCCTCCTGGTCCACGAGAACTGTCCATTCCTGCTGGAGGGCCCGAGGGAACATTTACTACACTTGGTCTGGGAACTCCTGAAATAGCACAAAATTGCATATAAACATGACTCTTTCCCTCATACATGTATGTGAGCCAGATCTAGCGATTTAGGGTCTTAACAAATCTCTGTAATGGGACCTTATAAAGATTGAGATGGCTTAAAACTACTCACATCTTTAACATTAAGAACTATTGGACAGTAGTCCAGAACTCTATAGATAGATAAAGTGCTGAAATCATTGTGGCAATAGGAACAAGAGCGCCAAATGTCACAAAATACGCCCATCCTATTTTTTTGAGACCCAAGTATAGTGATAATTGGTTGTACGTCAGGCAAATTTAGAGAGCCGACACTGTTGATATAGTTTTGGTCATTTCGAGGGATATAAGTGTGGAGTGACTAAGATAACGTGGTTAGTTATCGAACCTGACCAAGATATTCTACCCATCAACATATTGTCTAAATTGGTGATGATCAAATACAATGTCTCAAGTGATATAGCTGATTATAGCATGTGTCCGAGATATTATGCCCATACACTTTCTGACTAAATTTAGAGACAAGACAAATTTTTAGGTAGTTTCTATCATTAAAGGGCAATAGTTCTTGATTGACTAAAGCGATATGGCTAGTTATCGAACTTGTCCAATATATTATGCCAATACACATTCTGATAAAATTTGGTGATGATTGGACAAAGGCGTCTAAAGTTAATTAGCTGACAAGATCAATTTTAGCTAAATTCTATAATTAAAGGGTGATAACTCTTGATTGACTAAAGTGATATGGCTAGTTATCGAACTTGTCCAAGATATTATGCCAATACACATTCTGACCAAATTTGGTGATGATGAGACAAAGACTTCTTAAGTTATTTAGCTGACAAGACCAATTTTAGGTAATTTCTATAATTAAAGGGTGATAACTCTTGATTGACTCAAGCAATTCACAATTTTATTGTATTACAAGACCACCGGCACATATACATACATATAAACTACATAACAATAATTACATCATGTGTTGTTATGGTTTGATACTAACTTAATTTCAACTGTTCTCTTCTTCGAGGCATAAAAGATAAACATTGAAAGATTTCTAATTATTGCTTTATCAGTACTTGCCATCAGTATGAAAAATTTATTTAAATTTGGATGTAAGTAGAGTTTCTGAGGGATATATTTGAAGCGCAATTCTTTATAAAGAGGACATACCAGAACAAAGTGAAATTCACATTCAATAACATTAATTACAGTATCTGAGGTTTCTTTCAATTCCTAAATGGCGTCCCTTTTCTATCATAAGATCATGAGCAGATGTTCTAAATGTTGAAAGAGCTTTCCTAAATTTACCTAAATCAATCAATGACAAGTATGATTCAGCAGCAAAATTAGGTTTAAAGTAACAATAGTAAGACAGTTTACTACTATTACTGCAAAGTCATGCCATATTTGGTAGAACTGGTCTTACAACTTTCTTTCATAAGATACGAGAAAGTGTTTTTTGTTTGTTACAAGTTGACTCTCCCAAACATAACCAAAACCATTCATAAAAAGATTATTTTTCACATCTGTAACCCAATTTTGATGCCCATTTTCATCTAGTAATTTCAACATAAGGTAACACTTTTTAACGTATCTATCATAAGGCATGCATAGAATTTTTAACCAATATTTGATACATCATTTAGATGCTGATATATATAGCGGGAATCTTCCACAATCGCCTAATATGGCATAATTTATTGAATTTTGTGGGGCATGCATATAGTGTTTGCAGGCATATATATGAATTCTCTCTATGGTGTTTCCATTCTTTTTAGACCCCAAAGCTCTGACCCATATAATAATATTGGGGTTATTTTGGCATCAAAAATTTTGAAAAACGTTTTATAAGACAGTGGTAAGACACTTTGTAGATTTTTTAAAAGACAAACTAAAACTTTCTTACTTTTCCCCGCCATATATTCAGCCATCTTGTACGATGATACATTACTTGTAAAACAAATACCAACATATGAGAAAAAGTTAACTATTTCAATTTGATTACTATTATAAATCCAATGCTCATTTTTAGAAATTCTCCCCCCTTTTCTAAATATGACAATTTTCGTTTTCTTTGTATTGACTTCCAGCTGCCAATCAGTGCAGTACTTGTGTAAGGCATTGAGTTGCATCTGGAGACCAATAACTGTGTTACTCATTAACGCAACATCATCAGCAAACATTAAGGAAAATATTTCTATCATATCAGGATACGGTTGAATCCCCCGAGAGCCACTATTTCTAATAGCAACTTCAAGGTCATTTATAAAAAGTGAAAATAATACAGGGCTCAACTTACAGCCTTGGCGTAAACCAACTGGACAACTAAATGCACTAGATAAATCATCAGTATTTGTATCTCTAACACGAGCTTTAACAACTTTATAACTTGTCCAAGATATTATGCCAATACACATTCTGATCAAATTTGGTGATGATGAGACAAAGGCTTCTTAAGTTATTTAGCTGACAAGACCAATTTTAGGTAATTTCTATAATTAAAGGGTGATAACTCTTGATTGATTGACTAAAGCCATATGGCTAGTTCGATACACATACTGACCAAATTTAGTGATGATGGAACAAAGGCTTTTCAAGTTATTTAGCTGACAAAATACTGAACACCGCCTGCCCGCCAGCCCAGCCCGTACGCCGCAGGTAAAACTATAATACGATCTTTTTTTTCAAAAAAATGCTCCCTTGAATACACATTTTAATGCATCAGCAGCAGAAAACTTTTGTCACAACGTTTTAGTCTTTTGAATAATTATATACTGATTTATAAAGATTTTCCGTGATTTGGCTTAGATATTTTCGAAGTCTTCCACAGCAGATTTTATGTATGTAGTGAAGGGTTAAATTATCCCCAATGACAGACATTTAAAATCCTGTAAATGATAATATAAAATTCATTATTTACTAACCCAAGTTTCCTAGCATTCCCATACCAAGTAAAGAAGGCGGCTGTTGGGGCATCGCTGGGGCCTAAAAAAACATAATGTTAAATATTATCATTTATTTTAGCGCACCTGGGAAAATCAACATAATGTGTATTAATAGCAAGATATAAAGATATGCCTGTACGCCTGTGCTACAAGGATCAAAGATAAACTGAACATTTTTTTTTATTAACTTCCCTAACTTAGATGGCATGGATTTGCAGAACAGAGTAATTTCCACTTTTGTCACCCCTTTTTTATAAGTCAACTGCTATATAGGTGTCAGTAGGCTTTTGTATGTGTGGGAAAGGGTAAATACAGAATGTGATCGACAGATGACGGAGAGGTGATCCCTCCCAGCCTTACAGGCAGGTGACATAGAGGTGATCCCTAAGTGGCTCCCAGCCTTTCAGGCAGGTGACATAGAGGTGATCCCTAAGTGGCTTCCAGCCTTACAGGCAGGTGACATAGAGGTGATCCCTAAGTGGCTCCCAGCCTTTCAGGCAGGTGACGAGAGGTGATCCCTAAGTGGCTTCCAGCCTTACAGGCAGGTGACGGAGAGGTGATTCCTAAGTGGCTCCCAGCCTTACAGGCAGGTGACGGAGAGGTGATTACTAAGTGGCTCCCAGCCTTACAGACGGGTGACGGTGAGGAGATCCCTAAGTGGCCCCCAGCCTAACAGGTAGGTGACACAATTCAGGTGTTTTTTTAACCTGACATGTATATCTCTGTGAATAGACGCTTGCATGTAAGGGAAATAACAATTTTGTTTATATTTTCTCCTTTGTTTTCTTCTTCTTTCTCGAATTTGTTTTGAACTTCTGATTGGGAATTTTTATTGAAGAATTGGGGTAAAAACATATTTTTTGCCATTGAGAACATGTACTACCTGTGAAATTGGAGCTGTTTGCACTGTGGAAGATGGAGGAGCTGAACTGTTAGTTGGTGGTATTTGTGAAGCGTCTCTGTGTAACATAGCCTATATTAAATAAAATAAATTAAATGAAATATTCATAAATCAACAAAACAATAAGACACTCCCAGAATGAAATGAAGAGTATCAATGGGATATATATATATATCTCAGTTCAAAATTATTGAATCTAAACCAGCTGGTAATATGTTCATCTCCACTTAGTACTGAATCTTCCCATAAAGATGCAATGAATAATAGTTTATTGCTTGATTGGTTGGTGTGGTTTAACCTATCTGTGTTTACTGACCTTCTCACACCAGTACTCCACACAACTGTCTTCTCAATCAACTGGCTGCTTTTCGACATCGACTGGTAGTCCATTGGTGAAAGTCAAATGATGTTTGTCTCCATGACTTTTTCAAATGTTGGAAAGAAAGTTGGATGAGCTAGGCTTTAAACGATCAACCCCTGGATTGACAGGCCCAATTGCTGCCGACTGAGCTACAGGGGCTTGGCTCAATGAAATAGTCAGGATACACACATGCACAAACAGGCAACTTTGATTCCACGAAATGTCTTTGAACATAAAGAGGGGTTTTGCTGCATATGTAAACAGTAAAATATTCAGACTAGACGGCCAGTTTACCTAATTTGGTTTTCCTGACATTCTCACACCAGTACTCCTCACAAGATTCAGCTAAGGTCACTGGCTACCTTTACACATTGACTATTTAACCCATTAGTGGAAGTTGTATGATGCTAGTCACAATGACTTTTGTCAGCAATTTTTCCTTATGCCACAATGTTTCAATAGTCATATTCATGTCAAAAAAAGATAATTACAGGCCAAGACATTTCACCTACCATAGCAACCTGAGGGTCCACAATTTTCATGACAATTTGGGCCTGTAACAATGCATAGGCAAGTTGTGGGTTCTGTAATAACATGTTTCTAGCTTCTGTTGGATTATTTTGAATACACAGCTGAAACAGAAAGAGGTTGGACATTATATTTAATATCTATATTATAATGGTCAATAATAAATATGTATGAAAATCATAGTTTTTACTTCATGTCATATCATGTTAGATAAAACTTATATCACAGTATCATCTTTATTATTTATAACAGCATTTAAAATGTGTAGGGGTTGAACATAAATTAACCCTTTCCCACATACACCAAATGTGCAGCAGACAACTTTAAAAACATCTGGTAAAATATAAGGAAAATCTCTATAAATGAAAGCATAATGGAGAAAAAATGAGCATGATCAGCAATTTCTCTTTTTGCCATAATGTTTCCAAACATTGTATATACTGAAAGCACATCAAAATGTGTTTGCTAATGGGAAAAAGTAAAAAGCAAAATTACAAAACATTTTTTCTCGACTTTTTACAATTCAGGATAAAATAAATAAAACATTGTTTTCAATAATATATATCTTTTTTTTCAATCAATCTAAGAGCCAAATCAATATATTTCCACTTGTGAAAATAAGAATTATAGAGAACACTTTTTGTTTTGGTAATCAAAACTTCAGTACAGTCAAATTAAAAAGCAGCTGATAATCTTTGCGAAGAATTAGTAATAAGGCATTTGTTAATCATTCAAACTCAAACAACAGTCCAAAGAGAGCTAGTATCGCTCCACCGTCATTAGGCAAGAAATAAATCACTATCGCCATATAATGCAAAAACAGCCCCTTCCCCCTAGCGGCTATGTTTTTTTACCAATCAACATGGCTTGAGGGAATCTGATAGGGGAACATTACTACAAAATTATTTGGAAATAGGCCAAAAACTGTTGGAGAAGAAGATTTTTAAAGTTTTCACTTAAGTAATCAATATATGGCAAAACAGCCCTGCCACCAGGCAAGCCAGACATTTTCAATTAATCTTAAGTACAAATCATCAAATTATGACAGCATTCAATCAATCTTCAGAAGGTGAAAGCACATGTGGAATTTCATTGATCTATGACATGTATGTCTGAGATATGGATCTTAACACAAAGGTCGCATTTGCAATGCAATTCACCCAAAATTTATGATCAGTATCTCATTTTGTCATAATGTTTACAAAAGGTGTCTGCTGCAAATTCATTAAAATGCCTCAGCAGTGTGGGAAAAGTTAACTAAAATATTTAAAAAGCTCATCCCATCCCAGGCTTACCTTCATTTGTTTCATAAGTTCAAACATCTGTTCTGGAGGTAGACTAGCCACAGCTTTAGAGATGGCTTCTGGAGCTTTCTCTGCATCTACTGCATCACCATAGGGACTCTGAACAAACAATGAATGCCATGAAAACTTTATTATTTCCATTTAAAAAAAACAAAGGCATGAAAACTTGTCTGTTTTCATGCATGCATACATTAAATAAACCTATGCATTTTAACACATCTGAAGAAGATGACTTTGAAAACAATGTTGCGAAAGGAGATACAGTGTATTAATCATAACAACCATTTTTTTCTTTTTGAAACAATGTTTTCAACTCTTCATATTTTTTGTCCAAATGTTTACTTCTGCTGCTGATTTGTTGTGTGTGTGAAAATGTTTAACTGTCCTTACTATTTGAGCAGTGATCAAGGTGAACAAAAACAAATTATTATTACAAATCTAGGGAAAGAATTGCCTAACCATCCATGAAATCTGGTCCAATCAGGAAATGTTTGAAAGATTGATTGATTAATTGATTGGGGTTTAACGCCGTTTTTAACAAATTCTCAGTTATAACACGGCGGCCAGTTCACCTACTCATGCAATTCCTGGTTTTCTCACACCAGTACTCCACACAACAATCTTTCCAAAGCAACTGGCTGCTTTTCCACATAGGCTTAGCCCATTGGTGGAAGACGAATGACGCATGTTTGAAAGAAGGTCTGTTACTAACAATAACAATTCAATAATTATACCTTCATAGAAATTGTCATCATTTATGCCTAGATGTTTTCAAAATTGTTTGCTGGAGATTTGTAGAATATGGGAAAGGTTCAATTGGTAAAATTCTAAAGACACCTTCCCATGCATGATAACTTGTTAAGCAATCAATGTAAAAAAAAAAAATTAAACTAAATATTCACCTTTTCCCACCTGCAGACAAATGTTTATGGATCTGCAGCAGACTGTTAAAAAACATTGTATCAAAAGAAGAAAATCCTCTTTTTTCCCACAATGTTTTCAACTCTATAATTCAATAATCATTATTTCATCGTTTCCATATTTTTGCCTAAATGTTTTCAAGTCATCTCTTACAGATCTGGGAAAGGGTTGAATAGTATATCAGGTCATCAGTTATTTCATTTACAATACCTCTATTACTGGACCACCAAGGGCCTGCTGCATCCCAGCCATGTCATCTTTATTCTGTTCACCTGCAGCCACACCCACTCGTAACGGACGCCCATTGAAGTCTGTGTTGTTGAGGTTACGCAGGGCACTCTGGGCCGTCTCAAGATCTTGGTACTCACAAAACCCATAACCTTTGGGTTTGCCTGTTTCTCTGTCATATACTAGCCTGATTGAAAAAAGTTGGTTTCAACATTTAAGAGAGATCAAAGAGAATTGACAAACAAAACATGTAAATCTTTTATCTTGATACTTGTGTAAATACAGCATATCTATTTTTTTCTTTCAGTTTATAAAATGTATGAGGGATTTGATAGATTTAAACACTGTTTCCAAAGGCATCTCAATTACATCATGGTGCCTTGTTTAACTAAAGTGTATTTCCTGGCTTGCTCACACCAGTTCTCAACACAGCAGGTATTTGGTTACCTTTTCACATAAACTAAAATGTATGACAATTGTTTCCCTGCTTGGCTCTTTTTTAAGAGCTAAAATACAACATTTACCCACAAAAGTGAAGTATTCATGAACATGATACCATTAGTTTACAGGTCTTTACTATGACATATTTATATCTACATGTGTATATATAGCAAAAAAGCACATGATTGTACTTGATAAAAAGGGTGCACATCGATTTGCATTTGCATTTGCCAGTTTTATGCAGAGAATATATATGAAAGGGTATTTGGAAAACAGAAAAAACAAGGAATACATGTATCGCCTGCAAATATGTCAGTAGGTGAAAGCATGCAGGACAAACAGACAATAATTTATTGTAGAGAATCATAAAAAATTTCGGTATCCCTGCCAAAGGAGG
Source organism: Serripes groenlandicus (assembly GCA_031761405.1). Taxonomy (NCBI): domain Eukaryota; kingdom Metazoa; phylum Mollusca; class Bivalvia; order Cardiida; family Cardiidae; genus Serripes; species Serripes groenlandicus. The sequence continues at coordinate 27,510,403 of JASEVX010000005.1, forward strand.
AGACACAAAATTCATGATATATATTAAACATTCTTTTTTCTAGATTTTATATTCCTCATCAGATTTAGAATAATTTAACCATAAAGTTATCAAGTAAAAGGACAATGTACCTAAAGCTGATGACAGGACCAGCTTGCTGGAATATCTCCCTCAATGCTTCTTCTGTAGCTTCATATGGAATGTTTCCAACTGTGAATTAAACATTTTAACATTAGTTCAAGATCAGCTGCCATATTCCTTTAACCTGATGACATTCAGTGCAGACCCTGATCAGACAGTGTGCATATCATTATGTACAACCTGGATCTACACTGCTTGCAAATGTTTTCACCGTTGCACTCATACTTAATACTACAAATCTGCAGAAGACCACTTTGAAACAATCAGGGAAAATATATGGAAAATCTTTACAAACGAAAGATTAATTATGGAATAGAGTTGAAAACACTGTGGCCAATTACTAAAATAGTACATCATAAGCAATTTCCTTACAATGTTTTCAAAAGTAGTCTACTGAAGATGCATCAACATGTCTCTGCAAGAGGGAAGGAGTTAACCAAGTGGAATACAGTGAAGTCTAATCAGACACTATGCATATCCATTCTGATCTGGATGCATACTGGTTGCAAAATTCTTAATCATCTAATGCCTGTATTCCTGTGTCAAGTCTCCTAAAAAAAAAACTATATCCATCTGCAAATTTAATTTGATCAAGAAGTTTGTATTGCAGGTCTTTTTGTATGAAATAAGTTTGACAAGAAATCATAGTGGCTCTAATTTTATATTTACCGGTAGTTCAGAATATATTATCCAATCAAAATACAGATTTCTACAAATTTCATTTCTAATCTTTTGTAATGAAGATGTTTTGCATGACAATTAAAATTCAAAGCAGACTTCAAGACCCAAAAATATAACATGTCCATCTCAAGTGTTATCTTCAGCCCAAAATGTTTGAGGGTCATATAATATGATCCCCCAACTTCGAATTTTGGGAATCATTTGAAAATTATGGGGGTCACACACATGGTTTTACATCAATTTAAGAAACCATAAACAATTCAGATGTATTTTAGTTTGTCTTTTAATGATAAATCACAACTTGCTATAATTAAGAGTGAATGAAAAAGAACATGATGACTAGATATTTAGACATTTTTTGAAAGTTCAAAGCAGATCTTCACATGGAAGTCAACTATCAAGTCAAGTGATAACAATCAAACTTGCAAATAACAACCACCCTAGGTAAATAAAACTAGAAATATCACTGAAGGTGATGAATACCCCCAGCTGGTGCCTGACAATAATCAATATACATATGTATGAGAAATTCAAGGGGCCATAACTCATTTAAAAATAATTCCAGTGCAACACGCCGACAATAGGCACAACTAGGCTTGGTATCAATCATTCTTGTGAAATGATATTGAATTCTGACCAAGGGTTGCTGAGAAATAGTGTTCACAAAATGTCTACAGACCAACTATGTATGAGAAATTCAAGGGGCCATAACTCATTTAAAAATAATTCCAGTGCAACATGCCGACAATATGCACAACTAGGCTTGGTATCAATTCTCTTGAAGTTATATTGAATTCTTACCAAGGGTTGCTGAGAAATAGTGTTCACAAGAAATGTCCACAGATAAACGGACCAACCGACCGACCAACCAACAGACCGACGGCGACAAGCCTGACTCCTATATAGCCCCCATATACTATGTATCTGGGGGTATAACAAGAGGTCCATGAGGGCCTATGCTCTACTGGGATGGTTCTTTGGTCATTTTCAATCCAGAGCATGTATATGGTGAAGATCGGATATTAAATGGAGGATCTATTGTGTTCACAAGCTGTATTATAGCAATTTTTACAATTTCAAGGGCCATAATCCAGTCATGCAATGGCACATCTGGCTGGTTTTCGAAAGGAACCGAGCTCTCAACAATATTTAACTACCATCTAAGTTAGGTGAAGATCAGATAGTTATGGAGCCTCTATTGTGTTCACAAGCTCTATTATAGCAATTTTGGCAAACTCAAGGGCCATAATCCAGATCTGGCTGGTTTGCAAAAGCAACCAAGCTCTCATCAATATTAAACTACTATATAAGTTTGGTGAAGATCAAATAGTAAATAGAGGCTCTATTGGGTTCACAAGCTGTATTATAGCAATTTTGACAATTTCAAGGGCCATAAATCCATAATCCAGTCTTGCATTAGCGGATCTGGCTGGTAAGCTAAAGAAACCAACACTTTTTCTTTAACTTGGAAGTTTCGGGAAATCTGAACAGGATTCACTAATGACTAAACATTTTGGAAGGTGTGTGCCAGTCAGATTAAACTAAGCAATTAAACAAATGTATCTACCTTATTGCTATTCTGACCAACTAATAATGTCATATGAAAAGTTTGTAATCAAGGGTAATAAATGAATATAAAATAAAAATGTTGACAATGCATTGTTATGTGTTTATTGTATTGTACCACATTCACGCGTCAGCTTTGGCTATTATTTTTTATCATGAAAAAATGTTGGCTATTATAAATTATTTTGTCTAGGCCAGAGCCAGCTATCCTGAATTATGCATTCTTGTACTGGTGCCCAATCCTACGGCAAAACTCTTAAAATAAAGGTGTAACTACAAAAATGCTTGAAAACGCAGCAGCGTAAAGGAAAATTGCCAATATGATAATTATCTTCTTTTGCGACAATGTTTTCAAAAGTCTTTCCCTACACAGGCACCAGAGGCATCACATGTCGGAAAGGGTTGGAAATATTACTGACAGTAAAACCTATCCCCTTTGTAAATTGTTTCTTGGCAGGTTCTGCTTGAAGCGCTGTCTTTTTCTGTTTTAAGACCTTTTTCTATACTTCTATGGACTTGCTCGAAATGAATGCTTTGAACAGTTATGATCTGATCAGGTTTTTAACATTGATTCATGAGCTGAAATGTTGTCAAGTTTACTCCATTACTTCTCTGATGACCAAGAACATTTTAAGTCACATCATACTGATCATAGCATTCTTGCGTTCCAGATGATAACGCGAAAATACATGACAATTACAAATCATTATTTATTCATAATTGAAATTAAGTACTAAATAGGAAACAATGAAATAAGTTTATCTATACTTAAAAATCATTACCAAATACAGATCGACGGGCTCTTTCTTGAGCGGAAATCGGTTGTGAACCTTCCAATTCCATTTGTTTTGCTTGCTTAAAATTTTAGCCGGGTAGTCTCTAAACTCCACAAGACATTCACGCAATTTTTATTGTTAATTTATGTAATGACAAACTATTGAGCAATTTTTATGTTTGAATAAATATGTATCATATAAATGTGTTTGAATTTCAATGACATATCATTCTGAAATAATGAAAAGGGGCCAATTTGAAGTGAAAAAATATTTGGTCGTCTATATCGAGACTAACTCAGGACAAAACTAACACAGTACTATTTCCGCTGGTTCCAACACATCGTTCGCTCCAGTCACATTGTGGTACCAGTTAAACTGTTGACGATAATTTCTGAAGGTGGAAATGTCAAATCAATCAAAGAAATTTCTCAGTTATGTCGTTAGTAAGGAGTTTAGAAGCTATTTATGCAGGTAGGAATAAGAATTTGGAGGCAAACATTGACAATGTCACTCCGGAACAATTCCAGTATTTCAGATCGGATTGGCAGCCTTAGCAGTCAGCAGGTCATGTGTTGTGCAGTCCCTTTCATATTATTTGAGAAATATTGAGAGTAGATCACTTTTACTATTTTCAGTTGATTCGAATTTCACTTGTTGATTTTTTTTTCATAAATGATGTTTATCACAAAAACTATTTTGCCAAATAGACTGACATTGGGGAAAAGGAATTGGAGTCATTAGCTTAATTATTAGGTAAAGTGTCAGCATGTTACTTCAATTTCTGGGGTATCAATCCAATGATGGCAGCACTTGCATCTTAGGTCATTCGTTTTGCCTCAATTTTCTCGAAGCCTAGTTCATGTTTCTGTACTTAAATGGAATTTTAATATTTTGACTGTCACATCCGAACAAGGCAAAGTGTGGATTGTATTCCTATCATCGAAATATTGATACTATCCTTAAGCCATGTTAGGATAACTTATTCATCATTATTGGATGCTAATTAAATACAGAGGCCATAACTGTATCTAATATTATGTATGAGTCATATCCTTATTTAACATGATAATCAATTCAGATAAGCATTGGCACCTGCTCCTTTTATCCCTCTCAACAAGGTCATCGAGGGTATATAGGGATCGGCAAGTACATGTGTATGTATGTTTCCCAAAGCCGTCATCTCTCTAGCAACTTCATTTTGTATACAATTTTCATGAAACTTCAAACACTAAGTCTTGTTCACTTACATTGCCTCTTGTATAAGTTTGCATTTCACTGACCTTGGCCAAAGGCCAAGGTCACAGTGACTATTACTCTTCTGTACAAAACGACGTCATCACTCTAGCGACTGTTTCTTATCCAATTGTAATGAAATTTTACACACATGTTCAACAACATCGCCTCTTGAAAAGAGTTCACATTTCACTGACCCAGGTCAAAGGTAAAAAACCCGACATCATTGCCATTTACATTTTTTCTTATCTGATTGTTATGAAACTGAATACAAATGTTTACCAGCATCACCTCTTGTATGAGTTTGTGCTTCACCAACCTAAGTCAAAGGTTCAACAGCATTGCCTCAAGTGAAAATTTGCGTTTCACCAACCTAGGTCAAGGGTCAAGGTCACAGTGACTTTTATACGTCTGTAGGAAACGGCGTCATAGCTCTTGCAACTTTTTTTTTCTTATCCAATTGAAATGAAACTAAAATCATATGTTCAGAAGCATTGCCTCTTGTACAAGTTTACATTCCAGACCTAGGTCAAAGGTCAAGGTTACAGTGACTATTGACCATGTCATCACTCTAGCAACCTTATTTCTTATTGTACTGTTACGAAACTGAACACGCATGTTCACTAGCATCCCCTATTGTATGAGTTCCAGTTTCACTGACCTAGGGCAAAAGGTCAAGGGTCACAGCGTCTTTTATAATAAGCTGTACCAAATTAGGTCATCTAAATAGTGTCTAGGTCATCTAAATAGTGTCTAGGTCAAAGTTCAAGGTCACAGTGACTATATTATCTTTGTATAAAACAATTTCCTCGCTCTAGCACTTTCATTTGTAGACAAAAGTACTTCATATTCAATACACAGGTTAAGTGTCATGAGAGCTAGGAGGGGTTCATGTTTTACCTATATCAAAGGTCAAGGTCACATTGACTATAATGTGTCTGTATGAAACAATTTCATCCCTCAAGCACTTTCATTTGGAGACAGAATTCTTCCATACCTAATATACTGTTTTATTTTCAAGGGAACAGGTTCCCGTTGCATTTATCTATGTTAAAGGTCAAGGTCACAGTGTCTATAAAACAACAATGGGATGGGATTTGTATAGCCAGCGATGCTCTTGTTTCTATAGATCTGCATGAGCCTCCTTTGGAAATGTGGGGTCTTATTGCACTGTGTACAGTAAAAACTCAGGAGAGCCTGTGTATATGCACAGTCTCAACAGAGTCTTCAATATCAGCCTATACATATATTATATAGACCTGAATGCATGGTCTTGCAAAAGTCTAGAAGTGTAGCCCGACTAGTTTTTCGCGAATTTACCTTTATATGATTCTTTAACAGAGGGTTAATAAGACCTCAAATCGCCGGACGTGACTCATATATATTTTTTTCTCTTTCTTACTTTTCATATTGATCAATTCCTTCCTGTATGGACATATTATAGTACAGTAAGTATTCTATGTTAATTTGAGTCATGCAACACAAAAACTGACTTTCAGTGTTTTTTAATTTTATGACACTTGCATGGCGTTTGTCTGACCATTATATATAATATGTATGTATACGCATCTCAAAAATATATGACACCACAGCAAACAGGGAAGACACTGCTCAAACTGCAAAGCAGGTCAGGTATATCAAAGCCTAAAGGTCAGTTTTCTAGTGGTGTGTCCATCACACATAATATATGTAGAGCTTGTGCAAAGGTGTCTATTAGGGAAAGTACATTTGAACCAGAACTTTCTATCTTATTCTCCCCACTGAACAAATGAATAAATCTTGGATGAATTAGTTTAATAAATGGATGAGCAAATTATTGAATGAATGACCAAAACCTTCTGGTACTCATAACATTTTATAAGTTCATTTTTCCTATGATATTTTAAGAGTCATCTGCTTCACAAACTTTACAGAAAATATTGTGAAACATTGAAAATAACATGCATAATTTCATATTGAGTTGAAAACATTGTGGGAAAAAGGAGAATTGCTTATAAAAGGGCTAAAACAATATCTCCTTTTGCCAAAGTTTCATCAACGAAAGAATGTGAGATAGGCTTACAGTGAAAAGGTTAGATAAGATATTAAGGAAAAGGAAGTGTGTAAAGACAATACTTTATCATATAACTGTGAAGCTATGCATCAATATGTTCTGTTTGTTGTCCTTTACCTGTTTTAAATATATATCTAACTTTTTAACCCTTTCCCACAAACAGACACTTTCTGTTGACAATTTCTCTATTTGCCACAATGTTTTCAACTGTATTCAGTAATCTTAACTTTCATATAACCATTTCCAACATATAGATGCTCTCTGACGCCTCTGCAGCAGACAACTATTTAAAACATTGTGTCAAAAGGAGAAATTGCTCATAATGAGTAGGGTTGGATATCACCGGTCCAATACCGATACTGATACCAACGAAACGATATGGTCTTTATATCTATACCAATACTAATACCATGTGCGGCCACGTTTTATGCTTTTATGAGAAGATTTGTTGCTTATCTAAGACTAAACTGGCTATATCTGAAACTGGGTTTTCCCTATGCAAATATTGTTAGCTGATGGGTGTATTTAAAGTTTTGTCTCAGACTGGGAAATGGATTTGGTAATAATTTCACTCATCAAAATGGAATATTTCTCTGTTGTATTTTAGCTTAAACTTGATTTCTTTCTTTTTTATACGCCGCCGGAGGCGGTCGTATATTGGCGTCATCTTCTCCGTCTGTCCGTCCGTCTGTATGTCCATTTCTTGTGAACGCAACTCCTCCTACGTTTCTGACCGTATCATTTCAAAACTTGGTCAATGTCATAACTATAATGTGTAGATGTGCATGAAGCGGCGATTTTCCGGTTCATTGATATTTGCAAGATTTATGTCCCTTGTAACTTAGTATCTGTAGCTGATTGATATTGCAGCCTTGTGAACGCAACTCCTCCTATGTTTCTGACCGAATCTTTTCAAAACTTGGTCAATGTCATTACTATAATGGGTAGATGTGCATGAAGCGGCGATTTTCCAGTTCATCAAATTTTGCAATATTTTTGTCCCTTGAAACTTAGTCTCTGTAGCTGATTGATATTGCAGCCTTGTGAACGCAACTCTTCCTATGTTTCTGACCCAATCTTTTCAAAACTTGGTCAATGTCATGACTATAATGGGTAGATGTGCATGAAGCGGCGATTTTCCGGTTCATTGATTTTTGCAAGATTTATGTCCCTTGTAACTTAGTCTCCGTAGCTGATTGATATTGCGGCTTGTGAACGCAACTCTTCCTACGTTTCTGACTGAATCGTTTCAAAACTTGGTCAATATCATTACTATAATGGGTAGATGTGCATGAAGCAGGGATTTTCCGGTTCAGCAATTTTTGCAATAGTTATGCCTTTCGAAACTTGGTCTCTATAGCATATTCACTTGAGAACGCAACTCAAGTTTCCAAACAGGTAGAAGTGCATAAAGCAGGGATTATCCGGTAGAGTGATTTTTGCAAGAGTTATGCTCAGAAGGAAAAAAGGATACATATCGACACTGCCATTTGACCTACTTTCATATCGGAAGCATCTATAGGGTTCTATCTCTGTTTATATGTATCCTATTTTCTTTAGTTAATACCAAAGTAAGCTAGGCTGGTAAGCAGAATAAGACTTTCAACTCTGAACAAGTGCGGATAAACTGTTTTACTCAAGGAAACACCCGGCTGCCCCTGCAGGGATCGAACCTACTACCCAGGCAACCATGATCTCAGGTCCCTGTCTCTTCCAGCTAAGCTAACTGGTCTCACAGACATCATTTTGAGCTTATGTATACAGACATGTTAAAAGCAACAATTAAAAGGACCAATCTTGATCTTTATATTTTGTGGCGGCACTGGCACTCTTGTTATGAAATACTGATATTGGTACCGGTAATTTTCAAAACGGTATATATCGTTCTTTTTAAAGTGATTATCAGTACAAACTGATATCCAACCCTAATAATGAGCAATTTTTCATTTTCTCACATTATTTCCAGCTCTATTTCATAATAAAATGGGCATTTATTGAGATTTTATACGGTTTTGCCAATACAATTTAAAAGTTGTCTGCTGTTGATTTGTTGTATGTGGGAATAGGTTTAAGAGATTTTCCATAAAGTGACATTTCAACTACATCCTTTAACAGTTGCATCACATCAAATAATGTACTTTAAAAAAGGTAGAAATGACTTCCCTCCAGGGCGCTCCAGGTTTCAGGGACAGCATGACAACTGATTCATCGGTGGGAGGATAAATATTTTCAACCTTTGATTCTTATAATTCTTTTTATCATAGCATTTCTGGGGACCAATTGCAAATTGGGGTTTACCACTTGCGGCATTAATGGACATGAGGAAAGATCCAGAGAAAATTAGTGGGAAAATGACAACAGGTAAATGACAGCTAAAACATTAACTGAAATGATATTTATTTTGCACCAACCTGTAAAGTGATGTGTGTTGTCAAAGACCTTTTTTTTAAACTACAGGTCTTATTCCTTTCCCACATAAAGCAAATTTGCAGAAGACAACTTTGAAAAACATCTAAGCAAAAATATGGAAAATCTCTTTAAATGAACATATAGTACTGAAAAACATTGTGGCAAAAGGAGAGAGATTGCTTGTTTTGAGCAATTTCTCTTTTTGTCCCATTTTTTTCAAAAAGTAGTCTGCTCAGAGGCGTCAGAAAGTGTCTATATATATGGGAAAGTGTAAAACCACCGGGTCCATTGCAACCAAACTTCACAGGAACATTCCTTTGGTGGTCCTCTTTAAAACTTGTTCAAAGAAATAATTTCTTTACTTATCTCTGGTTGCTCCAGCATCAGAAAGGGAGAAAAAAGTTCTTCTCCTCTGAAACTGCTGGTCTGATTTTAAAATAATTGTTCCTTAACCCTTCCCCACATACAACAAATTTGCAGCAGATGACTTAACATAAGGAAAAACACGGGGGAAAAGGAAGGTATTATTACTGAAAAACATTGTTGCAAAAAAAGAAGTTTGCTCATTTTAATCAATTTCTCCTTTTGTCACAATTTTTTCAATAGTTGTCTGCTGCAGAGGTATAAGAAAGCATCTCTGTGTTGGAAAAGGTTAATAAGTGATCCTTTACTAAAAATATTCATGTCAATTTGATTTGTTTAAAAACGTAGTCACCAGTGGCATAAGAAAACAAGTTAAATGACAAAACTTAACCCTTTCCCTCATACGGCAATTCTGCAGCAGACGACTTTGAACATATTTTGTCAAAACATAGAAAATCTCCATAATTGAATGGATAACCTATGACAAAAAGTGGAAAACATTGTGGCAAAAGGAGAAATTGCACGTTTTGTTACAAAATAAGTTGACAGAAATGTTTCTCTTCAAAATTGTTCCAGCCATTTTGATTTGTTGAAAAAGATAGTCGCCAGGTGTGATCAGAAAAGGTTTAAAATGACAAAAAAGTTCTGGTCTATTTTCAAGATAAATTGGCAGGAATATTCCTGGTCACGAAGTGTATTAAACCTTTCCCTCATACGGCAATTCTGCAGCAGACGAAATTATTTTGTCAAAAAATAGAAAATCTCTTTAATTGATAGGCCTGTAGGAATTTTCTGTACGGGCCCTAATTAAGGAGGAACCCCTACCGGAAGTATAACAAGCCGAATTTGGTGTTTTTGAGTAGGTTAATACCTGCTACATATTAGGTAAGTTCTCGCATAAAAATCGCGGTCTTAGAAATACCAAAATTTTGAGCGTTTCTAAGAGGCCCGGATTTTTTTTTTTTTAGATAAAATTTTCAATATTTTTGAAGTCGTCAATTGCGTTTAATAGATAAAGAGAAAAAAATGTATTAATCTTTTCCTTCTTTGTCTATATGATTTTACAACGGATAAGTCAAAATTCGAGAATTTACAACATCTTCTGTGTCAAAGTTTTATTTGGTCCCTACTAGAAATTGACCTGCATATGTGTACGATAATAGTCAAAGTAGGTCATTTTTGTTGACTTGACAGGTAAATTTATAACCACGCTTTGTTTAATTAGCCAAACACAAGCCTGTAAATTACAATTAACTTTTAATTAAATTTTGATTCACATAATTTGCGATCATTTAAAAATAATAATCATCGTGAACGAAAATCATTCATAATTTAAATTAAATTATCATCAATGAGTAAATGCTGACAAATCGTTTAATTATGTTGTTCTATTTGTATGTTAAATATGTGTACTTGTTATTTATTTATAAGTCAAAGTACGCTTGTGTCGAAGTAAATTTGAAGGCCCCATCGAATTCGACACAACGAGCGTCGACTGTAATTATAATTAACACAAACCATAGTAATTTCCCTTTTATTGAAAATGACTGAATGATAAGAACAAGCATTTGGTGAGATTTGTTGACCTAAAAGTATTTTAGGGCATATATAGGTATCGTATTTTTGCGCCCATAGATATGTCAGTCCGCTTATTTGTCGGCCCCATTTGGCTTCAGTGGAACAAATATCTAAAATAAGAGTTAGTATTGCTTTCAAATTTGAAATATGATTTGTTAGCGAACTTTGTACTGCTTTCAACCTATTTAATCGTTAAGGTCATCTTCATTAACATCTGTTTCGATGAGTTTGTTATTGCATTCAGCAAAACATTTACAATTTTCAAGACAGGGTAAACCTGCTGAAAGGCACTGGCATTGCCGACTTGATCCGCACATTTGATCCGTGCAAAACATATGAGTCAAGTCTCTTACTTCTTTTGGAGCTGGGTCTTTTTCGAAATAGACGGGCTGATATGTTCCATTTTCATTTTGTGTCCAACCGTTTAATCGTCGATCAGGTAGGTCTATGACAGGCAAATGGTTATGACACCATATATAAGCCTGATAAAAAGCTCTTAACGCCAAATTTTGAGTCAGTTAAACTTTTGTCGCAAATAATGCATAAACTAGCCTTGAAAGTACAATCGTCAAAAATAGTGAAGCCATTGTTTGGTTAATAAATTAAATGTTTAACACAGATTTAGAACAACCTTGATCTCTTCAATACAAGAGCATACTATCTAGTATAATGTTTATCTTGGAAATTTTCTTACGCAGATATTTTATAAAACTGCGCCACTGCTTACGTCAGAACAAACGACACCCATTGGCCAGTTAATAAATAACACGCTGACATTTATAAATGTATATGTTTATCCTATGTTTTTAACATGGAGGATGCAAAGGGCAATATTGTAAATACTTTTCACAAAGATATTAACAGTTTACTGGATAGTCTCGGTTTATCATATATGCACATGATCAGACATTACCAATTCTGACGTTGAAATTGTTATTGGGCAAATAAAAGATAGTTACATTCAAAATTGGTTTTCAGATTTAGATAATTCTGCGAAATTACAATATTACAGATCTTTTAAAAGCTACTTTGAACACGAAAAATATATCGATTGTGTTAATAACAATAATTACAGAATTACAATGACAAGACTAAGATGTTCATCCCACCATTTATTAATTGAGGAAGGACGATATAATAACATCCTTAGGCAAAATAAAATATGTAAAATGTGCAACTGGAATGTTATTGAAAATGAATATCATTTTATACTTATATGTCCTTTGTATCGTCAACTGAGAATCAATTTACTTCCAAATTAGTATCATATTTGGCCATATCAATTTAAACAACTAATGAAAAATGATAAACTAAGTATATTACGAAAACTTAGTAAATACATATACATGACCAATACTAAACGCGATTCTAAAACAGTACCATAGACTGATAGAAATCCGAAAAAGGTGCTATTTTAAATCCACAAAATAAACAATCCAAGTTTAGTCAACTTGTACGCATTAATATTAATTACACTTTTCTCGAATATTATATATCACATGTCAACATGTAACTATACTATATGTATTGCTATACAATTGTTTATTATGTATATGTTGCAACAACATGTAAAATGTTATGCAAATAAAGAACTTCAACTTAATCTTGTAAAATAAATCAGTTGATTCAAGCTCTATATTCAACTGATAGATTAAACCACACACATGTTTTTAAAAGAGTATAAAGACCGGTTAAATGTCGACTGAATGATAAATAATTTGTTAATTAGTCAATATTATGTAGATGTACTTGCTTTAAATAAAATTATCCACTAATCATTTTAAATTGACACGCTGACATTTATAATTTATTACGTTGATATATGAAGCAATTGATTTCAGATAAATTCATTTAATAAAAACTGTATTAAAATTGCGCATTCAGAACGATCATACTATATGTGCTTAACAATAAGTAAACTGTTAATTAGACTATGTTATGTACACATTTTAAATTGCTTTAAACGCCGATTACATAGGTTCATTTTCATGTTTACAAACACAATCATTGATAAATTCAATACGTTAAACGTCTTTAATAAAACAATAACAATAAACCTTATGAATCATATACTTTTGGAAGATATCCGAAACATACGTATTATCCGAATTACTCTTCTTTTACTTTCACTTTCCTATATAAAATAAAGGAAAATTTTCCTAGTTTGAAGCGTCAATAACTTTTTCTGTAAGAGACGGATTTCTATGCGATTTTTTTTGGTAAACATGTACATCTATACCTTCCGGAAAATATCAATATCGCTTTGTTATACTTCCGGTAGAACCTTTGAAAAAAACCAACCCGTTTTCTACAGGCCTATGAATGGATAACCTATGACTAAAAGTGGAAAACATTGTGTCAAAAGAAGAAATTGCACGTTTTGTGCAATTTCTTCTTTTGTCACTATGTTTTCAAAAAGCTGTTTGCTGCAGAGGCGTCAGAAAGCGTCTATATGAGGGAAAGGGTTAATATTTATTTTGATAGGTATAATAAACATGGTTGCCAGGGACTGGGCCATATTGCATTTCTAATGCAGATTCACATAAAGTGAGAAAGTGTTCAGTTGCATTGATCAAAATAATTTAATGTCCTGGAAACATTAATCTGGTCATAAAGAGCAAAGCCTCATGGCTCTATTGATATTATTCAAAAGTAAAAAACATTGAGGGGAAGGAAATATTGCTGTTTTTGAGTGATTTATCGTTTTCCCAGTATTGCATGATTATAGATTAAAAGCCTTCAGTGCAAAAGTAGTTGAAAGTTGTCTGTTTCAGGGATTGAGTTGAGGTCATTTTACCAGTCCTATTGAAACAAATGGCACAAATGGCCTTTTTATGTAAATCTCCACAGGTTGAGCTAAGCCTTCCTTGCCTTCATATGAAATATGACAAATTTAGCTGGCAACATTTCAGACAGGTCATCCTGTCAGGGGCATAGCTAGGGTTTACATAGTGTGTACGCAATTTTTTTAGGGGGGTCCGGGGGCATGCTCCCTGTAAAAAAAATTCCCCTCTATGTCGTCTGTGGTGACTTCTGGGAGCATTTCAGTAGCAAAATATGACTTATCTTCATGGTGAAAAAACGTATTTTTTAGGAAATTTTGAGATAGTAAAATGTGTTGAATTTGTCATTTTCGTCAAAATCTATCAAGTCAGATCGGTTGGGTTATACTTACGCCTACTGCATGTCAAGTTTTTATTGCAGAATTTAAGTACTGGAGACAATGTGTAGGCAGCTGCGTATTTTGCATACAGTCAGCTACGCGCCTGCCTGTGTTCAACTCTAGAGATTGCTGTTCTGATGCCATGATCAAAATGAAAATTAACCCTTTCCCTCATATGCTTTCTGACGCCTCTGCAGCAGACGGCTTTTGGAAAACATAGTGACAAAAGAAGAAATTGCTCAGAACGAGCAATTTCTCCTTTTGCCACAATGTTTTCCACTTTTAGTCATAGGTTATCCGTTCAATTATAGAGATTTTCTATCTTTGACAAAATATGTTCAAAGTCGTCTGCTGCAGAATTGTCGTATGAGGGAAAGGGTTAAAATGGCAAACTGTCTTTATGGTATAGTTCAGCACCGTTGAAAAGACTTATTATTATTAACAATATTTTCTGTAAAGACCAAACAAGTCTTTAAAAATAGTAGTAATGGGTTCCACCCTTGTCGCTCCAGGTTTCTGGAATTGCATAACGCCTGATTCATCTGGGATAAATAAGATTGGAAGTACTGGTACATTGCCCAGGAAATGCTGTGATGTAACTAAAATACTAGATTATGAATCCCCAATGATTCGAATGACAATATTTAATTGGGCATTAGTTTTATGGTTTCTTTTTATGTTTTTCAGCTCTTTTCTTTTATTCCTGCCTGTTCATGAGGTTTGCTATAAAAGTCCAGCCACGTAATTTGCTGCTTTTTTCATGCCATTTTACAAATGCATCAGCACAGACAATTCAAGGTGGCAGATTTATAAATTATTTGTAAGTATATTTATCTCACATGAGCATGATATGCTCATGGTGAGCTATTGTGATCATGCTCTGTCGTTTGTCAGTTTTTAGTTCACCTGTGCACATATACTTCTATATTTGAACGCTTTTCATCCAGCGCCCGCCTGTTCACTTTTTCCTACAAACGACTTCTCCTTAGCCAATAGACCAATTTCAAAATAAATTCATAGGATTAATTGTTCCTTAGGTGGTCCTCTTTCAAAGTTGTTCAAAGAATTCAATTCAATGTAGAACAGCGTATGCTGCAGCATCAGAAAAGGGAAAAATTGTCAAAACTTTAAAAATCTTCTTGTCCAAAAGTACTGGTCTGATTTGAAAATTATTTTGCACAAATGTTCCTTGGGGGACCGGACCGACCCTCTGCCAAGATTGTTCAGATTATTCCGATCCATTGAAAAACATGACTGCCCCAGGTTGGAGCTTGTTTTCCTTAGAAATCTTCTTGTCCAAAAGTACCTGCCCGATTTGAAAATAATTTGACACGAAACCCTTGGGTGACCCTCTACCAAGATTGTTGAAATTATTCCGATCTGATTAAAAACATGGCCGCCAGGGGCGGGGCTTGTTTTCCTTGTAAGTTAAAACTTAAATAAATCACTGTCCCAATTTGAAAAAATGATTTGGCACAAATGTTCCTTGTGTGAACCTCTGCCAAGGTTGTTTAATTTATTTTGATCCGTTGAAAAACATGGCCACCAGGGGGTTTGCTTGTTTTCCTTAATGTATAGAGTAAAAACTTTGAAAACTATTGAAGTTCTTTTAAATGAGGTGAGCGATATAGGGTCATCATGGCCCTCTTGTTTGTTGTCAACAATAGCCTTGTGAAGTCTATAGAGGTTACATTATACATTCAGTTTTCATCAGAACTTTCATCTCAATCAAATCTTGGTCAAGATTGAAAATGCGTCATTTGTGGTCAAATGCTGGACCAATAGATTAAGTTTTAGAAAAAGCTTGTTTACACTAGAAGCCACATATTCCATTCAAAGTTCATGAAATCTTTTCAGAAGATTTATACTCATCAGATATTGATCAAATTTGAAAATAGCACACATTGATTCAAAAACTAGGTCACTTGGTCAAATCTTAGATAACCCTTGTGAACATTATTGTGGTCATATTTCTCATCCAATCTTCAATGCAAATTCACAAAAACATTCATCAAATATCAAGTCCAAACATTGAGTCATTTGGGGGTAAACAACTAGGCCATAAACTTGATTTTTTCATTTGATCTCCATGAAGGTCATATTCATCAATTCTTAGTCAATTTAGTAACTGGGGTCATTAGGTCATTTTTAGCTTGACTATTCGAAGAATATGAGAGCTATACTACTCACCCTGGCATATACGTACGTGCCACACTTTGGTTAAGGTTTTGCATGCAAGTACTTATATACTACATGTTTTCATTGAAACTTTCTACAATGCTTCCCAACTACCAAGTTTGAAAACTCTATCCTGCATATTATGCAAGTTATGGTCCTTTTTTTACTAACAAATGCTGGTTAAAGTTTTGCGTGCAACTAAATTAAGAGTCCATATCTCAGTATTTACTTGATGCATTGCATTGAAACTTTATACAACCCTACCCAACAATCACACCTATGTAGATTATCAAGTTAGATAACTCATTCCTGCATACTTAGAATTTATGGTTGAAGTTTTGCGTGCAGCTACATTAAGAGACCATATCTCAGTAATTACTTGAAGCATTGTATTGAAACTTTATACTAACCCTTCCCAGTTTCACAACTATATACACAACCAAGTAAGATAACTCTATCCTGCATATGATGCAAATTATTGCCATTTTTTTA
Organism: Serripes groenlandicus; assembly: GCA_031761405.1. Taxonomy (NCBI): domain Eukaryota; kingdom Metazoa; phylum Mollusca; class Bivalvia; order Cardiida; family Cardiidae; genus Serripes; species Serripes groenlandicus. Next base: position 27,527,015 of record JASEVX010000005.1, read on the forward strand.
CTTAGAAATTATGGTTCAAGTTTTGCGTACAACTACATTAAGAGTCCATATCTTAGAAAATACTTGATGCATTCCATTGAAATGTTATACAACCCTTCCCAACCATCACACCTATGTAAATAATCAAGTTAGATTACTCTATCCTGCATTTAAATTATCACCCTTTAAGAAATTCTGGTTAATGTTTTGCATGCAACTACATTAAGGTCCATATCTCGTTAACTAATAAGCGGTGAAATAATCAAGCTTGTTGTTCTCCGACAGCTCTTGTTTGAAAATACGTTGTGAACCTTCAAGAGGTCACATTAAATTTCCCCTTCAAATTTCATGAAATCTTTCCAGGTGAAGTTCTAAACTGGCACATGCAGGGTCAAAAACTAGGTCATGACTGAGGTCAATCTTTTTGATCATTCTTAGGGTCATAGTTTTCATGTAATCTTAAGTCAATACACAGGTGAGCAAATCATGCAGGGCCATGATGGACCTCTTGCTTAGTTTGAAAATATAGATATCTATAGATAACAACCACATAACATAAAAAAAATCAAAAACTTATGAATCTTTCTGAAATTGACAATAATCCCAAAAATATATTGGTAATGAAAAAAAAACCAGTGAGAATTAGTATTGTCTAGTCAATCATTTTTAATATCGATATTGATGGTCATAGAAGTGTTGCATAAATTTTGTATATGTTTTTAAGGGTTTTTTTTTTTCTTCAAAATCTCTATAAATGAAATTAGTATATTTCACAGTCATTTTAAAAAGCTAGGGGCAAGGTGTGTTCTTCAATGAAACCTTTATACGTAGAAAATCTCTTTTAATCAAAGTATGATATTGTAATTGTATAGAGTTGAAAACATGTTAAAAACCACTGGAGAAAATTATGCCTTTTGCGCAACATTTTTTAAAGCCATTTTCTCTTATTGCAACATAATGTGTCTGCTTGTAGGAACTGGTAAATTTGATATATTCATGTATGTATTTTGTATTTATTTTACAGTGCTGTTATGAGTGATGAAGATAGAAAAAAGTACCAAGAAGAGTTGAGTAGAGAGATAGAAGCACAGGCAGAGAAAGACAAAGTAGCGTTAGATGAAAATTTCACAGACAAGAATAAAACACCTTAATTAAATAAAAAAAAATGACTTTTAGTGATTTTTACTTTTCAATTGGTTGTTAAGTTTTTACATATAAACTGCTAAATACACATGAATAATGTTTTACAGCTAGAATAAACAATGTTCTAGAGCACATTTTGACGCTATCTTTTAAAATACACTACACAAATTGTTAAGGAAATTCATATTACCGGAGTCGAAGTTTCGAGTCAAAGTTTTGAGTCAAGGGTATCTATTGGTATCTATATATCTCTATGTCCGATGTCCATCCATTTTTTGCTTCAATTGACATTTCCTCCTAAACCACTGGCCTAATTTTGAATAAAATTAAGAGGAATGTTCCTTTGGTGGACCTCTTGAAAAAGTGTCCAAAGACTTAAATTTGATGTAGAACTTTGGTTGATGTGGCATTGAAAAGGGGGAAGAAGGCCAAAACTTTAAAATTCTTCTCCTTTGAATCTGCTTTTCAGATTGTAAGATAAGTTGGCAGAAATATCTTTTACCTGTCTTTCCGCAATTTCACAAGTGATTTTGATTGGTTGAAAAACATGGCCGTCTGCAGTGGCTGGGGTTAGCTCTTGTTATTGTTGTTTAACTACTTGTTTCTTCTGGCTTTTCACAGTTTGTTCAAAATGCCATTTTACAAATGTCCATTACTGAAATGTTACAATGTTAACAGTTTCTTTCCCATTCTTGATCAAGTTTCCAATGACATTAGCAGGTACACATTAGCTACTATAACATCACTCAGGTAATTGATTTAGGGCCATCTCCATCCTCTTGTTAAAATGGTTCACGCAATTCCCATCAACCAGTGTTAAGCCTTTCCAACTTACAGACCTATTTTGATACATCTGTAGCAGACAACTTTTGAAAACACTGTGGTAAAAGAAGAAATTGCTCATGATGATCCATTTCTCCTTTTGTCAGAATGTTTCCAACTCTGGACTTATTATACTTTCTTTTATAAAGATTTCCCATAGTGTTACCTAGATAATTTCAGTCATCTGATGCATATTTATTTTATGTGAGAAAAGCTTAACCCTTTCCCTCATGTATAGACGCTTTCTGATGCCTCAGCAGACAGCCTTTTGAAAATATGGCGACAAAAGAAAAAATTGCTCAAAACGAGAATTTTCTCCTTTTGTCACCGTGTTTTCAACGCTATTAAATTATTGTACTTTCATTTAAAGGGAGTTTTCAATTTTGTTTGGGTATGTTTTTTAAAGTTGTCTACTACAGAGTTGTCACACGAGGGAAAGGGAAGGTTAACGTATTGAATTTTTGTGTTGATTGCCTTGTAAGTTGTCAGGATGACACCTTTAGATCACTTCATCATCTTGTTTCTGCTTGTAAGTCCTTTCCCACATACAACAATCTGCAGTAGAGGACCTTGAAAGCTTATAAACCAAAAATATGGAAAATATGGGAAATCTCTATTTATAACTGAAAGATTTTTTTTTAAAACACGTTGTGGCAAAATGAGAATTGTTACAATGTTTTTGAAAGTCATCTGCTGCAGAGGCATCTAAAAGCATCTGCATGTGGGAAAGGGATAGTCAAGCTTTGGCTATAGTAACTAGGTACATGTATTGACAAGTGACGGTTAATAATTTCAACTAGCAATTATACTGTGCAACTATTTTTAGCAGTTTAATTTATCAACATATGTTATTATGTTAACTATGCAGTATTCAGATCATTATACAATCACCTATATGATATTAAATTATTTGAGGCTCGCCACAGTTTAACCCTTTCAACACATACAGACGCCTCTGCTGCAGACGTCTTTTGAAAACCTTTATAAATGAAGTTATTATTATTGAATCGAGTTGAAAACGTTGTGACAAAAGAAGGAATTTCTCATAATGAGCAATATCTCCTTTTGCCACAATGTTTTCAACTCTATTCAATAATAATATCTTCCTTTATAAAGGTTTTCCATATATTTTCAAAGATCATTTCAAAGTCGACTGCAGCAGATTTTTTGTATATGGGAAAGGGTTAACCAACCTTCTGGACTTTGCAAACAGAGGAGATCCAGAACAGCCAGCTTAAAGTCCCCTAACCATTACTTAACCTTTTCCCTCATATAGACGCTTTCTGACGCCTCTGAAGCAGATGGCTTTTTGAAAACATAGTGACAAAAGAAGAAATTGCACAGAACGTATCATAGCCAACTGTAAAATATAACTTGATCTTATACTTTATTGACTCAGCTCAAGGTGCAGTCATAGTTGGATGCTTCTGGTATGTTTCTAAACTTATAACATATGCACTAATAGCTTATTTTAAACTCTTTCCCACATACATTCTGCACTTACCAGACAGTCTGTTTGTTTCTAATGGGGTTTTATGTCATTTTAGGCATCATTTCCCTTATATCACATACAACAAATCTGCAGCAGATGACTTTGAACATGTCTAGGCAAAAATGTGGAAAACCTCTATTAATGTGAGGATATTTTTTAAAGTTGAAAACAATGTGGCATAAGGAGAAATTGCTTTTTATGAGCAATTTCTCCTTTTGTCCACAATGTTTTTAAAAGTCATCTCCTGCAGTGGCAAGAGGCGTCAGAAAGTGTCTGTATGTTGGAAATGGAAAGTGTTAAATCTAAAAGGCATTGAGTTTATTATAGTGGTTTCAGATTTTATTTGAATAGTCATACCTATGTGAATCAAAAGGGGGGGGGGGGGTAATTTTACCTTGACATTACAGGCCCGTAGGCACGGTTTTGGACGTTTGTTTCTGATGTAGTTTAAGATCAGAGCATTCATTGTTTCAATTCTCTACTAGAAAATATTCCTTAATAGTCCATTCACTAGATAGCAAGCAGGGAAGATCCAGATTCAGACTGTGCATGCACATGCTGATCTGGATCAACACAGGTTGTGAAAGTAATTTTTCCCCACATGGAGGCCCATTAACCCTTTCAGACTCATTTTGACGCAATAGCAGTAGACGACTTTGGAAAACATTGTGGCCAAAGGTGAAATTGCTCATGATGTGCAGTTTCACCTTTGGCCACAATGTTTTCAACTTTGTTTTACAATTAAGCTATCTTTTATGGATATTTTTCAGGTTTTTGTAACTGTTTTCAAAGTCATCCGCTGCAGATTTGTTGTATGTGGGAAAGGGTTAAGTGTAAGTTTTCACACAACCATCTGACATGGGCAGAAGGTTGAGCTGAAAGGTGGAGGTAACTCTGGCATGCCAAAGGTCAGTTTAACCTTTTCCCACATACAGATGCTTCCTGATGCCTTTGCAGCAGATGACTTTTGAAAACATTGTGGTAAAAGAAGAAATTGCTCATAATGAGCAATTTTACGTTTTGCCACAATGTTTTCAACTTTATTCAATAACTTAACTTTCATTTATTGAGTTTTTCATGTTTTTGCTTATATACTTTCAAAGTCGTCTGCTACAGATTTGTTGTATTTGGGAAAGGGTTCACATTGTGCAGAAAAATAAAATCTTATTAATCAGCACCTTGCAGTCTGGTCAGTTTTCTTTGTTGGTCAAGTAGTAACCCCATTAAATGTGTTAGACTCTTCCAAAATGTAATTAGATCTACAAGGTGTTATTTATATAGATGTAAAAAACATGAGGATAGTGAAAACTGCTCATTATGAAAGGCCCCTTCTTTTCTCACAATGTTTTTACGTCGCCTGCATCCAAGGACTTGTCACAGGCTATTCTTGAACATTTGAAGAAGTCTGCGCTGTTTCTTATGTTCAGTTTATATTGTTATAAGTCAATAATATTGCATTTAACCCTTTACCCAATTTTATATTTATGGGGTCCTCTAATTTGAAAACATCTTGGCTATAATACCTGAAACTTTTTTGAAACTGATTTGAAATCATAGTGGGAAAATTTCCTTGAATGTTTTCAAATGTTGTTGCTTCAAAGCCATGCAAAATCATCTGCAGCAGGTAAGTGTCAGCTTAAAATTCACCTTGTTTGGAGAAATATTACTTGGAAATTATTATTATGTTCATGTATTTTAACCCTTTCCAACATACAACACATTTGCAACACATTTGCAGCAGACGACTTTAAAAACATACAATAATAAGGAAAATCTTGCCACAATGTTTTGAAAAGTTGTCTGCTGCAGATGCATCTTCAAGTGGGAAAGCGTTTAATAATCAATTTTGTAAAATGAAATATTAACATACACATGGTGAGATTAATGAAGCACACTTTATATTTGATGAAAATGTATGGCATAATAAAACATTTTTTTGAACACAGGTCAGAATCAGGTCAATTTTGTTGAGTTAACCCTTTCCCTCATACGACAATTCTGCAGCAGACGACTTTGAACATATTTTGTCAAAAAGTAGAAAATCTCTATAATTGAATGGATAACCTGTGACTCAAAGTGGAAAACATTGTGGCAAAAGGAGAAATTGCACATTTTTTGCAATTTCTTTTTTTGTCACTATGTTTTCAAATAGCAGTCTGCTGCAGAGGCATCAGAAAGCGTCTATATGAGGGAAAGGGATAAATTACACAATATTAGAATATTATCATGTATCAACCCTTTCCCACTTGCATACGCATTTGCAGCGGACGATTTTTTGAAAAACATTGTGGCAAAAAGGAAAAATTTAACATAATGAGCAATTTCTCCTTTTGCCACAATATTTTCAACACTATTCAATAATGATATAGATTTTCCATAGTTTTCCCTGGATATTCTTAGCCCTTTCCCTCATATAGACGCTTTCTGACGCCTCTGCAGCAGACGGCTTTTTGAAAACATAGTAACAAAAGAAGAAATTGCACAAAACGTGCAATTTCTCCTTTTGTCACAATGTTTTCCACTTTTAGTCATAGGTTATCCATTTAATTATAGAGATTTTCCATGTTTTGACAAAATATGTTCAAAGTCGTCTGCTGCAGAATTGTTGTATGAGGGAAAGGGTTAAAGCATCTGCTGCAGATTTGTTGTATTTAGGAAAGGGGTAAAACCTTTGAAGAGTGATGATTGTGAGTGAGTTATTAACAACAAATAAATCGTGGTAATCAATATGTTGTTTGTCATTGTATGTATTGACCGTCTACCTTGTGTAACGCTTAGGGCATCCGCCTTGAGCACTAGACCAGGGTTCCATCCCAGGTTGGCTCATACCAAAGACTTTAACCCTTTCCCTCATATAGACGCTGTCTGACGCCTTGGCAGCAGACAGCTTTTTACAAACATAGTGACAAAAGAAGAAATTGCTCAAAACGAGCAATTTCTCCTTTTGCCACAATGTTTTCCACTTTTAGTCATAGGTTTAATTCAGATGTTTTCCAAAGAAACTTTACATCAGTTTAACTTTAATCACATTAAAACAATTCCTTTAACTAAGCTGCTATAGTAAACGCTTCTATAAATCCAACTAGAAATACTGTGAGCAAAGCTCACTGAATAATACCCCCCGCTCCCCTCCCAAAGCATCGGATACAATGGTAAAGTTTCTACTTTGCTGTTGTAATTCCAAATGTCTTTCTGATCAAATAAATATTGAATGTTACATAATATTGATTAAATTTTTAATTGTGTTCTTGGTTAGGCATGTTTTACCATTTGTGTTTAAAATTCAAATCCAGACACTCAAATAGAAATATATCATGTCACAATGGTATCTACATATGATGTGTAACCTTCGTGTAAAGTTTGAGCCAAATCCATTGAGCCGTTTAGGAGGAGTAGTGCTTACAAGAAATGTGAAGGTATGTGCACAGGAGTCCCTCGCAGGTAACCTCTAAAATGAATTATCTCCCCTTGGAAGAATCTGAGGTGTACGACCTTCCTTCATGCATATCTACATATGATGTTTAACCTTCGTGTAAAGTTTGAACCAAATCCATTGAGCTGTTTAGGAGGAGTAGTGCTTACAAGAAATGTGGAGGTATGTGCACAGGAGTCCCTCGCAGGTAACCTCTAAGTTGAATTATCTCCCCTTGGAAGAATCAGAGGAGTATGATCTTCCTTCATGCATATCTACATATGATGTGTAACCTTCATGTAAAGTTTGAACCAAATCCATTGAGCCGTTTAGGAGGAGTAGTGCTTGAAAGAATCCGAGGCATATGATCTTCCTTCATGCATATCTACATATAATGTGTAACCTTAATGTAAAGTTTAAACCAAATCCATTGAGCCGTTTAGGAGGAGAAGTGCTTACAAGAAATGTGGAGGTATGTGCACAGGAGTCCCTCGCAGGTAACCTCTAACTTGAATTATCTCCCCTTGGAAGAATCCGAGGCATATGATCTTCCTTCATGCATATCTACATATGATGTGTAACCTTCATGTAAAGTTTGAACCAAATCCATTGAGCCGTTTAGGAGGAGTAGTGCTTACAAGAAATGTGGAGGTATGTGCACAGGAGTCCCTCACAGGTAACCTCTAAGTTGAATTATCTCCCCTTGGAAGAATCCGAGGCGTATGATCTTCCTTCATGCATATCTACATATGATGTGTAACCTTGATGTAAAGTTTGAACCAAATCCATTGAACCGTTTAGGAGGAGTAGTGCTTACAAGAAATGTGGAGGTATGTGCACAGGAGTCCCTCACAGGTAACCTCTAAGTTGAATTATCTCCCCTTGGAAGAATCTGAGGTGTATGAACTTCCTTCATGCATATCTGCATATGATGTGTAACCTTCATGTAAAGTTTGAACCAAATCCATTGAGCCGTTTAGGAGGAGTAGTGCTTACAAGAAATGTGGACATATGGACAGACAGACAGGGTGATTCCTATATACCCCCCCAAACTTTGTTTGCGGGGGATATAATGACTGCATATTTAAGGTCTTTAAAGATTGACTATTGCATCAGCCAATCAAATTGTCGCCTATAAAATTGTTAGGTATCAACAGGAAAGATAACTCATATAAGTAAACAAAGCGTTGGTGGCAGAGTGTCCATATTGTATAGTAATCATTTTTATAGCAGAGCCGAAAGGTTGGTTGTACCAAGTGATTTCATTTGACATAAACAAGAGCACCTATTTCAATGGTCAATTTGAGACAACCTATTATACGGGGACTTCAGATCCAAAATATTTTGGTCTGATTTTAATGAGATTTGATTAACATTTAACAATCTAAAGCTCTAATAATGGGTTGGCATGATAAAAAGAATATATAGTAATAACTTGTTTATCTTTATTTTTTTCAGTTTTTAACAAAATCAACAATATGTAATCTAAAGGTGTTTGATCCATGCTTTTAATGCCATTTAAACAATTGTTCAGTCATCACAACAGTTATTCCATCTACCCATGTGTTTCCTGGCTTTCTCACACCAGTACTGCACACAACAATCTTTTTCAAGCAACTAGCTGCTTTCCCACATAGGCTGTTAAACCCTTTGATGGAAGACAAATGATGCTTGTTGCATTGACTTTTGTCTTAGTCAGAAAGAATGTTGGCAGATATTGGGCTCAAACTCACAACCCCTGGATTGATAGCCTGCGTGACTACTGACTGAGAGACCTGGGCTCAACCTGGGCAACACAGATGGAAAGCAAATCCTCCATCCTGCTCCCTTACACAGACAATATTTGACTATTCTGTAGTATCAGGCTTTGAAAACATTGCAGGAAAAAAGAAATGCTGGAAACCATATGACCGGCGCACTGCCAAAACAAAATGGTAAAGCATTTGCGACCAGTGTAGATCAAGATCAGCCAGCACATCCATGCAGTCTGATCTGGCTTCTGACTGTTCGCCTATTAGCCATAGAAGATTTCAAGAATTTTCTGTAAAACAGTAACCATTTGTATCATTGGAATTTATGCATCGGCAAGTTATTTTTCCACATGTTCAATAATCCACATAGGTTGGTTTTCCTGAATGTTCTTATGAACCTATCCATAAGCTCCTGCAACAGCTAAGAACTTAAGAAATACTTAACCCTTTCCCTCATATAGACGCTTTCTGACGCCTCTGCAGCAGACTGCTTTTTGAAAACATAGTGACAAAAGTAGAAATTGCTCAAAACGAGCAATTTCTCCTTTTGCCACAATGTTTTCCACTTTTTGTCATAGGTTATCCATTCTATTATAGAGATTTTCCATTATTTGACAAAATATGTTAAAAGTCTGCAGCAGAATTGTCGTATGAGGGAAAGGGTAAAGAAATACTTAATATTTCATTTATATTAATACTTCTATTAAAAGAATTCAGTTAGAACATAGTTATAACAAGAGCTGTCGGAGGACAGCGCGCTCGACTATATGCCGCTTATTCACATAAAGAACTATTTCATTATATTGCACTTAAGTACTATTAACCCTTTCCCTCATATGGCAATTCTGCAGCAGACGACTTTGAACTTATTTTGTCAAAACATAGAAAATCTCCATCATTGAATGGATAACCTATGACAAAAAGTGGAAAACATTGTGGCAAAATTTTCTAAGTAATTCAAGGGCCATTACTCCATATTTAGGATGCACTGGAGTTATCTAACCTTATTGTACGATGGTCCTTAACAAATGTGTGAAGTATGAAGTGATTTGAATTATGAAACTTTAACCAGATGTTAAAACTGACCGAGTTTAAAAATAGCAAAACCTAAAAAAAAGGTTTACCAAATGTTTGACATCATGCAAAACCCGTTTGATATGTTGAAGAATTATATTTGATAAATGAATGATCACAATTAGAAAGGAATGTAACCAAAAATTATGAATTTATCTAAAATTCTCAAAATCAAACAAAAATCATGTTATTTATTCCCAAAAAGTCACACTCAGCATCTTCAACATACAATGTGAAGAAAGGTATTATATGTAATTATATTCCAAATATGAAAGCCCTAACACAAGTACTTATTGAGAAAAATTAAAAAATTAAATGAAAATGCCAACTTGCCCTAAAACTTTAACCACCCAAAATCATGTCTTTTGCCGCAAAAAGAAGGTCACACTCAGCATCTTCAGCATACAATATGAAGAAATGTATTAGATGTAATTATATTCCAAATATGAAAGCCCTAGCATAAGTACTTATTGAGAAAAAAAAATTAAAAAAAATATTCCAACTTGCCCTAAAACTTTAACCACAGAAAATCATGTTTTTTACCCCAAAAAGAAGGTCACACTCAGCATCTTCAGCATTCAATGTGAAGAAAGGTATAAGATGTAACTACATTCCAAATATTAAAGCCGTAGCACAAATACTTATTGAGAAAAATTAAAAAATTAAATGAAAATGCCAACTTGCCCTAAAACTTTAACCACCCAAAATCACATCTTTTACCCCAAAAAGAAGGTCACACTCAGAATCTTCAGCATACAATATGAAAACAGGTATTAGATGTAATTATATTCCAAATATAAAAGCCCTAGCATAAGTACTTATTTAGAAAAAAAAATTAAAAAAAATATTCCAACTTGCCCTAAAACTTTAACCACAGAAAATCATGTTTTTTACCCCAAAAAGAAGGTCACACTCAGTACCTTTAACATTCAATGTGAAGAAAGGTATAAGATGTAACTATATTCCAAATATTAAAGCCCTAGCACAAATACTTATGAATGAAAATGCCAACTTGCCCTAAAACTTTAACCGGACACCGACGGAGACGCCGACGCCGGGGCGAGTAGTAAAGCTTTCATATTCTTCGAATAGTCGAGCTAAAAACGACCAGGTGACATAAGTTCTAGATTACATTATAAACTGACATACTCTGATAAGACTGCATATGCAAAATGCTCGGCTGTGTCTTCATTGTACGTAGATGCAACAAATCACCTGATAAGACTTACTACAACTCGTATCAAAGATTTGGCAGTTAGAATATTGCATCAACAATTGGGTTTAACACAATATTTAACACTTCCTGGATATGATAGTTACCTTCTTTGAAAAAATCTGTGGGAAAAACAGGTTGTATTTGGATGTATAATTTGGATGCATTGTTTGAAAAGGAGAAATATTTCTTTTCCAACAATTTCTCCTTTATCTTCAATGTTTTCAAAAGTCGTCTCTTAACCAAGCCTGCTCTAGACATAATAAACTCTTCAAATTATGCTATATACATGTACTATAATCACTTTCTTCAGTATCTGGCAAATTAAAAAAGCAACTATAAAATAGCAAGTAGAAACTTCTTTTACTTTCCAACAATTTGTTCTAACCATTTTATACACACACACTTAATGTATTTGTTTGCAGCAGCAAATTTGTAAATATCACCTTAATACACGCTTTGACAAATAATTTCTCAACAAAACTTTCAGTCAATTTACTTACATAAAACATCACTTCTCAAACCACTAAATCTTTTCAATTCCTTTGTTATAATGATCTAATGTCAATCAACCCTTTTAAACTTAAAATGATCCCTATGAGATATACCAGTTCCATTTGGTCTCATCATCTTGCTCATCTTCACTGTCTTCTATATAGCCTTCATGGCTATTAAGGTTGACACGTGGCAGTCCTCTGAGGGAATTCACCTTCTTCCATATACGCCTGAAGGAAACAATTATTATCTCAACCCTTTTCCATCAACAGATGCACCAGCAGCAGACAACTTTTGAAAACATTGTAGCAAAAGGAGTAATTGCTTATAACTGGCAATTTTTCCTTCTGCTACAATTTTGCAACTCTAACACTATCAATTTAATTTCATTATAGAGATCTTCCATACATTTGCATGGATGTTTTTAAAGTTGTCTGCTGCAGATTCTTTGTATGTGGGAAAGGGTAAATTATCTTCCCGATACAGACATCATCTGATGTAGACTGTTCAATGGTTGACTGTTCAAAAAATGATGGACTCAAGAAAATTTATCAAATCTTGCAAATTTGCCTTTTCCCACAATATTTTCAATGATGTATAAAAAAAAGAAATATTTAAATGGATGTGACCGTTATAACTGACAATCGGTCTTAAATTCTGGATATAAAAATGACACACCGTCATGCCCATACCCATTCTGATCAAGCTCTGCATTGGTTGTATACTCTCAATGTACAGTAAAATAATCTTTTTGAACAACATGGTCAAATCACTGATTAGACTATAAGAATATAATTATCGATTTAGCAAAAACCTTACAACAGTGATTGCTCTATGACAGCTTTTCCTACATTAAAGCTCATAATATATCAAATTTGGTCACAATATCTTTGCATATCCATGCAAAACACCATGGCAAATTTCTTATTATGAACAATTGCTTCATAGGCCACAATGTTTTTCAACATGGTCTGCTTCATTTTAAAATGCCTCTGCAATCGACTTATTGGTCTTGTTTACAATAATTTTTTAGTGTAAACATTAGTATAGTGATGGCTTGACGCAACCCGAAGTTGCTTTGGGGATATAAAGAAAGTTAAAACAAAAAATGACATGAAACATATGACACTATCTATATACCTTGCATCTCTTTCACTAGTATCTGCATCCTGAATTGAGGCTTTCAACTCTGTCTCCATTTCATTGTTACTTCTCTCAAAGTATTCATTCTGCTTTAACAGTTTCTGTACCTCTATCTGTAAGCAAATTCAAAATAATTGACCTGTTCTCTCATTAAAGTGTCCGGAGGAACACTACACTTCGACGAATTTCTAATTGGCCACCATATAAAATATGATATTATGCGACATGTTTAATCAATAAATCTAAAGTTTGGTTATGTTCATATTGTACACACCAATCTATCGATTTACAGAAAGAAAACACGTATTCATGTTCAAAATCGTCCATGCAGAATGGTAGGTGCGAAAATAACCTATGTGCTTGCCTTCTTCGTGCACAGCATGGTAGTTGTTGTATTTGGTAGGAATGTATTTTTCGTGGATTGCCTTTCATGAAAACCATTAAATATGGCAAGAATGAGCATTGCAGAACGCGCTCAAGTCGTCGGATTGATTCGTGCCGGCACCCCCATCAGACAGGTATGTTATAAAAGATGCAATATGTTTGATTATTTGTTATTTAGTGCAAAATATTGACAGAAACATATTTTTTTCTGTTAAATGACCTGCAAAAAGTCCGGATTTAAATCCGATTGAGCATGTGTGGGACCTATTGAAGCGCAAGGTGCGTGCCCCGCCGCTTCAACCAAATCTCAGAGAGCTCACGCGTGTTATTCATTAGATGTGGACGGCCATTCCACAACAGTATCTGCACAGATACATTATATCAATGAGGACAAGGTGCCTTACTGTAATTGCCGCAGCAGGTGGACATACAAAGTATTGAAACGAAATCAACTACGACGTGATTTGATCTTGCAGTTTTTGTTTTAAGGGTGTCCATGTTAACCCTCTCTGTTAAGTTCGTTCCTGTGATCAAATTTCAATGAAGTTTTATTTTACATACCGTATTAGGAATAAATTGTATTAAACTTATATTTGGTTATTTGTATTTTTCTCCGAATTCTTTTCCTAAAATATGATAAAAACTAGGTGGCCAATTAGAAATTTGTCGATGTGTAATGTCGCCTTACAATATGTAAATAAAGGAAAGAGTGAAGGATGGAAAGAGGACTCATTCAAAAACATGCAACACAAAAAACTGTCTATAATGTGACTGTTTTTAAAAGTCAACTTTGATGAAAAACATTATAAAAACAGGAGAAATGACTCAGTTAAACCCTATCCAGGGGTACTTAACCCTTTTCCACATACAACAAATCTGCAGCAGACGACTTTGAAAACATAGTGACAAAATCATGGAAAATCTCCATAAAACATAGCTTAATTGTAAAATAAAGTTGAAAACATTGTGGCAAAAGGTTTAAATTGCTCATCATGAGCAATTTCACCTTTGGCCACAATGTTTTCAAAAATTCGTCTGCTGATATTGCGTCAAAATGCGCCTGCAGGTGAGAAAGGGTTAAAGAAATGGTCCTAGTTGAACCATTCTTTTGAGTATCCACAGTATAGTGATGGAGGTTCAAATCAGGATTTTAGAAGATGACACCTTTTTAACCCTTTCCCTCACATAGACGATTTCTGACGCCTCTGCAGCAGACAGCTTTTTGAAAACATAGTGACAAAAAAAGAAATTGCACAAAACGTGCAATTTCTCCTTTTGCCACAATGTTTTCCACTTTTTGTCATAGGTTATCCATTCAATTATGGAGATTTTCTATGTTTTGACAAAATACTTTCAAAGTCGCCTGCTTCAGAATTGTCGTATGAGGGAAAGGGTTAATCTAGAGCTCTGATGAGAATTGTAATCAAGAGACTGGGTCAAACCATTCTGCCATTAGGTACTCATCTGGTAACATGTAGTGTTATGCCTAGAGCAAGTCAGGGGAACATTTTCCCACCTAAAATTGCCTATGTCCCTTAACGCATTCCCACATACAACAAATCTTCAGCAGGTGACTTTGAATTGAAAATATTGTGGCAAAAGGACAAATTGCATGTTTTGAGCAACATTTCCCTTCGTCACAATGTTTTTCAAAAGTTGTCAGCTGCACTAGCGTCAGAAAGCTTCCATACATGGGAAAGGGCTAAGTAAATAGCTCTTTCTTTTGAATGATGTTTTAAGATGCTCTCAACTGTATTTCGGGTATATCACTGTGTTTCATGGGTTAATTACCAGTATTAATGGTAAGTTTATTGTGACATCAGCGCAACAGTCCCTTCAAATCTGAGCGCCAGAGAGGGAAGTCACTATCAACATTTTAACCATTTACTCTTTCAGAAGATTGATCAGTCATTGTCACAAGCGCAGTTTGTCTTCCACCAATAGAATAAATAGCCTGAGAAAGTAGCCAGTTGCCTGGATAAAACATTAGGTAAGAAAGCCAGGAAACACAGATTAAGTGAATTGGCTGCCATTATGTAACTGAAATACTGATGAAAACGGCATTTAATTCCAATCAATCAATCTGCTGTGCGGGCATTAACCCTTTCCCTCATATAGACGCTTTCTGACGCCTCTGTAGCAGACGACTTTTTGAAAACATAGTGACAAAAGAAGAAATTGCACAAAACATGCAATTTCTCCTTTTGCCACAATGTTTTCCACTTTTTGTCATAGGTTATCCATTAATGTATGGAGATTTTCTATTTTTTGACAAAATACGTTCAAAGTCGTCTGCTGCAGAATTGCCGTATGAGGGAAAGGGTTAAAGGTTGACCGTATCTGGCAAAGGGTTGACCCTAGGTTCATACCTCTGTTTCTTTGATGCACTGCTCCAGATGAGTGCACACAGTCAATGGCACATGTTCCTCTCTAAGTTTTCTCCTGAGATCCAACAACGCGTCAAATTTCTCCATTATCAAAGCCTTTCTATGTTCCAGTTCGTCGGCTAACTCAATCGGGGCATCGTCCCTGTGCGTGAAACTCATGACTTGTTTGTGCTGAGGTTCTGAAAAAACAAAACCAGAACTTTTTAGACAAAAATACATATCTCCTCTTACTCCTCCCATCCCAACTGCATGTTATCCGGGCTTGGAAAAGTATAAGTTAACCCTTTCCCACATACAACAAATCTGCAGCAAACGGCTTTGAAAACATCTAGACTAAACTATAGTTAAAGATAGCTTAATTTTTTAAAAAGTTAAAACTATAGTGTTAAAAGGAGACATTGCTCATAATGTGCAATGTCTCCTTTTGCCACCATGTTTTCAAAAGTCGTCTGCTGCAAATATGTCAAAATGCATCTTTATGTGGGTAAGGGTTAACTTATACTTCTTCTGCAGGAATCGATTTTGTGAAGAATCTGAGAGTTTCCAAATGCAAAGTGAACAAGTCTTTGTTGAAAATTCTACATTAAAAGGGTGACAGCAACAATAGCATTAACGTAGCTGCTTTATGACATTTTGTTCTACATAAGGTAGTTTTATATAAGTCATCTGCGAAAGAACGTAAAAATCAAGTCAACTGTGTATCAGAAATTGTCCACCCTCTTGCAAAATGTGGAAATGCTCATCAGGAGCAATTTCCACTTTTGCAATAATGCTTTCAACTTTATTCAATAATTGATCTTTCATTTATAGAGTTTCTGTACTTTTAACTAAATGTTTTCGAAGTCATCTG
This sequence comes from Serripes groenlandicus, assembly GCA_031761405.1. Taxonomy (NCBI): domain Eukaryota; kingdom Metazoa; phylum Mollusca; class Bivalvia; order Cardiida; family Cardiidae; genus Serripes; species Serripes groenlandicus. Next base: position 27,543,160 of record JASEVX010000005.1, read on the forward strand.
TTGCATGTGGGAAAGGGTAAAAGCAGTCATACCTGGCTCTGGAGCAGTGGCAAACCAATCTTCGTGTTCTTTTACTTCATCTCTTAATCTGTAATTGAATAAAAGTTTTTAATTCACTTGAAAGCACCACAATAGACTTGTATTCTTCACCCGAGTTCTTTGATTAGTATCTTCAGGTTGGGACATTAACCCACATACAGACAGAGTTTTATCCATCTGCAGCAGAAGGCTTTAGAAAATGTTGTAGCAATGGGAGAAATTGTGAAACATTGCCACAATGTTTTAATCAGTAGTTATTATCCTATTTTTTATAGAAACTAGCCCAGCTAATTGACTGTCATATTTCTTCATCCTTTAACAAGGATTTCACAGGTTTTTTTTAGAGAATTTAGAAACAATACTGCCAAATTCTTTTGAAATGTAAGTTTTTATTTTTTACCACATTTCTGTGTCAAAGTAACCAGAGTTGTATAATGTATTCAATCATTTGGATAATTTAAGAGAGAATTACTAAAAGAATGAACCTGTGAAATTTGTTTGATATTGGTAATGTGCTTTAATAAGAGATTTGAAGAAATTGATAAATTAATAAAGATTTAAAGCCATTTTCCACCTAAAAAAACCCACATAGACTGTTGGACATTAATTGGTGGAAGATAAATGATGCTTGTCACATTGACTTTTTGTCATACGTCGTAAAGAATGTTGGCCGATCTTGGGTTTTAACTCACAACCACTGGATAATACAGTATGAACACAAAGCGTTCAAGGCAAGCTAAAGCAAAAATATTTTTTTTTACTTACCTTTGATTGTCCTCCAGTAGTTTTCTTGCTTCGTTTTCTAATCTGTCTACCTTATCCTTGGCGTCAGCCAAGTCCTCTGGCCTAGAGGTACCCCTTAAAGACATCTGCTGAACCTGGTCCCGCAACAGTCTGCTGTGTTGGGGAGTTTGGCTGTCTAATAACTTAGAGATATAGCTGTCATACTCGGTCTACAAATTCGTTTAATTTTATTTTAGTTACATATCAATTCATTGACCATTTAACCCTTTCCACCATACAACAAAATATAATCTGCAGCAGACGACTTTGAACACATCTTATTAAAATCACGAAAAATTTCTATATATATGAAGGTTTACTTACTGACAAAAATTGAAAACATTGTGGCAAAAGGAGAAATTGCTCGTTTTGAGCAATTACTATTTTTGTCAAAATGTTTTCAAAAGTCATCTGCTGCAGGAACTTCAGAAAGTGTCTATATGTGGGAAAGGGTTAACTTTTGATACAGGAATCCTATCAGCAGTTAGATTTACACACATGTAACAAACAATTGTTTTATTGAAGGGTCTTAAATTATAAGGGATAAGAATTCTCGTATTTTAATGTGAATAAGCGAATACGGGACAAAATGTCCACGGGCAAAATGCCACAGGACATAATGTCCACAGACAAAATGCCCACGGACATAATGTCCATGCACAAAATGCCACAATGCCACAGTTTATTTCGAAAACATTTTATTGTGAATTATAATGTTAAAGCAGCACACCACAAGTGTTATGGGAGGCCAGGATGTAAATGGGATGTGTGGATAGCTGATAAAAGTGATAGATCATGAACTGTTTCACTCGAGTACTGCTGCCATGTGTGGTGTGCTGCTTTAACATTATAATTCACAATCAAATGTTTTCGAAATAAATTGTGGCATTTTGTCCTCTTTTCATATTGTGGCATTTTGTCCGTAGACATTATGTCCTGTGGCATTTTGTCTTTGGACATTATGTCCGGATACCGAATAAGCATATGAAATATGACATTGCATCACTGGTCTCATATGATGCATATTTGCCTCATGAAAGCCCAAAAAACGAAATATTGCATCACTTTCAGTGATCAAATACGTTTTTTGAGAATTTGATAAGGGAACTCTATCCCTTGCTAATTTAATTACCCCCTTATAACACACACTAGTTTCAATACACAGGCATAAATATCACAAGGATAGAATTCCTAATTAAAAGGTGAAAAGGAGACTGTTTGTTAGACGCTTCATGAGGCATAGATGTATTTTCTTTCAAAAGCCTTAAAAGGTTACTGTACATTACGAAATATTTTCCAATGTAAGACTTTGAAAATGGTAGTAATGACTTTCCCTTCTTGGCGCTCAGGGTTGCAAGCTTAGTATTAGGAAAGACTTGCACATGTCAGGATGCATTGACAAGTAGTATTGGTAAATGACTGAGGAATCGCCATGATATAATAGGTTATTGCATCTGTATGGGAAAATATTTTGTTTCACAAGTTTCTTTGGCAGAGTTGCCAGATAAGACTGAAATATTGTTGAACCTGCGTTAAACATCATACAAAAAAATTAATTTCCAACGTCCCTTTATGTGGTGCTTACTTAGATAAAGATTTAACAAAAAACATTTTGACCTGTTGTTGCTCATACCAAGAGTTTATTTACAATTCCCACACACAACAAATCTGCAGCAGACGACATTGAAAACGTCCAGACAAAAATCAGGGAATTCTCAATAAATGAAAGAATAGATACTGAACTGAGTTATAAACATTGTAGCAAGAGGTGAAATTGCTAATTATGAGCAATTTCTCTTTTTGGTATAATATTTTCAAAAACCATCTGCTGCAGATGCCTCCAAATGCCTCTACATGTGGGAAATGGTTAAACTTTTGATAAGTACGGGAATTCTATCATGATATTTTTCTCCATTTGCCACAATGTTCATATCTGATGCTTGAGTATGGGTCTACAGTTGAGGAGGATCATATCCATGTCTTTAACACTTTCCCACACATAGATGCTTTCTGACGCCTGTGCGGCAGACGACTATTGAAAACTATTTTCAGTAAAAATACCTTCAATTATAGGGATTTTCTATATTTTTTGTACACATGTTTCTTAAGTCTTCTGCTGCAGATTTGTTGTATGTGGGAAAGGGTTAACCACTACCATAATGATAATGACATTTGTTCTTATTAGAAATAAGCTAGGCAAAATGTCTCACCAAGGTACATCCTTTGTACTAACTGCACCTGTCAGGGGCATAGCTCCCTTTAGGCACTGTAGGCACGTGCCTACACATTTTTTCTCAAAATGCCCCAAAATGCAGCTGCGGCGATAGACATCTGTGTAATGTATCGACCAGATCAGCCTGTGCTGTCCGCGCAGACTGATCCAGCCAACACATTCCGTCTTCGGGGGATAAATGTATAGAGTAGTTATTCCTGAAACAAAAAATCAACAGGAGGCGAAAAGTGTCTATCCGAGTAGGCCTGTGTGGCATGTTTAGGCTGATCCGGGTCGATACTTTACGCAGAGTCCACAATGTTGATTTTCTCACGAGACGGCCTACACATTGATTATTGCAAAGCTACGCCCCTGCCTGTTTACTTACCTTTATACAATTCAGTGTGTATCCAAAAGTAGACGTGTCTTCAATCAGATCTTCAAAACTGTTACTGAACACTTGTAACTTGTGGAAATTTGGGCCCATCCCATTTAGGTTCATCATTTCTAAATCCTAGGTAAATAGCAAATACAATGTAAGAATGAAAAGGAGCTGCATCAAGGGAATATGGATCATGTTGTGTAAATGTCTGTTTAACCCATTCCCACATGTAGATGCATCTGCAGCAGATGACTTATGAAAACATCGTGACAAAAGGAGAAATTGCTCAAAACAAGCACTTTTACCCCAATGTTTTCAACTTTTTTTCAGTAAATATACCTACAAATATAGAGATTTTCTCTTATTTTTGAGTAGACATTTTCAAAGTCGTCTGCTGCAGATTTGCTGTACATGAATGTGGGAAAAGGTTAACTCTTTATCACATGCTACACACTTAATATACTGCAGGAGACTCTAAAAATATTAAGGCAAAAAAATCTGTATGAATGAAAGAATATATATATATATATATTGAAGAGAGTTGAAAAACATTGTGGTAAAAGGAACAAGAGGGCCATGTGGCCTTGGAATCGCCCACCTGAGAATGGGCTATTTAAGACATAACTCTTTCAGCGCCAATGGCAATATCATCAAGACAAACTTTCTGACAAAATCTCAAGCTGCTCAAGTCAAAAAAGACGATCTCTATAGTGTTAACTAGATTGTTCTACAATTTGGCCTAGTGACTTAGTTGTTGACCTGACCTGACCCATATTGGAACTTACCCCAGACATCATCAGGACAAATATTCTGACAAAGTTTCAACATGCTCAAGCCAAACATGTGGCTTCCAGAGTGTTAACAAGATTTCCCTTAAATTTGGCCTAGTGACCTAGTTTTTGACATGACATGACCCATATTCTAACTTGGCCTAGATATCACTTAGTCAAATGTTCTGACAAATTTTTAACATGCTCAAGCAAAAAATGTGACTTCCAGAGTGTTAACAAGATTTTCCTTCAATTTGGCCTAGTGACCTAGCTTTTGACCCAACATGACCTATATTCGAACTTGGCCTAGATTTGATGGAGATATAATTATGTTCTGATAAACTTTCATGAAGATTGGATGCAAAATGTTGCCACTAGAGTGTTAACAAGCAAATGTTGACGACGGACGACGGACAAAAGGCGATCACAAAAACTCACCTTGAGCACTTTGTGCTCTGGTGAGCACAAAATAGCTCAATATGAGCAGCAACTGTTTCTCCTTTGAATTTAATTTTTCATAATTTTACTGCTGCAGTTCCATCAGAAGATGTCTGCAAGTGGGGAAGGGTTAAGTATTGCATCAAATGGTGTATGGGCATTTTTTTTTTTTTTTATTTATTTGAGCTAATACAATTTAGCATTTCAGAACAATGAAGGTCTGGATCAGACTGTACACCTGCTCCGTCTTATTAACCCTTTCCCACATACAGGAAATCTGCAGCAATTGACTTAGAAAACATCTAGGAAAAATCATGGAAAATATCTACAAGAGATGATATAGTTATTGAATAGAGTTGAAAACATTGCGGCGAATGGAGAAATTGCTCATTATGAGCAATTTCTCCATTTGCCACATTGTTTTCAAAAAGTCGACTCTGCTGCAGATGCGTCAAAACATGTCTGCAAATGGGAAAGGGTTAAAATCTACAACAGTTTAGAGAAGCTTATAACAAGCTTATGTTAATACTATATGAACAGTGTAGATCTTGATCAGACATTGTCGACACAAAGGCTGATCTGGATCTATACTGTTCTCAAATGCCAACTTGTACATTTTCCCATGCACCGGCTCTTATTTTCGGATCAGTCTGTACACCTGCTCCGTCTAATTAGAATCTACAACAAAAGCTTATAACAAGCTTATGTTAATACTATATGAACAGTGTAAATCTTGATCAGACATTGCAGACACACAGGCTGATCTGGTTCTATACTGTTCTCAAATGCCAACTAGTACCTTTACTCATGCACTGGCTCATATTATTTTATTATGCTGAATAGTTGTGCCAAATCCTATACAGCTTTATATGGTGTTTTATGCTGCTTTCAATTGTTCAGTTATATCACAGTGCTTCCTGGGTAAGTTACCAGTTCTACTGGTCCATTTATTCTGACACCTGTGAGTTAGTCAGTTGTAATGCTAACCCCAAAACCCTGAGTGCCATGGAGACAAGGCCAATACTAACATTTCTAAGTCTTTGGTATGACTCGATCAGGCACCCTTGGTACCCAGGCTATTCATAAAATATATGATACCCTGGACAAATTGGCTGTAAAAATATCGTACTCATGAATAATTTATGAGGTGAAATGCAGCCGCTTGATTGGCAGCATGACACAAACCTCATGCGATACGAACATTACAGTGTTGTTACGGAGGAAATCGTGGTGCATTCTTAACGAAGTTTCGCTAGCCAATTTGCCCAGGGTATCATATAGTTTATGAATAGCCAGGGTACCGAGGATGCGATCAGGGAGCAAGCTTGCAACCATCCAAACCCGAGAGGAAGCTCTAAAACTCCATCACTGAGGTAGTCCCCAAATCCAATACAAATCAATCAAAAAATGGAGTTATTGTGAGCGACAGACAGACATCTGAACTCATGGAGTGATTAATTATCTGCCACTAGAGTTAGCTAAAGTAGCAGGGAGAAAGTCAGAGTCTTAATCTGGAAAAGGCTTATTTCACAATTACGATGATTGACCTTTAATCCTGTCCAAGTTCCAACATATGACAAATCTGCAGCAGACGACCTTGAAAACATCTAGACTAAAACAATGTGGAAATTCTCTATGCTGTTAAAAGAAAGTAATATTATTAAAAAGAGTTGAAAATGGTAAAATATCTCAGTATGAGCAATTTTTACATTTGCAGCAAATTTTTCAAAAGTCAAAAACTCAAAATGTTTCTGCAAGAGGGAAGGATTATACTTTATCATATCATGGTATCATTTCGACCAGTTTATATGAAAAATCCATCCAGGGTTGAGGGAGGGGTACCACATGACCAGTTTAGCTAGTTTTTAATATATAACTCTGGAGTGGGACCTTGACTTTAGTGTTATAAGCCTTGGTCTTGAGTTCATCATATTCAATTAGAGTCTTATCAAAGCAAACATTACACCAGTTTATATCAAAATCAATCAAGAGTTGGATGAGTTATGAACCAGACAGGAAAAAGGATGCACAGACAATGCGTCACACAATGAGTGAGATTCGTAACATGATAACTGTAAATCCCAAAAACAAGCATTGGTAATGGTTGCAAACAAAGATAGAATTATTTATTATTGGGGAGTGTAATTGACTAACTGACCTTATTTGGAAATCGGCCAGAAACATTTGGAGAAGAATATTTTTGAAGTATTCACTATAGCCATATAAGGCAAAACAGCCCGCCCCCTGGCGTCTACATTTTTCGAACAATCAACATGACTTGAAGGAATCTGATAGACGGTCACCCTAGGATCATGTCTATAAAATGATTAGAAAATCAGCCAATTGGTTTGTGAGGAGAATTTTTTAAAGTTTTCTTTCTTTCAATTACCATGGATAAACAAAAATGATGGAATTTTGATGAGGAAATTTAGAGGATGCTTTCTGTGAAGTTTCATCCCAATTGATCCCCTGGTTACAGAGAAGAAGATGTTGACACACAGACAACAGACGAAGCACACTGGATGTTTGACATACTAAGGCCACTTCATGCTCAGGTGAGCTAAAAATGTGAAGAGACAGTATTTTTACCTCTTGCAGTCTTCTCTCTATATGCTCCACAGCTTTAATACCTGACAATACTTTCTGTTCCCTACAGTCTTGTATTCTCAAAACAGATTCTTCAAAATGTTTCATACTATTATACTGATCCTGTTTTGTTATACCAGATTTGAATGAAGGCAAGAAGGAATGTTTAACTGTCAAATAACCATCCGCATCCAGGGTTTGTTTCAGGTCAGCCATAACATCATAGTTTGGATCCCTTGGCGAGACCCTGCTGGTTCTCATATTCAATGGTTGTCTTGCTCGCGGTGTCCTCACCATCATCTCTTGTGTGTCTAATTCCTCCACTAAAATCCCATCATCTAGCTGAGAATACAAAGACTTTGCCGAATCTGCCCTGTTTGTAGACTCAGACTTATTTATAAGCACCCTTGACATGTCTGATATTTCCTCTTTGAATTCTTCCAACTTTTCCCTGTTTGGAGGTGTAGCCCTCCTTCTGTGTGGAGGTACCGGAACGCTGCCAGTAGTACCCACACTAAACTCAAACAAAACATCTGTCATCTTTTGTCCTCCCCCAGTCTCACTTTTTGCCCTCTGAATCTGTACATCTTTAAGCAGGTCTTTGTCTTTCACAGGTGATTTCCGCTTCTTAGAACTCTTCCAGATTCTTCCCTGGGTTTCAGTAATGGACTGTCTATATAGATTTTTCTCATTCAGATGCCCGAATGAGTAATCTTTAATGTCCTTCTTCTGAACAGTTTCAATATTATTGAGGGCATCCTTCAGATGTTTGTTAGAGGTAAACTTATAGGCAGTCATCTTCAGCTTTACCTTCGACTACTCAGTCAGTTACATGGCTTTTTCTGTACAAGAAAAGAAAATATTTTCTTTTAAAATTCTGAATACAGTTTACAGAAACAACATTTGCACAGTTGATTGATTAGTGTTTTACGCCTCTTTAAAAAAAATCAGTTATATCACGCAATTTCCGAGCGCTCTACCACTACACCACTGAAGCTGTCTTTTGAATAGTAGTTTGGACTGAAAATAAGTTAAAGAAGTCCATTTTGTTTTTCCTCTTTGATTTAAATATACAATGATGTTCTCTATTTTAGTAGTGTTTGAATTTAGAACAATTAAGAAGGACTACAAAAAGGGAAAGGGGCTTAAACATTCATAAAATTCAAAAAGTAAAATAAATACAGAGATTGAAATTAAACTTGCATACTGGCAAAATGAAAGAAATTGTTAGAAAGAACACAAGCTATTGTTTCATCCAAAAGAAAAAGAAAACATCACTTGTAAAGAAGTCACTTAGGCCAAATGAAAATCCTGCAACAACATCAGAACAAAATACAATGTAGTGGCCTTCAGTAGAAGTAATGTTGAAAGACCTTGAATCATTTTGATACCAAGAACATCCTAGTCAACTTTGTGCATGTTTTCAGGTTAAGCAAATTCTTGTGAGACACAACTTCTCAACACTGTAGTGATCTATCACATAGACTTTATCACAGGAAGACACCAGATGACCTGATCAGAAAAGTATTTGACACAGTACCTCAAAGACGACTGTTACATAAGTGTTGGCATCATGATAATACTCATAAAAGCAACCACTGGATTAAGTCATAAATATGTCATTGCTAGCAGAAGGTAGTCCTAACAAAGTCATCATCCACAGACACTCCAGTCATCTCCCAAGTACCACAAGACACAGTTTGAACCCCTGATGATCCTGTTGTACACCAATAACAAAGCTGACCAGGTATTCCATCTGACAAGCATCAATCTCTTCGATTCGCTACTATACAGAACAACCAACACTATATATGATGAAACACAGCTCCAGCAGTACAATGCTTAGCTTAAAACAGCTTTTAAATGAGGTTTCATGCAAAGAAATGCAACCTTCTCATTAATCCCCTGAAGTGAACTACAATATCTGAGCAAACAAGTACTTGAACAGTTATCCACAATGCCCTAGAATTTACTCTGATCTTTTGATAGCTCCACATTTGTTTGGTGAGATTTTGAGGTTTCGCCTTTAATACTGATCAGGAATAACTCTTGAGAAAAAAAATATGCTTGCAGTGATTTTGTTACCTATCTAGTAAGTATTTGAACATTTAAAGTACAAGGAACTGATTGGAACATTGTTTGTGTCCAAGAATATAATCATTGAATTACTAAAGAAGTTGGTAAAATGGCAGAAAGGCATTAAACAAACAGTATCACATCTTTGCGTCTGAAGATGGCACTTAAATAATCCATTTAAAATGGCGACTTGATATCAATCACAAGTCAATGAAGAATAACGTGACAAACATGTAGCGATATGAATGTTATCTTCAGTCCATTTGCAACAATATTTCAAACAGGTCGTTAGTTTTTCACACCTTTTTCAATTGTTCTTTCAATTGGATAGATGTAAGAAATACATGTTTAAATTATTACATATAATAACTTGTTCGTCAAATCATTAGAACTATCCCTCTATCATTCTAATATATATTCGAATGAAATGGGGACGGTGGGACGCATTAATGAAAAACGCGGCCCTTGATCTTGTATATTTCTTATTCATGTAAATAATACCGACACAGGTTAATTAAAAACTGTAAGTACGAACCACTTCTAATTATTGATTTTTAAATTTCTTACTTTCGTTAATGATATTATATTCACTTATTAAACGTAGTGTTGTTTATCATTGCTACTTGTTTTCATTTAACTGTTTTTTATGCTTTGGTTTTTTAAAGTAAATCAATTCTTTCAAATATCAAATATTAAATAGAGATACTAAGAGGCCAACAAAAACCTCACATTGGAAATTATAAAAGACATTTCGAAGTAAGTAAATGATGGCCAGATTATTCACAGAGAAAAGACTTTTTGATGAACAATGAAACACATTTTGATTTCTTGCAAGTACATGAGTACTGGATCGGAAGAGTATACGATAAGCGAGTACTCATATATTATTATTAATATATTAAATACTTATTCCCATCCCTAATATACATCAGACTTGACCTGAAAGTGGAAGACACACATTTGTAACATCTCTGAAAGGGCTAACTAGGTTTTAAATCTATTTTATAGACATGTAGAGGAGTCAAATCATCATGTTTGTGCACCCCAACTGGAATACTCAACAGTCTGAGACCACTATTAATACAAGGTATACAAAGACACAAATATGAGAGGAAATATGATTGATTTGACATACAACTAACTACACATTTACAAAGAGAGTCAAGGTTTCTGTACTAGGAATGCATTTTTATATTTTGACTGTTCACATCCTGTTACAATGCAATATGTTTCATCGATATATTGAGACTAGTTCAAAGAGAGCATAACATCCTTGTTCAACAAACTCAACTGGCTCCTTTTGGGGAACAACGAAGATAAAACAAAAACATTGTATCATCTTTTAAAAAAACCTGCCAAACAACATAACCACGTACAAGAACATCTGCTCGACAAGTATTATCAGAGATTGTAATTTACTATCCTAACCTAATGCATGCAGAGTCTGTAGACAGCTTTATTGCTCGCTCATCCGACAGGATTGCTTGCGTTTGGCTTAGAAGAATAGACTATTGACAACTGTTTACCGCGGTGCTTTCAATAAAATGCTAGTGTGGTTAATGAAAATGCGACATGCACTGTTACATACTTTATCAAGATAAAGGTCCAAAGGTCAGCTTTAAAAGATTCTTATTTGAGTTGTTCAGGTCATCTTGTTTTGAAAGGTTGCTAACGAAACAAATTAAAGAGCTTTCAAGGTAAGTAACTCGTTCTCAAAATAAATTCCGGTACCACCCGGTGATGATTTTTTTTAACTGTTTGGAAATGATATAAACTTTTTATACGTTTGTTAGTCAGATTTGATCTAACGTTGATCAAAAACGTTTTTAAATTTCGTGTTAATATTGATGAATAGTTACAAGGCAGAGATTAATCGCATGCAAGGGAGATAACAACATGCTAATGATTAACCTCCCTTTAAGACTCTTCACTATGTTTTCATTTCATTACCAATCCGAAAGTGGTAATTCCAAGGTGCACATATTATATTTATAATTTATTTTAAGACGAACACTTTAAGCATGGGTCGAAAAGCGACTGTCGCGACGTGTACATTAAATCAATGGGCAATGGATTTTGAAGGGAATTTGTCCCGTATTTTACAAAGTAAGTTGATATCTGTATATATACGATTTATAAGTGTATTAAATATAAGTTTTTTCGTCCCAAAATATTTTCGACCATAAATCAAATTATAGTGATATCTAAGAGTGACACCTGTGTCTTTTGGGGCAAATAAAAATAGAGATAGGTCAGCTCTATTTAGCCCTCTGCTGATCTTTATCCACAGACGGATGGACTTTCCTGGCTCTTGTTTGGTATAGTTCATTCACCACAATGTCCTCAAAAATTAAATTTATAGGTAAAGGTCACACAAATCTGGGTCAGAAAGGACCAAAACTAAAAAGATCGAAAAACAAAAATGACCAGGTTAAAAAGGTCCACTTTCTGAAACCTGTATTCAATTTTACTTTCAAGTATTGTTTTCACTATTTAATGAAAAAAATGGACTAAAGATGTTGGATTATATTAAAATATAAATAAATATATTGTTATTTTATAAATGCTCATGTGATGTAAAAAAGTATATTTTAAAGTATGTTAATCTTGTTTCAAGTCGCATACATCGGGATAAGGGTTAATGTAAATGTATTGTCATTTTATTCCAGTGAAACGTATTTGATTTTACTTAAATAACAGTAACAAATAAATGCAAGTTGAAGTCATCTAGTATTATTTTTTAAGAAATTGCAAGAAAGTTACAGAAGTATTATTTGTACATCTAAAATATTGTGAAGAATTGAGTAACAAATACGACAGACAACATTGGTTAAATTATGGAAAATCTCTATAAATGAAGTATTAATAAAGAAGAGAGTTGAAAAAATTGTTGCAATAGGAGAAATTGCTCATCATTACCAAGATAATAAATTACAATTGCGGGTTTTGATATACTTTTAACCCTTTCCCTCATACGACAATTCTGCAGCAGACGACTTGGAACGTATTTTGTCAAAAAATAGAAAAATCTCCATAATTGAATGGATAACCTATGACAAAAAGTGGAAAACATTGTGGCAAAAGGAGAAATTGCACGTTTTGTGCAATTTCTTCTTTTGTCACTATGTTTTCAAAAAGCCGTCTGCTGCAGAGGCATCAGAAAGCGTCTATATGAGGGAAAGGGTTAAAGGAAATAAAGTTTACTTTATTTCCAAAAAGACTTTCAACACTTGCATTGTTTCTAGCCAAACAATATAACAGACATACATGTACATTTTTTAACAACGATCAATAAGCAAAATTGTGAATAATCAAAAAAAAAAAAAAAAAGAGTTAAAATCAACAACCATTTTACGATGCAAACATAATCGAGCATCATATTATACCATATGTCATTATGTGTTAATTGGGGATTAAAGATGGGACTTTTTAACCCGGTCCTTTTTGGATCAGTCCTTTTTAGGACAATTTTGGCCTTTTTGACCGTTAACCGACCCACCAATAGTGGATATTAATTATAATAGTGGGCTGTTTGCAGTCATAAATACTCATAGTGAAAATTTCTAGTAACATGGTTGAAAGCCTTATCTGACCTCCATGGCCTTTAACCTTAGAGGCATCTTGCAGCACAAAATAGTCCTGCATAATATACAAATTTATGCACGTAAATGATACGGATACTGAAAGCAAATAAAAAATACTTGTCTGACTTCTCATCTGAATGAAACAGTGCAGGAAAAGTGTAACTTCAAAATTTCAAAAGGGATCATTGTAGGGTTCTACAACAAGGAACCAATTCCGTTTTGGTGTTACTACCATTTCTGTCAATCATTCTATTCTTCATTGTTAAATTATATCATGAAAAACATATGTCTGGTGATTTGGGATCTTATTGACTCTCTTAAACATTGAAAACAAATAGTAAAAAATATGGAAACTCTCTATAAATGAAAAAGAAATTACTGAATAAAATTGAAAACATTGTAGTAAAAGGTAAAATTGCTCATTATGAGCAATTTCCCCTTTTGCCACAATGTTTTCAAAAGTCGTCTGCTGTAGAGGCGTCAGAAAGCGTCTGTATGTGGAAAAGGGTTTAATAGGATCATCGGAAGTTTAATTGGCATCTAGTGGGGCTATATTATAAATTTATTACTAAGTTGTTTTGTTAAAAGATGCAACTAGGACTAAATAATATGAAGATGGACAGCGCACTGTACTGGTCCTTTCCAGACATGTGTCTGTGCTATACAGTTAGCCTTATAAAGAACAAATTCTTCTTTTTAGAAAAATCTTGGGTATGACGCCCATACTCCTTTCTATCTGAAACTTTTTAGCTCGTCTGATTTTTTGAAAAGAAAAGACGAGATATTGTTGTCACTTGATCGGCGGCGGTGGCATTGGTTAAGTTTAGCGTTCAGGTCACTTACATGGAAACTATCAAATCTAATAATTTGAAACATGGAAAACTTGTTCATCTAATACCCTTCTTCCCATTGTATGCTAAAGATGCTGAGTGTGGTCTGTTTTTTGGGGTAAAATACATAAATTTTGATGTATTTTGGTTGATTTTGAGAATTGGCAGTGTTGTTTACGTTTTCCGTTTAGGTCACTTACATGGAAACTATCAAACCTATTGTATGATAAAGTTGCTGTGTGGGCCTGTTTTTTTTGCGGTAAAAAACATAAATTTTTGATGTATATTGGTAGATTTTGAGAATTGGACATAGTTGGTTAAATTTTGCATTTTGGTCTCTTACATAGAAACTATCAAACCTATTACTTTGAAATTTGGAAAACTTGTGTATCTAATAACCTTCTTTACATTGAATGATAAAGATGATGAGCAGGCCTGTTTTTTGGGGTAAAAGACATAAATTTTGATGTATTTTGGTCGTTTATGAGACTTGGTCATAGTCTCTTCATTGTTTGTTACATTGATTTCAAATTTTTCCCAAACAATAAAAACATAATGTACATCAAGACAACATATTATGAATATCTTCAATCAGATTGTGTTTTGGGGGTCAAGGTCACTGTTACTAACAATAGGAAAACAGTAATATATTCAATATCTTTAGTTAAAGTTGACTTAATGTACCAATATCATTTGCCTGTCCATTGCATACACAAGACTCAGCTTATGATCTTGACTGGTTGTGACAGCCATCCAATGTGAAGATCTTCCTTATCATGTATATGAACTTGGATTTATTTCCACATAGTTTATCTTGTTTCAATACTTGAAAAATAGCAGTTGTGTGCGGTCATTATAATATGTAAATATTCTATCCGAATTTAAATATTTTTTATATAAAATAAATAAACTGTAAATGGATAATATCTGACGAGCGTCAGGCACCCGCAGGTGGTGCTCTTTTTCTTGAAAATATCTGCACTTGTCAGATGCTTATACATGATAATAGTGTACACCATCCAATAGACCTATTGAAGCTAAATAATTAGTCCACACTGTATGAAGATGCATTGAGCCCTACATAACTCACAATAATTGTTTGTTGTACATGTATGTAATTTTTTAGAAATCTTAATTCAGTTCAGTGATAAAGTAATCTTCAGGTTATTTTCTTCAAGGTGATGACCCTTTATCATATATGAAACTTCTTACTAACATTTGTTTTTATATAGATTTTTTTATGGAATGCTAGTTGGTACATTGCATGCAGCTACTTGCCACAAGTTTACCGGTTGTCAATTATTGGTATTTGTCAATAACGAGGTGCCTGTTGATGGATGCTGATTGCCAATTTTGTGAATCCATTGTGCCTTAGCGGTTAGCGATGGATTTGAGAACATGAGTTTGGCTTGACCCATATTCACAGTTGTGAGGATTGAGTCCTGGAAAGGCCCTTTTATTTGTAGCACAGTACTGGTTGGATCCAGTCGAGTCCCGGTAGCTCAGTTGGTAACGACGCGGGCTGTCAATCCAGGGGTTGTGAGTTTGAATCCCGGCTCGGCCAATTTTCTTTCCGACGTTTGACAAAAATCAATGCGACATGCGTCATTCGTCTTCCACCAATGTACTAAGTCTATGTGGAAAAGCAGCCAGTTGCTTGGGAAGATTGTTGTGTGGAAGTACTGGTGTGAGAAAACCAGGAAATGCATGAGAAGGTGAACTGGCCGCCGTGATATGACTGAGAAATTGTTAAAAACGTCGTTAATATCAATCAATCAAAAACTAGGTCACTAGGCCTATATTTAAGGAAAATCTTGTTAACACTCTTGAAGCCACTTTTTTGGCTTGAGCCTGTTGAAACTTTGTCAGGATAACCCTAGTAATATCTAGGCCAAGTTCGAATATAGGTCATGTCCGGTCAAAAATTAGGTCACTAGGCCAAATTTAAGGAAAATATTTTTTACACTCTGGAAGCCACATTTTAAATTTAAGCATGTTGAAACTTTGTCAGAACGGTTGTCTTGATGATATCAAGGCCAAGTTCGAATATGGGTCATGTCTGGTCAAAACTAGGTCACTAGGCAAAATTGAAGAGAAATCTTGTTAACACTCTTGAAGCCACATTTTTGGCTTGAACATTTTGAAACTTTGTCAGAATGTTTTTCTTAGTGATCTCTGGGCCAAGTTCGAATATAGGTCATGCCTGGTCAAAAAACTAGGTCACAAGGTCAAATTTAAGGAAAATATTGTTAACGCTCTGGAAGCTGCATTTTAAACTTGAGCATGTCGAAACTTTGTCAGAAACTTTGTCTTGGTGATATCTAGGCCAAGTTTGAATATGGGTCATGTCTGGTCAAAAATTAGGTCTCTAGGTCAAATTTAAGGAAAATCTTGTTAACAAACTGGAAGCCACATTTTTTACTTGAACATGTTGAAACTTTGTCAGAATGTTTTTCTTAGTAGTATCTAGGCCAAGTTCGAATATAGGTCATGTCTGATCAAAAACTATGTCAGTAGGCCAAATTAAGGAAAATATTGTTAACACTCTGGAAGCCGCATTTTAAACTTGAGCATGTTGAAACTTTGTTAGAAAGTTTGTCTTGACGATGTCTAGGCCAAATTCGAATATATGTCATGTCCGGTCAAAAACTAGGTCACTTGTCCAAATTAAAGGAAAATCTTAACACTGTGGAAGCCGCATTTAAAATTTGAGCATATTGAAACTTTGTCAGAAAGTTTGTCTTGATGATATCTAGGCCAAGTTCGAATAAGGGTCATGTCCGGTCAAAAACTAGGTCACTAGGCCAAAGTTAAGGTAATTCCGGTTAACACCAAGCCACTAGGCCATATTGTAGAAAATTCTTGTTAACACTATAGAGATCGCATGTTTTACTTGAGGAGCTTGAAAGTTAGTAAGTTTGTCTTGATGATATCTAGGCCAAGTTCGAATATGGGTCATGTCCTGTCAAAAGCTAGGTCACTAGGCCAAAGTGAAGGAAAATCTTGTTAACACTCTGGAAGCCACTAGGCCATATTGTAGAAAAATCTTGTTAACACTATATAGATCGCATTTATTACTTGAGCAGCTTGAAACTTAGTCAGAAAGTTTGTCTTGATGATATCTAGGCCAAGTTTGAATATGGGTCATATTAGGTCACTAGGCAAAATTAAAGAACAATTAATCTTGTTAATACTCTGGAAGCCGCATTTTTGGCTTGAGGATGTTGAAACTTTGTCAGAATATTTGTCTTGATGATATATAGGCTAAGTTTGAATATATGTCGGGTCAGGTCAAAAACTAGAGATCGCATTTTTGACTTGAGCAACTTGACATTTTGTCAGAAAGTTTCTCTTGATGATATTGCCATTGGCACTGAAAGAGTTAAGTCTTAAATAGCCCATTTTCGGGTGAACGATCCAGGGTATATGGCCCTCTTGTTTCATTAACATATAGATGAAATATGAAGGTATAATTACATCAAGATTGTCGTTTTGAAGCACAAATAAAAGTTATCAATGTTGGTGTGACCTAAATACCAATCAAATGAAAATACAGTCCTTAATTGATCAATTGGCAGTGAAATAGCACATGAAATTCCCACTCAACAATGTTTTTCTTTAACTTTTGAAAACAATAAATGCATATTCTTAGTTCAATCTTGTTAACACTCTTGAAGCCGCATTTTAAACTTGAGCATGTTGAAACTTTGTCAGAAAGTTGTCTTGATGATATCTAGGCCAAGTTCGAATATAGGTCAAAAACTAGGTCACTAGGCCAAATTTAAAAAAAATATTGTTAACACTCTTGAAGCCACATTTTAGGCTTGAGCATGTTGAAACTATGTTAGAAAATTTGTCTTCGTGATATGGGTCATGTTGGGTCAAAAACTAGGTCACAAGGCCAAATTTAAGGAAAGTCTTGTTAACACTCTGGAAGCCACATTTTTGGCTTGAGCATGTTAGGAATATTTGTCTAAGTGATATCTAGGCCAAGTTCGAATATGAGTCATGTCAGGTCAAAAACTAGGTCACAAGGCCAAATTTAAGGAAAATCTTGTTAACAATCTTGAAGCTGCATTTTAAACTTGAGCATGTTGAAACTTTATCAGAAAGTTTGTCCTGGTGATATCTAGGCCAAGTTCGAATATGTGTCATATCATGTCAAAAACTAGGTCACTAGGCCAAATTTAAGGGAAATCTTGTTAACACTCTGGAAGCCACACTTTTGGCTTGGGCATGTTGAAACTTTGTCAGAATATTTGTCTTGATGATATCTAGGGTAAGTTCGAATATGGGTCAGGTCAGGTCAACAACTAAGTCACTAGGCCAAATTGTAGAACAATCTAGTTTACACTTTAGAGATCACATTTTTGACTTGAGCAGCTTGAAATTTTGTCAGAAAGTTTGTCTTGATGATATTACCATTGGCGCTGAAAGAGTTAAATCTTAAATAGCCCCTTCTCAGGTGAGCGATTCCAGGGCCTCATGGCCCTCTTGTTATATGCCTGCCCCGGTTTTGTTTGAAACAGTCTATCAAGCACTGTTTGAAACATTTAACTAAATGATTTGCGTTTCCAACTTCCTGTGCAATCCTTACATAGCCAAAACAGTAGATAAAAAGTAAGTACATAACAATTTCGAGGATATCTGTTATTTAGCATTACTAATAAACAACACCAATACAGTAATACACTGTTACATAATTTAATACAGTAAGAATAATAATCAACATATATAGGATATCTACCACATTTTCCCAATGCTACCATGTTATTTGTTTTACTATTTAATTTTAGATATCTTTTACAAAAGTCAAAGTGAACAGATTTTACGACTTCTGAATATGTATGACCCCATACTTGCGCTCCGTAGCACAATGTTGGTTTTATCATTGAGTCAAACAACTTAAAAAGATCTTTACAAGGAAAATAACAGAATGCTGTTTATAAATAGAAAAAGTAGCTTTTCTGGCTTGAGCTTCAAGCTTTTGTTGAGCTGAAAACCATGACAGCATAGGGTTAAAGATCAAACCAAAATATTTGTAGTGAGATGATATTCTGATTTGTTCTTTACCTAAAAACCATTTTTAATTATTTCTTAATGGGCCACCATTTGTGAAAACAATGATTTCTGTCTTTTCAAGATTTAATAATTATACCCCGTTTGAAGAAGAGGGGGTATATAGGAGTCACTGTGTCAAGCTGTCAGTCGGAAGCCATATTTTTTCCGGCCTATTTCTTACAAACCACTGGATGGAATTCATTAAAATTTTATATGAAGCTTTTATACCAACGGGAGATGTGCATATCCTAAAGGTCTTACAATTGCATGTTATTTTACAGAGTTATGGCCCTTTTACTTATTACGATATGGTGTAGGTCAAGGTGCTGTTTTGGGGGTATTTATTATCTTCAGTGATAGTTCTAATTTCCATACCTGTGTCAATGCAGAATTAGTTAATAATATTATTTTTTTTTGTAAATTAATGACAGTATCTGAGCAGTTGGCAATATCATCTGCAAACTTTAAGCAGATGATATCGGGAATATTTTCTGTAACAAATATTTACCGTTGACATTACCCTCTCTTAACCTTGTACAGAGTTGGTTGATACAGAGAGAGATTGTTGTTCTACTTGTGTCTCCTTGTCTAGTTCCTATGTTACACTTGAAAAACTTGGTTATACCAGTGTTAGTTTTTACACAAGAAAAGTGATATCTGAAAACATTGCTCATAATACATTAAAAAAGTGTCCGTGTATACCTATATTTTTAAGACACTCAAACAACTTGTAATGGTATGTTTTATCAAAAGCTTTGCAGAAATCAACGTAAAGACAATAAAATCGGCTTCCCTGTTTTGATAAAGTACTTTTGTATAACTGCCTGTAATGAATATATGTTATCAGCTGTAGAATAATTTTTTCTAAACCCAGACTGAGCTTCATCAGTCTTATGATTTTCTTCCACCCAGTGATTTAATCTATACCTGAAAATATTTTATACATTGTTGTTGTAATCGATATTACTTGATAATTACCTGAGTTATTCTTACATCTCGATTTGAAGATTGGGCATATAATTGATTGTGACTTAAGGAATACACCCATTATAAGTATATTATTAAATAATCTGTGAAGAATTGGAAGAATGTTGGTAATAGTATGTTTATAAAATTCTGCACCAATGTCATCAATTCCAGCTGATTTTCCATTTGACAAATTTTTGACCTAGATTTGATGAAAAATGTGATCGCTACAGTCAATGTTAACCAAGGCTAAGTTCTGGCCATCAATGACCTTGACCATTGTAGTTTGCTGTTGAATGATGTCCCATGAACCAACAATACACCTGACAAAGTTTCAGAGTTATTAGAATTGAAAAAGGTGCCGCTGCCACTGTTGCCACAAAAGTGACTGCTTTGTCTCACTGTACACTCATGGGCGAGACAACAACATAGTGGCCACTCTTGAGGCAGTAAATTGGTTCAAGAAAGATGAAACTTTGTCAGAATATTTGTATTGATGATATCTAAGCATCTTGATTTCAAAACTAGGGCACTAGGCCAAATTTGAGAAAAATTTTGTTTATACTCTAGAAGCTGCATGATTTTTGACATGCTTATCAAATTACTTATTTCCGTATTATTTATAAGCACGGTATCATACAGAGCCAGTGTATAGGTTAGTGTTACAGGGCAAACATTAAACTTGCCCTTTTGGCCCTTTTGGCCCTTTTGGTAAAAAATTCTTCAAACATTGTCTTCTACATATTTATGTGTAAAATGGTTGTTCTTGATCACTACATGGTTCATACCAAGGAAGTTTGGAGCAAACGACTGATGCTGTAACCCTGGTACATTGTTTTCTTTGAATAACATCCTTATATTTTATTTCAGGTATAAAAGAGGCGAAGGAAAGAGGGGCAAAGTACAGACATGGTCCAGAACTGGAAATATGGTTAGTATAAACCTTTCCATCAAACAACAAAACTCATTTCTTCTTTTGTCACTATGTTTTCAAAAAGCCGTCTGCTGCAGAGGCATCAGAAAGCGTCTACTTGAGGGAAAGGGTTAAGCTTAAAGTTTTCCCCTGTCTTTTCCAGTTGTCTCGTAATTAATTCTGTGCAAGCAATTTTATTTCTGGGGTAAAAACAGTTACATCTTGAAAATTGGAAGTACAATTTGTATACTAAATTAAAATCATTGTGGGAAAAAAAGGAAAATTGCTTGTTTCTATAAATTCCCAAAGGGACTTTTAAAAGGGAACTATTTTCAGCCTATGGTACCAATGCCAAGGACTGTATCAAAATATTTCAAAATGAGCATTTTTTCTTTTCACACATTTATGCTCTGCATGTATCACAATTTTACTTTCATCCAATTTTTCAGAGCGGAAAATTCGAAAAGTATCATGTCAACTAGGTAATCTTCTTAATCATGCAAATATCAATAACATTTTCTTAACCCTTTCCCACCTGCAGACGTATTTTGACGCGATAGCAACAGACGACTTTTGAAAGCATTGTGGCCAAAGGTGAAATTCACCTTTCGCCACAATGTTTTCAACTTCATTTAACAATTGAGCTAATTTTTAGGGAGATTTTTCAGGCTTTTGTCACTCTGTTTTGAAAGTCGGCTGCTGCAGATTTGATGTATATGGAAAAGGGTTAAGGTTATTCCTATGTTTGTATAGATTATTCAATGTTAACAATCTTTTCCCTCATACAGATGCATTTTGACGCCTCAATTTTTTTTTGAAAACATTTTATCAGAAGTAGAACTTGTTCATTATGACATTTTTTCCCTTTTGTGAAAATGTTTTTTAACCATATTCAATTGATATACTTTCATTTCCAGAGATTTTTCTTATTTTTGCCAAGCTGTGGGAATGGTTTATTCTTGTCAAACATTAATGATTAAACATACAACAAACCTGCAGCATATGACTTTGAAATCATTATTATTCAAAATCTCTCTGTCTTGAAAAATTCGCAATTGATGCATGTTTTTCTCTTTTGCAAAAGTTGTGAGAAATTTAGGAAAATTTATATAGGTTATATAAAGATTAAAACAGCCGACTCATTCACTAGATTCATGTCATGTTGCGACAGATCAAATTTATTCAATATAATGTTAATTAGTGCACAAAATATTGATGATAAGAAATGAAGAGTCTAACCTTAGCATTTAGCATCCATATATATACTGGTCTTTATCTACACTAGTTGCATGCTATTCATTTTATATTTATGATAAGTAACAACTACATGAAAGTTACTATTTGTATTTTGTTGGGGATAAACCATAACATGTATTGTTTATATTAGAGGACGGTGGCCTATATATTTGAAATTTTGAACTTTTTGAAAACATCTGGACAAAATAACATTGGTTATGCACTATAAATGAAAGTAGCATCATTATGAGCCAAATTCTCCATGTTTCACAATTTCAGTTAGCTTCAACAATGGTTTAGTCTGTTCATTACACTATTTCCTCCCATGGTAAATGTTTTGTAACATAACATCTAAGGGTAAATAAAAATAATTGTATTTTGTCGGGGCAAAACTATATATGTATTGTTTATATTATGGGCCGGTGGCCTAAATATTTCATTAAAAATATTTGAATCTTGATAAATAAAAGTATGATTTTAAAGAAGTCGAGTTAAAAGATTGCGACAAAAGTAAAAAAGTAGACATTGATGATTATTTCTCTGTTTGCCACAATGTTTTCAATTTGGTCTTATTGAATCTGCATGTGGGAAGGGTTAAACAGTTTGTTTTGGACTTGTAGACGTATCTGCAGCAGACAAACTTTTGAAAACATTGTGGCAAAAGAAGAAATTGCTCAAAATGAGCAATTTCTCCTTTTGCCACTATGTTTTCAACTCTATTCAATTAAATTAAACTCTCATTCATGTAGATTTTTCATGTTTTTGTCAATATCTATTCAAAGTTGTCTGATGCAAACAAATGTATGTGGGTTAAACAGTTTGTTTTGAACAGACAATTACGGCTATTGATTAGTTAGAACTTTATTGATTCAATCCCTTTCAAACTTACTCTTAACCCTTTCCCTCCTATAGACGCTTTCTGACGCCTCTGCAGCAGCCGGCTTTTTGAAAACATAGTGACAAAAAAAAAATTGCTCAAAACAAGCAATTTCTCATTTTGCCACAATGTTTTCCACTCTTTGTCATAGGTTATCCATTCAATTATGGAGATTTCTATGTTTGGCAAAATATGTTCAAAGTCGTCTGCTGCAGAATTGTCGTATGAGGGAAAGGGTTAAGAAGAAAAAAACTTGTTGAACTACAGCAGGCAGCTTTCATGAGCATAATTGGAAGACGATCACCGGTTGTTATCAATGAGCAACATCTCCTTTTCTCACTATGTTATCCAGAGTTGTACTGTCAGTTCTTCAGACTTCATTATTCTCTTCTCCCAGTGTTGCCACAGAACTAAAACCCGAGAAAAGCCTGAAAACTTGATTATGGCTTTTATAGATTTTTCTTATTTATTGATGAGATTTTAAATGCCGTTTCAACAATTTTCATTCATATCGAACACGCCAACCAGTTCATCTTCCCATGGCTTTTCTCGAACTTGATCAAACGAGAGTAGCACTGGCTCCTGCTTGCAATGCTCTAAATTAAACCTCAAATACATTCAATCTGCAGCACACGTCATGTGAAAAATCTCCATAAAAGATAGCTTAATTGTTAACCCTTCCCCACATACAGCAAACCTACTGCAGACGACTTTAAGATTATCTGGGTAAAAATATGGAAAACGTATAACTATTGAATATAGTTTAAAACTTGGTGTCAAAAGGAGAAATTTCTTGTTTGGAGCAAATTCCTTCTTTTGTCGCCATGTTTTCAAAAAGCTGTCTGCTGCAGAGGCGTCGGAAAGTGCTATATGAGGGAAAGGGTTAAATAAAGTTGAAAACGTTGTGGCCAATGGAGAAATTGCTCATCATTGCTACAATGTTTTCAAAAGTCATCTGCTGCTATTGCGTCAAAATACATCTGCAGGTGGGAAAGGGTTAAGTCTTCGGTTTGACATTACTCAGGGATTGAACTCACAAGGCTATATTTTGGAAGACAGAGGTGCAGTGGTAAATAATTGGCCCCTCGTACCAAAGGTCCCAGGCTGAAATCAAGTGATGTTTCCACACAAATGCCACAAGAACTGTTTGAGTCTCCAAGAAGCAGACTTTAAGCCTTATAAATATAATCTGAAAACTTGTTTTTTACTATCTATTTAACCCTTTCCCTCATATAACGCTTTCCGACGCCCCTGCAGCAGACGGCTTTTTGAAAACATAGTGACAAAAGAAGAAATGGCACAAAACGTGCAATTTCTCCTTTTGCCACAATGTTTTCCACTTTTTGTCATAGGTTATCCATTCAATTATGGAGATTTTCTATGTTTTGACATAATACGTTCAAAGTCGTCTGCTGCAGAATTGTCGTATGAGGGAAAGGGTTAAAATAAATAAGTTTAAGCTAAGGTATTACTTTGAGGGAAGAAGAAATGTTTTGTAAAAAGTTGTTTGTTAGTTTAAACATATTTAATTCTCATATAATCTTACATAGTAAGAAACATCAAGAAATATTCAATTGATAAATGGATTGGACTGAAAGCTTATTGTAGATCCTCTTTAATAGAGATTGATTTACTGGAAGCACTGTGAATATTTAACATGTTCAGAAATTATCAGCTTACTTTAGCTTTGTAATTTATCATACAAGAAAATGATACATAACAGCGAGTTGAGAGAGAGAGAGCAAGAGAAGGAGAAAGAGATAGATATAAAGAGAGCAAAAAGAGATAAAGGAGGGTGGTGTGTGTATGGGAGGTTAGTTAATGTGTATGTCTATTATCCATGCCAAATAAAATATATCATAAAAAGATTGGGTTTCAAGTTTTTTGTTGAAAAGGGTGTCTAAATTAGGCTTAATGTTTTTTTTTTTTTAACTCTTTCCTTCATACAACAAATCTTCTGCAGACGTCTTGAAAAACAACCAGATGAAAAAGATGAAATTTCTCTATGAATAAATGTAAAGTTATTGAAAACAAAGTGGCAAAAGGAGAAATTGCTCATAACCAGCAATTTCTCCCTGTTCCACAATGGTTTCTGAAATTTCCTGCTGCAAAAGGGTCAAAATGCTTCTGTAAGTGGGAATTGTTTAATCAATGGAAAGCAATCACTCTTGGAAGGGAATTTAATGTTAAACCAATAATCAATTGATATATATTGATCAATACATGCATGTATTACCCCATTAGTTATTTGGGTTACCTTCAATTCAATGCAACTATTTACCTGATATGACTATTTAGCTCGACTTTTCAAAGAAAAGGCTAGCTATACTACTCGTCTCGGCGTTGGTGTCACACCTTGGTTAAGTTTTTTGTACCAATTCACTCTTTTTCAAAACTATTAGAGATAAAGCTTATACACTTACAATACTTATTGACCATAATTACCTCCATCAAAAGACAAGAGCACATAACTCTGTCAAGGTTTTTGTAAGAATTATAGCCCTTTTTCAACTTAACATTTTGGTAAAGTTTTTCGTACCACCCTACTTTTTAGATCACCTAGAGCCAAAGGCTCAAGGTGAGCTATTCTGATCACTTTTTGTCCGTCTGGCGTCGTCCGTCGTCCGTCGTTAACATTTAGACATTTAGATCATCTCCTCCTTAACCACTTGACCAATTTCAACCAAACTTCACAGGAATGTTCCTTTGGTGGACCTCTTTCAAAATTGTTCAAAGATTTAAATTCCATCGAGAACTTTGGTTGCTCGGCAACAGAAAAGGGGAAAATTGCCAAACCTTAAAAAATCTTCTTGTCCAAAAGTACTGGCCCGATTTGAACATTATTTTGCACAAATGTTCCTTGGGGTACCCTCTACCAAGATTGTTCAAATATTTCCGATCCGTTGAAAAACATGGCCGCCAGGGGGCGGAGCTTATTTTCCTTATATGTGCATTGTTAAAACTTTAAAAATCTTCTTGTCCAAAAGTACTGGCCCGATTTGAAAATTATTTTGCCCAAATGTACATTGGGGCACCCTTTACCAAGATTGTTCAAATATTTCCGATCGGTTGAAAAACATGGCCAACAGGGGGCGGAGCCTGTTTTCCTTATTATGTGCATTGTTAAAATTTTAAAAATCTTCTTGTCCGAAAGTACTGGCTCGATTTGAAAAATATTTTGCACAAATGTTCATTGGGGCACCCTTTACCAAGATTGTTAAAATATATCGATCGGTTGAAAAACATGGCCGCCAGGGGGCAGAGTCTGGGTTTTTTTTGTTAAAATTTTAAAAATCTTCTTGTCCAAAAGTACTGGCCCGATTTAAAAATTATTTTGCACAAATGTTCCTTGGGGCACCCTTTACCAAGATTGTTCAAATATTTCCGATTGGTTGAAAAACATGGCCGCTAGGGGGCGGATCTTGTTTTCCTTATATATGCATTGTTAAAACTTTAAAAATCTTCTTGTCCAAAAGTACTGGCCTGATTTGACAATTATTTTCCACAAATATTCCTTGGGGCACTCCAAGATTGTTCAAATATTTCTGATCGGTTGAAAAACATGGCCGCCAGGGGGCGGAGCTTGTTCTCCTTATATGTGCATTGTTAAAACTTTGAAAATCTTCTTGTCCAAAAGTATAAGCCCAATTTGAATATTATTTTGCACAAATGTTCCTTTGGGCACCCTTTACCAAGATTGTTCAAATATTTCCGATCCGTTGAAAAAACATGGCCGCCAGGGGGTGGAGCCTGTTTTCCTTATTTGTGCATTGTTAAAACTTTAAAAATCTTCTTGTTCAAAAGTACTCGCCCGATTTGAAAATGATTTTGCACAAATGTTCATTGGGGCACCAAGATTGTTCAAATATATCCGATCCGTTGAAAAAACATGGCTGCCAGGGGGCTAAGCTTGATTTCCTTATATGTGCATTGTTAAAACTTAAAAAATCTTCTCATCAAAAAGAATTAGCCCGATTTGAAAATTATTTTTCACAAATGTTCTTTGGGCTCTACCAAGATTGTTCAAATATGTCCGATCTGTACAAAAACATGGCCGCCAGGGTTGCTGCGGCATCAGAAAGGGGGCAAAATGTCCAAGTTTTAAAAATCTTCTTCTTTGAATCTGCATGTCAGATTCCAATATAGTTTGGTAGATATGTTCCTTAGGTGAGCCTCTACAAAGTTTGTTCAAGGCATACTGTTTGGTTGAAAAACATGGCAGTCAGGAGGCATCAGAAAAGGGGCAAAATGACAAAATTTGGAAATTCCATTTTTTTAAGTTTTTGTCTGATATTAAGGAAATTGAATATAAATCCTACTTCAGTGATCCTCTACATTTAATTTGTTCAAGCCGTTTTGATTGGTTACAAAATCATAGCAACCTCGCGTCATCACAAAAGGGGTAAATTGAACTTTTAGCTACAAATGACAACTCATACCATTCCATTTGATCAATTTCAACGTTACTTCACAGGAATGTTCCTTTGATGGTCCTCTTTCAAAATTGTTCAAAGACTTGCATTCTGTGTAGAACCTTTGTTGCTGCAGCATCAGAAATTGAGAAAGCTCTTGTTAGATTTCAAGATAAAAATGTCTTTTACTGATAAACTATTTCTTTAACTGAGTGTCCACTCCTTGCAGTTTCATTTGAACTCCTGATCAAATTTTCACAGATATTTGCAGTTAAATATTTGCTTCTAATTAACTATCATTCAGGTGATCGATTTAGGGCCATCTTGGCCCTCTTGTTTCAAAACCATTAGAGTGTAACTTATACACTTATAATACTTATTTACCATCATAACCTACATCAACAGATAAGAGATCATAACTCTGTCAAGGTCTTTTTAACCAGGTTTTCCGAAGGAAAAATCTGGTTATTAGTTTGGCGAAGTCGGCAGGAGGGGCGGGCGGGCATCAACTTTCCTTGTCCGGACCATAACTTTGCCATGCATAGAGATATTTTCAAATAACTTGGCACAAACATGCAACATATCAAGACGATGTCCCAAATGCAAAAAAAAAAATTGTAGATTCAAGGTCAAGGTCACAGTGATAAGAAATAGACTTTAATTGAACTTTTCTTGTCCGGACCATAGCTGTCTGTAGCTTCAAGGTCAAGGTCACAGTGACAACAAATAGACATCAGTTGAACTTTTCTTGTCCGGACAATAACTTTTTCATCCATAGAGATATTTTCAAATAGCTTGGAACAGATATACACCATATCAAGACGCTGTGTCATATGCACAATTTATGTTTTTAGCTTCCAGGTCAAGGTCACAGTGACAAGTATACTTTACTTGAACTTTTTTTGTTCAGACCATAACTTTACCATGCATATAGATATTTTCAATTTTTTTTTTTGTGAATAATCAAATCTATAACATTCTATAAGCAAACAGAGCAGACCCTGATCAGACAGCTCCTACAGAAGCTGTCTGATCTGGGTCCGAGGTCATGAAACTTACTCAATTTGAGCATGTTAACATAATTATAACTATTGTAGTTACACACTTAGATTACAAGGCTAGGAAATTGGCTCGTTGCAAAGTAGATTTCATTTACAAACTATTTTTTTTTTTTCCAAACTTTGTCCTCAAGCTAACAGAGCTTTTTTAGTTTGAGCATCATGCTCAACTTTAGCATCATGCTCAAACTAAAAATGCTTCGTAACCATGGCTTCAAACTCCAAACATGGATTTTATTCTCATCGTTGGTTTGTAATTTCACCCTATTTTGCAATGAGCATATTTCATAAACTTGTAACTCAAGCATCTAAGTTCAACAACAATATTCCTATTACATGCTCAAATTGAGTAAGTTTCATAACCTCGGGCCCTGGATCTAGTCTGTTTGCAAAGGCATAAACGTGTTACTATCAAGTAAAGGGTTAAGGCAGATCACTGATTATCAACCTGGCATTAGGGATCCTAAAATGTGGCTGCTTACAACAAAAGGTTGCTTAATATCTGTTATCTATTATATGTTCTTAATAATTGAACAACACACGATTGACTGTATTGAACTGATATTTGTTAGATAAAATTGTGATATATTTAATTGACAAAGTAATTATGATTATTCATCAATAGAAATATTCCCTGTTACTTGAATTACTAGCTTTGATTAACTATTAACAGAAAGATTTGACAGATCTGTTAATTCTTAATCAAACACCTTCCATTATAGAAAACCGTGTTTCATGGAATTTCCATGTCTTGTTTAAGAATTATGGCCCTTTTTCAATATAGAACTTTGGTTATAAAGTAATTCATATCAAATCAATTTTTTTTTCAATACTATTAGAGATACTGCTTAAACACTTACAATATCTTGTTACCATCGTACCTTCACCAACAGCCAAGAGTGCATAATTCAGTGAAGTTTTTTGTTAGAATTATGACCCATTAATGACTTATAAAGTACTTTGCTTATAAAAAGTATGATAAAGTAATTGGTTATGTTTTCTGTACCACCCAAAAAAGTTTTGTTGGCAAGCACAAAAAAGTCGTCCTCTGACAGCTCTTGTTTCAAAACCGTTACAGATATTGCTTTGAAACTTACAAAACTTTTTCACCATCATTACCTCCACCAGCAGAGTAAGAGGGCATAACATAAGAATTATGGCCCTTTTTTTACTTAGAATTTTTTCGAACCACCCCACTTTTTTTTAAAACGATCAGAGATATAGCTTTAACACTTACAATACTTATTTACTGTCATTACCTCCATCAACAGACAAAAGTACATAACTCGATCAAGTTATTCATACCAAATCAAATTTTTTCAAAACAATTCGAGATATATCTTAAACACTTACAAAAGTATTTTTACCGTCATTACATCCACCAACAGCCAAGAGCGCATAATTCAGTAAAGGGTTTTGTAAGAATTATGTCCCTTTTTCGACTTATAAAGTACTTTGCTTATGAGTACTTGGTTGTGTTTTCTGTACCACCCAGAAAAGTTTTGTTTTATTGGCAAGCACAAAAATGTCGAGTGTGCTGTCCTCCTACAGCTCTTGTTCAAATAACTATTTTAGGAATATTTTGTTACATGATGTCACAAAAAAAAGAAGAGTATGATTTTGAAACATAATTGGAAATTGTGGGAAAACGAGAAATTACTCTTTTAGGACAGTTCACTGTCAGATTAATCAAATGAAGCTCATAATCTACATTCACATTTACCTACACTCAGTGACAAAAATGTAGTTCTAAACCCTTTCCCATAGTGTTGGGCCGATGAGCCATTATAATCGAAAGTTGATCGGATATGCATCACATGGGCGATAATCGATTGCATTTTACCACAATTGATTAACGGTTTATCTTTTTCGCTTCATTTCAGCTCTATAAATACTCACTTTTGCAAGGAAGATTACTCTTGCAGACACATTTAAAAACTCATGTATGGTGGGCTAGCATGTAAATACAACAACTTCAGATCGAAACAACATGTTTTTTTGGCAATAAAATTATACAACCTAGTAAAAACAAGACATTAAGCTGGTATATCTGTTATCAAACATAATTGAAAAGCATTGAGAACATTGAGGCTTGTAAAATACAATACTGACTGTATGAACTGATTATATAATCGATGGCTAATCGATTGAGGCAAAGCGATTGTAACCGATAATCGATTGTAAAACTGGAACCAATGGCCCAACACTACTTTCCCACATGCAACAAATCTGAAAAGGTGACTTTTTGTCAAACATTTGGAAAATCTCTATAAATGAGATAATAACTACTGGTATTTAATAGAGTTGAAAAGACTGTAGTAAAAGAAGAAATTGCTCAGCTAGAGCAATTTCTCCCTTTGCCACAATGTTTTTTAAAGGTGTCTGCTGCAAATGCCTGAGAATGAATGTGCAAGTGTGAAACTGGGTTTAATTATATTTTCCTCTTTGACTTTGAACATATCATTTGTTTTAGTGGAAAAAATGATCTGAGAATATTAATTAATGTAGCTTGAATGTCAAATGAATATAATATATACTAGAAATATAAATGGGAATGCAGCTTCATCTACGTGTATGGAATAGAGGGTGTAAATCCTTTTATTTACTCACACAAAATTAAGTATGTTATTAAATTCTACATTGTATACCATTACCATATTAATTGTTTGGGACTGCATAAAAGAAAATGCTCTTTGACAAAAATGCAGAAAGAATGTAAAGCATAAGATAAATGTTATTTCATACAGACCTTGACATAAGCTTTATCTTCTTTTGTCACAATGTTTTCAATAGTTATCTGCTGCAGGTGCATCAGAAAGTGTCTACATGTAGGAAAGGGATAATAATGAAAAGTTTGATTGGTGTTTTACGCCGCTTTCAACAGTATGTCAGTTATGTAATGGCATTTCCTAGAGAAATTACCAGTAATACGGGCATTATTAATCCTGAAACTATATATCAGTCATAATGCTTTCCCTTAAACGCTTTCCCTCAAACGACAATGCTGCAGCAGACTACTTTAAACATATTTTGTCAAAAAATGGAAAATCTCTTGAATAATTGAATAATTGAATGGATAACCTATATGACTGAAAATGGAAAACATTGTGGCAAAAGGAGAAATTGCTCGTATTGAGCAATTTCTTCTTTTGTCACTATGTTTTCAAAAAGCCGTCTGCTGCAGAGGTGTCAGAAAGGTGAAGGGTTAATAATGTCTTTCAGCCCTGATCTCCTGCTCCAGAAAATAAGCATTTTGGAAGGGTTAGTGGGAGTGGTTTTTGCAACAAGAAAGGCATTGCATGGCCTTATGCAAATGAGTAATTGCAGAAGTCCAATCCCTTTTATTTACAAGCGCTTTCTGATGTCTCAGCAGCAGATGACTTCTGACAACATTGTGGCAAATGAAGAATTGCTCACAATGTTTTAACTCTTATCATTAATGTTACTTTCATATATATATAGAGACAGAATTTTAGAGATAATTCACATTTTTGCCTCAGATATATTTTTACAGATTTGGTGTATGTGAGAAAGGATTAATCACTTGTATACTTATGGATATATTTGTGATTTATGCAATTCTTTGATTCTAATTTCAGTGGTTATGGCTGCAGTGATCACTTCCACGAAAGTGACACATTTCTTCACTCCTGGCAAGTGTTGGCAGAACTACTTGTGGCTCCAGAAAGTCAAGATATTCTGTGTGATGTCGGAATGTAAGTTTCCATTTCCCTCATATAGGTGTTTTATGAAGTATTTTGAAAGCATTGTGACAATAGAAGAAACTGCTCATAATACGCAATTTTTCCTTTTGTCACATGAATTTCAACTCTATTCAACAATTGTACAGATATTTATAGAAATTTTATATATTTTCTGCCTAAACATTTTCAAAGTCGTGGTCTGTTGCAGATTTGGTTTACTGTTTATCTTATATTTATGACTTTGAACACCTATACAAACCGCAATCTTTGAAAACACTGTTGGAGAAGTAGAAATTGTTCAAAATACTTCAATTTAGTGTCTTAATGTTACTTCAAAATTTCTTTATGCTACATGTCTTTCCTCAGATGTTTTCAATGCAGACGTTTATGGGTATAAAACAGTTGGTCTCATTTTCAAGTAATTCCCCAGAACTGTTAGATGGTAACTCACTACTGGATTCCATCAAGCCTTGTTGATTTAACAAAAATCATGGCAATCAGTTGGGTGTGGGTGGAGAACTATTTCACCTTTTATGCTTACATTGAAAATATTAAAAACCATCTCAAGAAACTACAGATTATATTTTCAAATGATTTCACAGAAATAATCTGCTCTATATATATGTGAGTCGTCTGCTCTATATATATGTGAGTCATCTGCTCTATGTATATGTGAGTCGTCTACTCTATATAATTATGTGAGTCATCTGCTCCATATATAATTATGTGAGTCATCTGCTCCATATATATGAGTCATCTGCTCTATATATATGCGAGTCATCTGCTCTATATATATGTGAGTCATCTGCTCTATATATGTGAGTTGTCTGCTCCATATATGTGAGTCGTCTGCTCTATATAATTATGAGAGTCATTTGCTGTATATTTCTCAACTTGCATCTGTATTTGGGAAAGGGTTACTAACAGTTGTTTTTGTTTTTGTTTCAGGCCAGTGATGCATAAAAATGTGGCATACAACTGCAGAGTTTTCTTTCTGAATAAGTAAGACTGATTTTACCAATTAGACTGAACCTAATAGTAAATATCAAATTTAATTGATAAAAAAATAAGGACCAAAAAACATTGTAATTGTATGATATTTGATAATAATGGCATTTAAATGGAGGATCTTTTTTGCCAAAAAGACCACACTTCTTATTTTGCACAGTGTACTTTACAATTGTACTGCATGTGTGTAATACATGTGTCAATAAATTTGTTCTCAATTGTACTGCATGTACATATTTTATACATGTGGCAAATAATGTGTTCTCAATTGTACTGCATGTCTTATACATTTGTCAATAGATGTGTTCTCAATTGTACTGAATGTGTTATACATTTGTCAACAAATGTGTTCTCAATTGTACTGCATGTGTAATACATTTGTCAATAAATGTATTCTCAATTGTACTACATGTGTTATACATTTGTCAATAAATGTGTTCTCAATTGTACTGCATGTGTAATACATTTGTCAACAAATGTGTTCTCAATTGTACTGCATGCATTTCTCAAATGTACTGCATGTGATATACATTTGTCAATAAATTTAGAATATTTCAAATTTATGTATTTTTTTAACCCTTGCCCACCAGATCTGTTGCCCACATATAAAAATCTGCAGACTCTGACAGCATAGTGACACAAACCGGAAAAATCTCTATTAAAGGTTGCTCAATTGTTAAATAAAGTTGAAAACATTGTGTCCAAAGGTGAAATTGCTCATCATGATCAATTTCACCTATGGCAACATTGTTTTCAAAAGTCATCTGCTGCTATTGCGTTAAAATGCGTCTGCAAGTGGGAAAGGGTTAAGCTTTCAAAATTACATGTATACATGTATGATTCAGTCCATGGGAGAAGGTGCAAGTTGGCATTTTTATGTCAAAAATACATTACCAGTCATTTAATACCTGATATATAATCTCCATACCCTTAATTCATCCAGAAAAAGAACTCGCCTCGCGTATTCCTCACGTATATGTGATATACACGGTCGCCCGAAAGTACAGGCGCGCAACGGCACATGATGCCACTTTCACTTTTTTTCTGGATCCACCAGCTATGCAGGCTAAGAAATTACATTTATTTTCAAATGATTTTTCTATTGTCTTCTTAAGGCCTATTGCCTTATTAAGTTATTTTCATTCAGATATTTAACTACATTGACATAAATAACAACTTAAATTGTTTAAATTATTGTTGTACTTGTTTGTTTTTGTGGTAGACAGCTAACTGAGAAGACGTGAGTGGGTTACCCCACCCATTATTTCAGTTAACGTCATTGGGTGCGGAAGTATGTAAATGCTGAGTCGGACTTAAAATTTAACGACTAGTTTCCCACCCCTTTGACGATAATATTTAATTATCATTTGTTTGTACATTACATGTATTAATAACATAGACAATTAGTAAAAAAAATTGTAAAAATTTGTTTTGTCACTTATATGATCACTCGGTGTAGAAAAAATGAAAAGTAAACATTATTTTTTGTATTAATTTCGTATAAATTGTATTTATGTCTATGTCACATAATGGTGAACAGAGGCGTGGCTTGTGCGGTCATGCTGTGGACGCATGGGACACGCATTCGACCTATGTTACTTGCTCAAAGTGCACACAGCATTCACCCTGCGAGTTACTTGGAAGTTACTCCTTTGGTGCCAGGCGACGTCATTAGTAATTCTAGTGAAACACGTCCCCGGTCATCTGTATGTCTTAGCAGACAGTCTGTCCCGCCAAAACAAAATTCTTCCGGCGGAATGGACGTTGAAACAGAGTGTATTAAACTCAGTGTTCATGCGGATCGGCACACTCCTGGTGGATCTTTTCGCCACCAGAGTCAATCATCGGCTGCCACTCTATGTGTCACCAATGTACGATCCTGCAGCTTGGGCAGTGGACGCACTGACCCTGGATTGGAACCGTCTATTCGGGTATGCGTTTCCCCCCGTTCATTCTGGTTCCAATCATTCTACAAAAGGTTCTTCGCTCTCAACAGTGCAGAATACTGTTGATAGCACCATTTTGGCCCCAGAGGTCTTGGTTCAACGACCTTCTGGCCTGCCTCTCGGCAAATCCAATATGTCTTCCTATTCGATAAGACGTTCTGTTTCAGCAACCAGGTCGGCATCTTCATCCCAACCTGGCAATGCTACATCTTCACGCTTGGACTTTATCAAGCGTGCTATCCGAGAGAGAAACTTTTCTCAGAAAGTTGCCTCTCGCATCGCGGAGTCGAGAAGACGATCCACTAGAATTGTCTATGATTCCAAGTGGAACGTCTTCTCAGATTGGTGTGGTACAAGGTCGGTCAATCCTGAGTGTCCCTCTGTAACTAGGATTGCCGATTTCCTTCTTTTTCTCTTTGAGGAAAAACATCTGGCCGTTAGTATGGTAAAAGGGTACCGTTCTATATTATCGAATACGCTTAAGTTCAAAGGGGGAGAGAGCATTGGTTCTAATCCATTTCTCTCTGAACTTATGACATCATTTGAATTAGAAAAAACCATTTGTAGGAGTTTAACTCCAAAATGGGATTTGTCTTGCGTCCTCTGATCGGTTACAAGAGCTCAATACGAACCTCTTAAATCGACGTCTTTAAAGTTCCTTACTTATAAATCCGTCTTTTTGTTAGCTTTCGCTACAGCTCGTCGGAGGAGCGAATTACACGCCCTTTCTGTAGAAACGGGGCACATCAGATTCAATAAATCTGATGGCTCCTTTACTCTACTTTGTCAACCGGGGTTTCTGGCTAAGAACCAGTTACCTTTGGTCCTTCCTGATCCGATTACAGTTCCTAGTCTTTCTGCGAGCAGTGGTTCTTCGGACTCCGACAGATCCCTTTGTTCTGTCAGAGCTCTTAAATATTACCTTAAGTGAGATGAGGGGAATAGGGGTCGCAGAAAGAGGTTATTTCTCCCTCTTATAGGTCATAAAGATATATCAGCAGCTTCTATTTCTCGCTGGATATCCATTACGATTAAATTAGCGTACAAAGATTGATCAGGTCAAGATCTTTCTTTTATGCGGATACGCCCGCATGAAGTTAGAGCTCTCTCGGCAAGTTGGGCTTTTTCGAACAAAGTTCCCCTTGAAGAGATTCTTCGCGCTGCAGTTTGGAAAACTCAGTCAACTTTTTCATCTTTCTATTTACGTTTTATGTCTGGTCAGACAGAGAACTTGTACTCTCTGGGCCCGTTGGTGGCTTCTCAGCGAGTTGTCCGCTAAATTACTCCCAACACATCAATAAAGTGAACACTGATTAAAGCATTCTTCAATCCCTTCTCCTACTTTATACTGTTGGGTTCATAGTATTGGCCGAACCTCCCGTCCGATGCAACAAAGTCATCAGGTATTAAATGACTGGTAATGTATTTTTTACATAAAAATGAAGTTTTTTTAAACTAAAACATATTTTTATTAGAAAATACTTACCAGTCATTTATAGAGTCCCTCCCGCCTCCCATCCCTGCGCCGTCACCCAACACTTAATGTTGAAATAAAAGTGAAAGTGGCATCACATGCACGCCCGCACTTCCGGGCGACTGTGTATATCACATATATGTGAGGGATACGCAAGGCGAGTTCTTTTTCTGGATGAATTAAGGGTATGGAGATTATATATTGGGTATTAAATGACTGGTAAGTATTTTCTAATAAAAATATGTTTTACTTTAAAAAACTTAATTTTTGAACAATGTTCCTGCGGATCAGCCTCTACATTTGCTCCGTCTTATTAGAATATACACAAGTTGACTGAAACTTATAACAAGACTATGTAAATCATATGTGTACATGTGGAGTTCTGGATTTGCACCGTACCCAAAAGTCAACTTGTACCTTTTCCTATGGACAGGTTCTCGATATAGAGGATATTTCATGAGTGTTGATTTATTTTCACTTTTAATAAACAAGTTTACTAAGATGGAATGCCTGGCGATTTATGAGGCGTATTTGGAAAAGATGTGCATGAAATTTGCAGGTTTTGGTGCCAAAGTGACTAACATTATAAAGTTAAACTGCTGATGTGACATCATTTTCATAGTTTGGTTTACGTGTGTTAACAAAGACTTAAAGTGTAAGACTGGATCTTTTTCAGGAAGATATTACTAATCCGTCCCAAAATGATGCTGTGCAACGATTTAAATTATCGAGAAACTCGCTGGTTTACAGCCTGGACTCGTGAAAGACAAACCGTACCTTACCATCTCCCCAGAATGATTCAAGCCATCACAGAGGAGGTACATCAGCTTGTGTATCCTTTCCAACTTGAAGACACGACTCGAAGCATCTGAAGCAGATAACTTTTGAAAACATTTGACCATTTCGAGGGCTTGGTGTGAAATGGTTGTAACTAAAAACCTATTTTGAAAACCCTGGTTTAGGGGCAATTTTATAAGTGTTAAATCAATTTTCTAGGTAAACAATGCAAATTTAGGAGCCATAGGAGCAATTGCACCTAAATTTCCATTGTTTACCAAGAAAATTGATTTAACGCTTATATTATAAAGACTTTATGGCGAGGTGATTAACCTTGGTGAAAAAATACGAATTTTAGTTACAACCGTTTCACGCCAAGCCCTCGAATTTTGCAGCAGACGATTCGTGAAAACATTGTGGAAAAAGGAGATTATTTTCAATAATTATACTTTCATTTGTATAGATAGTTCATACATTTGCAGACATGTTCAAAATCTGCTGTCGATTCTTTCTATTTGGAAAAGGTTATTACTTGATTTTATATATTTAAGATAATCTGCTTTGAGAATTTCAGAGGAAAACATTAAAACATTTTGAAAAAAGCAATTACTCCATTTTGAACAAAGTTTTTAATTCTGTTCAAAACTATAGATCCTGTATAAAGCTTCTCTTCAAGAATAATTTTCTCAGAGATTATAAGTGCCAAATGAAATAAATGGTTAAGTTTATTTATAGCCCTTTCGCACATACAATTTATGGCAAATAATTGTAAATCACATACTTGTTTTGTCGATTTTTGGTCATGACTGTTTTTTGGAATTTTCTTGAATGCTTGTCCAATGAAATGGCCCACAGCAAAGGTACTGCTTAGACTGCATGGAGGGTCAAACTGATCTGTATCTTTGCTGATCACAAAGTCTTGAAGGTTGATTTTCACTTGGCATGACCCATTTTTATACATTCAGAGAACAGTTCCATTTGGTGATGCAGTGATAGCCACACAAGATACTTGTATAGGGTCTGAAATCTGTGAGGAACTTTGGTGTTGCAAGAGGTATACACTATAGGTTCCTCTTAACCCTTGTCCACATACATAGAGTACTAGATAAAGGCAGAGTAAACAGGTCTTGCTTCCACGAAATCTCATTAAAACCTATGTTGTAGGTACTCAAAATAATCATCTCACTGAGATGATTCTTTTGAGTACCAACAACATAGGTTTTGGAACTCAAATAAATATTTTAGAAGATGAAAAACTCCCCTTATCTAGAGCTCTGCATGATGATACATCAAATATGCAGCAGAAGACTTCCAACGTTTCATGGCAAAAATATGAAAAATCTCTAAATGAAAGTTACATAATTGAATAAAGTGGAAATCTTATGCCCAAAGGAGAATTTGCTCATTTTTAGTGATTTCTCCATTTGCCACAAAGTTTTCAGAAAGTCGTCTGCTGCAGGTGGCTTAGTGTTAATTGTAAAGTCAATGTGTTGTAAATTATTAAGCTATTAAGCAGACATAAATATAATTTAGCAATTTGCCTCATAATCTCAACCAATATAGCATTACAACTGCTGTAATAATGTCAGGTTAATTATACCTAAATACTGTTGAAAGTGTCCTAAAACACCATTTAAACAAATCAAAGTTGCAAAGGTACTGGACAATTAGGATTGATAATTTCTCCTCTTCTTGAGTTTGTCAAGTGATGATAATTTCTCCTATTCTTGAGTGTGTCAAGTGATGATAATTTCTCCTCTTCTTGAGTTTGTCAAGTGATGATAATTCAGTCGATAACAATAAGGGTTATCAATCTAGGGGTCATGAGGTCTAACCGTGCCATTCATTCTTTCCGATGATTGACAAAAATCATTGTGACTAGCGTCATTCTTGTCTTCCAGCAATAGGCTTATTTGTTGTTGCCTGGGTAGAATGTTGTGAGGATTAGTGGACTAGTGTGACAATTTCAGAAAACACACTTAGGGGAACTGGCCGCTGTGATATAATGGAACTACAATTGAAATCTGCATTTAACCCTTTTCCAACTGCAGATGAAATAAGGTCCATCTGCATCAAACGACTTTGTGATAAAAGGCGAAATTGCTCATTATGAGCTATTTATCATTTTGGCGCAATGTGTTCAACTCTATTTAACCCTTTCCCTCATATAGACGCTTTCTGATGCCTCTGCAGCAGACAGCTTTTTGAAAACATAGTGACAAAAGAAGAAATTGCACAAAACGTGCAATTTCTCCTTTGCCACAATGTTTTCCACTTTTTGTCATAGGTTATCCATTCAATTATGGAGATTTTCTATTTTTTGACAAAATACGTTCAAAGTCGTCTGCTGCAAAATTGCCGTATGAGGGAAAGGGTTAATAACCATTGATTCATTGTATAGATTTTCAATAGTTTTGCGTAGATGCTTTTAAAGTTTTCTGCTGTAGATATTTGATACATGGGAAAGGGTTCACTCTTTCCCTCATATAGGCGCTTTCTGACGCCTCTGCAGCAGACGGCTTTTTGAAAACATAGAAACAAAAGAAGAAATTACACAAAACGTGCAATTTCTCCTTTTGTCACAATGTTTTCCACTTTTAGTCATAGGTTATCCATTCAATTATAGAGATTTTCCATTATTTGACAAAATATGTTCAAAGTCGTCTGCTGCAGAATTGTCGTATGAGAGAAAGGGTTAACTCCAACCAATCTTCTCGTGTTTTCAGTCGCCATATAGATATGAGCCTGGATGGTGTAGAGATTATTTCAAATGGCAGTGGGAGTCATCATGAATTGCGAAAAGCTTATGTTAGAGTGGATCTAATCAAGTCTGCAACAATGAAGGTATGTTTTCCATCACACAAATGTGTTTTGATGCATCAGTTGCAGACAACTTTTGAAAAAGAAAATTGACAGAAGGAGAAATTGCTCATGATGAGCAATTTCTCTTTTTGCAACTATGTATTCAACTGTTTTCAATAATTATACTACAATTTATAGAGACTTTACATATCTCTTCTAAATTCTTCTATTAGTCATTTGCTGCAGATTTGTCTTGTGTTGGCAAATGTCTAGATTATAACAGAGCATAAACCATTGTGAAAATAGAAGAATTTGTATCAGGGAAAATCTGCAGCTGACACTTTTTAAAACATCTAGACAAAAATAAGGAAAAAAAATACAATTTTATTTTTAAATAGTCGAAAATATTGTGGCAATAGGTGAAATTGCTCATTATGAGCAATTTCTCCTTTTGGCGCCACATTTTCAAATGTTGTCTGCTGCAGATGGGTCAAAATACAGACCCTTGATGTATCACCAGCAGACAAAAATTATTTAGTTTTTATTTGAAAGAGGACAAATTGCTCATAGAATTAGCAACTCTCTCTTAATCGTTTTTAACTCTTGTATTTAGTTGAGATTAAATACATACAGCTTATAGGGCTCATCATTCTTTCAATTTTCTAGAAGCTACATTTTTTCTTCAAAATGTTCAAAGCAAACTACATTGTACATGAAAAGTCAGAAACATGTACCAGCTACACTGCTTACCCTTTTTCACAAGCAGACGATTTTTGAAAACATGATGTTTATGTCTTCATAGATGTTTTTTCGAAGTTGTCTGCCACAGATTTGTTGTATCAGGTAAACAGTTCATAATCATTTATTGCAGTGTGGTGGTGTGTATATGTTCTCAAATTTGATGGGCTGCGATGGTGAGCGAGTATTTTACGACGGATGTTCTATGGTAGCTGCAAATGGAAAGATTGTTAGTCAGGGACCGCAGTTTACCATGAAAGAAGTGGTATGCATTTTTTTTATTAGCCATGAAAACTGACAACAGATGTCACATGAAAGGGCTAAATACACTAGAAATCATAAGAAAATCTATTTTGAACACTTCCATCAATCATAAACCTGAACATGTCCATCCACATAAACCTGAACACTTCAATCAATCATAAACCTGACCACTTCCATTAATCATAAACCTGAACACTTCAATCAATCATAAACCTGACCACTTCAATCAATCATAAACCTGACCACTTCCATCAATCATAAACCTGAACATGTCATCCACATAAACCTGAACACTTCAATCAATCATAAACCTAAACACTTCCATCAATCATAAACCTGAGCACTTCCATCAATCATAAACCTGAGAGCACTTCCATCAATCATAAACATGACCACTTCCATGAATCATAAACCTGACCACTTCCATCAATCATAAACCTGAACACTTCTGTGAATCATAAACCTGAGCACTTCCATCAATCATAAACCTAAACACTTCCATGAATCATAAACCTGAGCACTTCCATCAATCATAAACCTAAACACTTCCATCAATCATAAACCTGAGCACGTCCATCATTCATAAACCTAAACACTTCCATCAATCATAAACCTGAGCACTTCCATCAATCATAAACCTGAACACTTCCATCAATCATAAACCTGAACACGTCCATCAATCATAAACCTAAACACTTCCATGAATCATAAACCTGAACAGTTCGATCAATCATATTATCAACATTTCCATCAATCCTCCATCAATCATAAACCTGAACACTTCAAATAATCATAAACATGAACACTTCAATCAATTATAAACATGAACCTT
Organism: Serripes groenlandicus; assembly: GCA_031761405.1. Taxonomy (NCBI): domain Eukaryota; kingdom Metazoa; phylum Mollusca; class Bivalvia; order Cardiida; family Cardiidae; genus Serripes; species Serripes groenlandicus. The sequence continues at coordinate 27,584,928 of JASEVX010000005.1, forward strand.
TCCATCAATTATAAACCTTAAAGTGTTTTGGGTTTTTTCCCAAACTGTTTATGGATTCAAGGGGAAACAACTCAGTTTATCTCCATAATTCTGCTATAACCACCTCATCTTACGCAATATGGATACACCCATTACTGTAGTATTATATTATGTTGCGGTTTTCCACAAAGATGGTAGACTCAAATTAAACTAATATGCATTAACTGAATTTAAAAAGATATAATTTTGTAATGTCAAAATATAAAAGTAAATGACTTCTACCATTCTGTTTCACACCACGATTTCAGGGGTATTTCTTTTTTTGTCCCGCCTTAATAACTCATTTGATAGAAACAAGGGCTATCTATCCAGGCGTTGTGATTTGAAACACCTGCTCGACCCTTTAATCTTTCTGATAATTGACAAAAGACATTGTGACTATTGTCATTCGTCTTCCATCTAAATAGTTTATGTGGGAAGACAGCGAGTTACCTGGGCAGAATGTTTTGTGGAGTAAAGGTGCAAGGAAGCCAGGAATCACAAATTAGGTGAACTCTCTGCCATGATATGAGCCGTACTGCGCAGACTGATCTGGGTTGATACATTACACAGATGCCATAATGTTGGTTTTCTCGCGGGACAGCTCATATGCTGTAAAACTCTTCGAATTTGTGAGATCAAAATTTCGAGGTTTTTGTCCAAAGTCAGCTTTTTTTAAATTTGCATATTTATCTACTTTGTCAGAAACTGGAAACAGTTCAACATCGTCATCACACTCGGCAAACTCACTTTGGTATTTCTTAATACTTATCTGTAATCCCTTGCCAGCATAGTGAACAAGAGACAACATTAACAGTAGTGAAAAAGAGACAACATTAACAAATAATTTCATCGCATACTAGTACAGGCATTGACAAGTTAAATTGTTGGCTATGTGTAAACTGGTAATATCAAGTTGTCAAAACACAACATAGAATCAGGGACGTAGATAAGAGGGATAGGCAACTCCACCTGTACACCTGTTATCTGGTTAAAATATCACACATGGAAATAAAATTGTCCAAATTTTCACATTTTGTAGCAAATCAAACTTTGAAATCACATTTGGCACATAAACAAAAAATACATATTCTGAAAGCTTAACATTTCAACTAAAGTTAGAGATACAATGAATAACTGGAATTTCTTTTTATTTTGAAAAATGTCTGTTTTAAAAGACATTCATTATTGGGATTTCTGAAATATATTATTTTTTTCCAAAGATTAATTGACTGACATTTTTCATATGGATAACATTATCAAAACCTGTAATATATTAAAATATTTTTATCTACTGCAATAGAAGAATGTTTAAACTTCCAGAAAATATTTTTTTTATTTTCATATCTTGAATAGTTTTTGAGTTTTACTTGCTACAAATGTTGGCATGGGTGATATTTTAGTATAAAATTTACTTACTTATCCCTCTTATCTACGTCCCTGATAGAATGCAGTCTGCCTGTCACATATTAGTTAAGACAGTTAATGTATAATTATAGCATACTTTTAATCATCAAATAGTTTTAGATGTCTAGAAATCCCAGACATTATTCGCAAGGATATCAATTTGCGAATATTAGCGAAAATCAATCTAACACAGTAACTGATATGCCATTGAAACTGCTTTAAACTCCTATCAATTGTTTTCCTTTCAGACAGTGAACCTAGCTACTGTAGATTTGGAGGATGTTAGGACTTACAGGAATAAGAACCGAAGTTATTGTGTGACAGTAAGTGCTTCATACCACCCAAGTCAACAAACTGAAATTTTGAAGCATAAGCATCTGAAAACATTTTCAGCAATTTCTCCTCTTTTAGCTAGTCAGATTTTTTGACAAAAAAGACGAGCTATTGTCGTCACTTGATCGTCGTCATCGGCGTTGGTTAAGTTTTGCGTTTAGCTCACTAACATGGAAACTATCAAACATAATACTTTGAAACTTGGAAAACTTGTTCATCTAATACCCTTCTTCACATTGTATGCTAAAGATACTGAGTTTGACCTTATTTTTTGGGTAAAAAACATGATTTTGGTGGTTTTTGGTTGACTTTGAGATTTGATCAAAGCTCCCTCATTTTTTGTTAGATTGATTTCAAATTGTGCACATAATTTCATAAATAATACACTTCAACATGTCAAATGGGATTTTGGGTCAAACATTTGGATTTTTTGCTTTTTCATTTCTTGTATTTTTTAACTTTGCGTTTAGCTCAACGTTAAAGTTTCTTTTTTTTTCTTTCTTTTTCTCAATAAGTACCGGTACTTGGGCTTTCATATTTGGAATATAGTTATATCTAATACCCTTCTGCACATTGTATGCTGAAGATGCTGAGTGTGACCTTTTTTGGGGAGTAAAACACTTGATTTTTGGATTTTAGCTTCTTCAACATATCAAACAGGTTTTTTAATTTTGCGTTTATCTCAAAAACAAAATTAATTTCTTGTTTTTTTTAATTTTGTGCTTGTATTTTTTTTTTTAATTTCTTGTATTTTTGAGTATTGCGTTAAGCGTTTTGAACTTTGCGTTTATCTAAAAAAAAAATCGAATATTTTTGAACTTTGTGTTTAAATCAGAGTTACTAAAAATAGGAAAATAGTAATATATTCAATATCTTTAGTTAAAGTTGACTTAATGTACCAATATCATTTGGCTGTCAATTGCATACACAAGACTCAGCTCATGATCTTGACTGATTGTGACAGCCATCAAACGTGAAGATATTCCTTATCATGTATATGAACTTGTATTTATTTCCACATAGTTAATCTTGTTTCAATACTTGAAAAATAGCAGTTGTGTGCGGTCATTATAATATGTAAATATTCTTTCCGAATTTGAATATTTTTTATATAAAATAAATAATCAGTAAAAGGATAATATCAGACGAGCTTCAGGCACCAGCGGGCGGAGCTCTTGTTTAACTTTATTTGATCAATTAGAGATATTTTACACATGTTTGCCATGACGTTATCAAAGTATTTTGCTGCAGATATATATGCGGGAAAGGGTCTAAATAAAATACTTTCTCATTTTGTACAATTCTTCCTTACACAACTTTCATTCAAGAATTATAATTATCAGAGTCTGATGAGGGCAAATTTGTCAGTATCATCTGGTTAGACAGTACAATATATTAGGCAAAAATAAAAAGCGATTGTAGAAATTGACACGTTTACTTTTGATATAGAGATGAAAAAGGTTGTTGAAATAGAGAAGTTGTATTGGTCTCTCCTTTTCTCACAATTTTATCATCAAAGTAGCTCTTTCCCTCAAATCAACACTTTTTGATAACTTTTAACGCTTTCCTATATATGGACGCTTTCTGATGCCTCTGCAGCAGACGACTTGAAAACACCATGACAAAAGGAAAAAATGCTCAAAGCAAGCAATTTCTCATTTTGTCACAGTGTTTTCAACTTTATTCAATTATTATACCACTATTTATAGAGATTTTTCTCATTTTTGGCCGGATTGCTCAAGCAATTCCGGTCTATAGATTGGCGATGTCCGTCTGTCTGTCTGTCCGTCAACATTTTGGTTAAAGTTTCAGGTTAGGCAAAATGGTTAAAGTTTCTGGTTAAGCAAAATCTCAGACATGGAAAGAGCTACAAACTTGAAAATTGGTCTGTGTGTAGCCACTAACATGTTCTTTTGACTTCCATGATAACTCTTCACCTTCACCTTGCTATTGCCCGTCTGTCTGTCTGTCTGTCCGTCAACATTTTGGTTAAAGTTTCTGGTTGAAGCAAAATCTCGGACATGGAAAGAGCTACAAACTTGAAAATTGGTCTGTGTGTAGCCACTAACATGTTCTTTTGATTTCCATGATAACTCTTCACCTTGCTATTGCCCGTCTGTCTGTCTGTCTGTCCGTCAACATTTTGGTTAAAGTTTTTGGTTGAAGCAAAATCTCGGACATGGAAAGAGCTACAAACTTGAAAATTGGTCTGTGTGTAGCCACTAACATGTTCTTTTGATTTCCATGATAACTCTTGACCTTCATGTTGCTATTGCCCGTCTGTCTGTCTGTCTGTCTGTCTTCTGTCTGTCTGTCTGTCTGTCTGTCTGTCCGTCAACATTTTGGTTAAAGTTACATCACAGCAACTTGCGTTTTAATTTGCTTTCTACAGTTTTATAGTTATATCACGGCAACTTGCGTTTTAATTTGCTTTCAACAGTTTTATAGTTATATCACGGCAACTCGCATTTTAATTGGCTTTCAACAGTTTTATAGTTATATCAACTTGTGTTTTAATTTGCTTTCAACAGTTTTATAGTTTTATCATGGCAATTTGCATTTTTATTTGCTTTCAACAGTTTTATAGTTATATCATGGCAACTTTCGTTTTAATTTGATTTCAACAGTTTTATAGTTATATCACGACAACTTGCGTATTAATTTGCTTTCAACAGTTTTATAGTTATATCACTGCAAATTGCGTTTTAATTTGCTTTCAACAGTTATATAGTTATATCACAGCAAATTGCATTTTACTCCCCTTTCAACAGTTTAACAGTTATATCACGGCAACTTGCGTTTTAATTTGCTTTCAACAGTTTTATAGTTATATCAACTTGTGTTTTAATTTACTTTCAAAAGTTTTAAAGTTTTATCATGGCAACTTGCGTTTTTATTTGCTTTCAAAAGTTTTATAGTTATATCATGGCAACTTTCGTTTTAATTTGATTTCAACAGTTTTATAGTTATATCACGACAACTTGCGTATTAATTTGCTTTCAACAGTTTTATAGTGATATCACTGCAAATTGCGTTTTAATTTGCTTTCAACAGTTATATAGTTATATCACAGCAAATTGCGTTTTACTCCGCTTTCAACAGTTTTATAGTTATATCACATCAACTTGCGTTTTAATTTGCTTTCAATATTTTAATAGTTATATCACAGCAAATTGTGTTTTAATTTGCTTTCAACAGTTTTTGGCTGGATTGCTCTAGCAATTACGGTCTATAGATTGGCGATGTCTGTCTGTCCGTCCGTCTGTCTGTCTGTCCGTCAACATTTTGGTTAAGTTTCAGGTTGAGGCAAAATCGGTTAAAGTTTCAGGTTGAGGCAATCTCAGCACTGGAAAGGGTTACAAACTTGAAACTTTGCCTGAAGGTAACCAGTAACAAGTTCTATTGATTTCTATGGTTACTTTGACCTTGACCTTGGTTTGTCGATTTTCAAGGTCAAATTGCCGACAATCCGGCCTTACCGTCTTCAGCGGTTTCTTGTTACCAATATATTTTCATAGTCATCTGCTGTATATTTGCTGTATTAGCGAAAGGGTTAAGCAAACAAAATTTGAAAAAAATGTTGTAGAATAGAGAATTACACAAACCTCCTATGGTCTTGAAACAATATGGCTCAATTATGTTAACCCTTTCCCTCATATAGACGCTTTCTGACGCCTCTGCAGCAGACAGCTTTTTGAAAACATAGTGACAAAAGAAGAAATTGCACGAGCAATTTCTCCTTTTACCACAATGTTTTCCACTTTTAGTCATAGGTCATCCATTCAATTATAGAGATTTTCTATTTTTTGACAAAAGTCGCCTGCCGCAGAATTGTTGTGTGTGGGAAAGGGTTACTAAAAGGGTGAAAACATCTTATTATCCTTTCAGAATTCAACGGCTCCATCCTTCCCTCGTATTCATGTAGATTTTGCATTATCCTGTGAGGATAGTTTCCTACCACTCTCTGACCCTATAGAGTTCCAGTTTCATACTGCTGAAGAAGAAATAAGGTAGGGACATTTTTTTGTTCATGTTCTATGATTGTTTGTATGGTTTTTCTGCTGCTTTCAAAAAGAATCGTCAGTTCCTGGGTAAGTTAGCAGTTCTACTGGTCCATTTATCCTAACACCAGCGATTCACTTGTTATCATTAATGTTAGACTCACAATTCTGAGCGCCACAGAGGAAAGGTCATTACTACCATTTTTAACCCTTTTCCACATACAACAATTCTGCAGCAGACGACTTTGAACATATTTTGTCAAAAAATGGAAAATCTCAATAATTGAATGGATAAAAAGTGGAAAACATAGTGACAAAAAAAGAAATTGCACGTTTGCTGCAGAGGCGTCAGAAACCGTCTATATGAGGAAAAGGGTTAAAGTCATTGGTATCATGCAGTATGAATATGCCTGAGTATATATATGTACATGTATACACATTCCTTTGATAAAACCAAATCAAATAAACCATTTATTTGATTTTTGAGCAATTTTCAAACATATCTTGATAGTTTCACAACTGTGGACCTTTTCCTTCATCCCTGGACAACTATCAGTACCGAGTTATGAAATACACAACCATTACTGCTGTGATTGTCATTACATCCACAACACAAGGTCTTCAATCCAGGCTAAAAAATACACCATTACTGCTGTGATTGTCATCACATCCACAACAGAAGGTCTTCAATTCAGGCTATAAAACACCATTACTGCTGTAATTGTCATTACATCCACAACACAAGGTCTTCAATCCAGGCTATAAAATACACCATTACTGCTGTGATTGTCATCACATCCACAACACAAGGTCTTCAATCCAGGCTATAAAATACACCATTACTGCTGTGATTGTCATCACATCCACAACAGAAGGTCTTCAATTCAGGCTATAAAACACCATTACTGCTGTAATTGTCATTACATCCACAACACAAGGTCTTCAATCCAGGCTATAAAATACACCATTACTGCTGTGATTGTCATCACATCCACAACACAAGGTCTCCAATTCTAATTCTACTTTTATTTATACAGATTTTCCATTTTTCTCTGGATATTTTTAAAGTCGTCTTGTTGCAGATTTGTTGAATAAGGAAAATGGTTAATGAATGGTATTACAATGGATTCCATTCCGATTCCATTCTGAATATTTCAAAATGCTGCTTTTTTATTTAAAAAAAAAAAGTTAAAAAACCCCAATAAATCTCATACTTGAGATTAAACATATTGTCTGAATTGAAAAGTCTGCTTACTGTAACTAATTCTTTGACAAACAGACTGTTTACCCATTTGTTGTATTATTACCTTTATTTGCAGTCTGGGCCCTGCAATCTGGTTATGGGATTATTTAAGGAGAAGCGGCCAAGGAGGTTTCTTTCTACCATTAAGTGGTGGTATAGACAGTTCCAGTACCGCCTGTATTGTTGCTTCGATGTGTCATCTTATTTGTAATGAAATCACGAATGGAGGTACGGTTTTAATCATTTTCTGGTTGGGTCATACCAAAGACTTTAAAAATGGTAGTAATGGCCTGCCCTCCTTTGCGCTCAGGGTTGCGAGGTTAGCATTACAACTGACTGGCTGGTGTAAGGATAAATGGATTTTAAAGCGGCATAAAACACAAATAAATCAATAGTCATTTTCATGATAAAAGATAAATTTTGTAGCAGAGAAAAAAAATGAAACATTGTGGGAAAGTGTAGAAAAATCACTAATATCGTTTCTCCAAAAATGGCAGTCTGTAGAAAGTTCATGAGGTAATAAGTAAGATCCTGTTGAACACTTTTACTCATAATAGACAATGTTTAACCCTTTCCCACATTTCAACAACTTTTGAAAACAATGTGGCTAAAGGAGAAATTGCTCTTTCTCCTTCTGCCACAATGTTTTCAAACTATCAAATTATTATACTTTTATTTTTGGAGATTTACCACATTTTGCTCTATTGTTTTCAAAGTTGTCTGCTGCTGATATGCCTTTGTTTTTTGTGTAAAATGAGTAATTTCTCCATTTCTTTCAATGTTTTCACAACTCTAAAGAATACTTCCTATTATTGGTATCTAGATGTTTTACTCAGAAGCTTTCAAAGGAGTATACATGTACTATAAATATCATTTCCGATAAACAGTTATTAACATTAACAGATGCACGTGTACTCTCCGACATCAGACGACTGGTTGGCGACCCATCCTACTTCCCGACGGATCCAAAAGATGTAGCAGGCAAATTGTTCACCACCTGTTACATGGGCTCAGAAAACTCGTCTACGGAAACTAGAACGCGAGCGGCTAACCTTGCTGGTCAGATTGGAAGGTAAGAGACCGCTTTGGCAGTGTTGTCATAGAGTGTCTTTCTTAGGTGCTGGAGGTCAGAGGTTGATCCCTGGGTCATACCAAAGACTTTATAAATGGTTGTAATGGCTTCCCCTCCTGTGATATAACTGAAAAATTGTTGAGAGTGGCATAAAATACCATTCAAACAAACAAACAAACAAACGAAATCAAAATTAAAGCTGGGATTTTGTCAAAATAATACACAATTAGGATTCATTGTCAGTTCTAGTCGTTAAGCTTTACCCGTTTCCATGTTTTTCAGTCAGATGCGATTTCTAATATTATATTCCGTGAAAGCCTAAATCTTGATACATCTGCAGCAAAGCACTTTTGAATACATCGTAGCAAAAGACATATATCTCATAATGAGAGGGTTAATATAACAAGAGGGCCTGTATCGCTCCACTGCCATTAGGCAAAAATTAAATCTCTAAACAGCCCGACCCCTGGTGGCCATGTTTTTTGACCAATCACCATGGCTTGAAGGAATCTCGTAGAGTGTCATCCAAGGAACATTTCTACAAAATTCTTTGAAAATGGGCCCACCAGTTTAGGAGGAGAAGAAGTTTTTTCTTTTGGATGCCATGGAAACCAGAATTTTGTATTAGGGGAATTAAGACGATGCTTCCTATGAAGTTTCATCCCAATTGGCCAAGTGGTTAGGAAGGTGAAGTTATTTGAAAGATTTTTTTTTAAGTTTTCACTATAGCTATAATGCAAAATAGCCCCCCCCCCCCCCCCCCTCCCTGGCGGCCATGTTTTTCGGTTACCATGGAAACTAGAATTTTGCATGGATCCAAAAAATTTGAAGGAATTTTGGAGAGGACATTGAGAGGAGGATGTTTCCTATGACGTTTCATCCCAGCCAAGTGGTTGGGGAGGAGAATTTGTTTGAAGCAAAAAGTTGACATACGCACAACAGAGAACTGGCCTTGACATAAGCTTGACTAGCTATCAGCCAGTGGAGCTAAAAGTTATAATTATGAAAATACATTCTGAACAATTTTCAGTTGAACCAATAAACTATTTATCTCTGTTGTTTATTTCAGTTTTCACCTGTCAATCGCCATAGATACAGCAGTTGCAGCAGTAATTGGTGTGTTTACAGTCACCCTCAAATTGGTACCCAAATTTAGGGTCAATGGGGGTGGCATACGGGAGAATTTAGCCTTACAGAATGTGCAAGTAAGAGCTTTTTGACATTTGAGTTTCTTCAGCCTCTTTTTTTCCATTGATTGAGTTAGAATAAGCTTAACTCTTTCCCACATAAAGAAGCTTTCTGACGTCTCTGCAGTAGATATTTATATATATTTTCTGTTTTTACCTAGCTATTTTCTAAGCCATCTGCAAATTTGTGGGAAATGGTTAAAAGAGTGTGGAAAATAATGTCCTTTTCCAAGTATTGAGAACATGCATGCATCATCAAGTAAAAAGGTTAAAAGTAGGTCTTAGCTGGTCTATAACGTCCTCATCTATGCATTGATTCCCAAGTACTGTATACATGAACCTGTACATATTTTAATTTGTGATGAATCTCTCACAGCTGTTTAGAGCCATTTCAAAGCATTGGCAGTTTGCAGAGTAGGTAATCAGTTGAACTCTTTTCCACATACACAAAATCTGCAGCAGACAACGTTTACAAAACGTGTCTACATGTAGAAAAAAGGTTCAAATGAAGTCAATATTTATCATAGCAACAATAAAGATACAATAAATTGGAATATGTCTCTAACCATCGATTTATTGATGTGCAATATGTAAACTCATTAACTGACAATTGTGTCTACATGTAGAAAAAAGGTTCAAATGAAGTCAATATTTATCATAGCAACAATAAAGATACAATAAATTGGAATATGTCTCTAACCATCGATTTATTGATGTGCAATATGTAAACTCATTAACTGACAATTGTGTCTACATGTAGAAAAAAGGTTCAAATGAAGTCAATATTTATCATAGCAACAATAAAGATACAATAAATTGGAATATGTCTCTAACCATCGATTTATTGATGTGCAATATGTAAACTCATTAACTGACAATTATTGTAAAAAGGAACATTGCTTAACTTGAGATGCTTCAAAGCATCTGGATAAGGATATAATTATATATTATTTCAGGCTCGAGTGAGAATGGTTCTTGCCTACTTGTTTGCACAACTGTGTCTTTGGGCCCGGGGTCGACCTGGGGGACTTCTGGTACTTGGCTCTGCTAATGTAGATGAAGGGTATGTGGATTTCAATTAACCTGTTAGATATTTCCCACTTGCAGAGGCATTTGCTGCAGACGACTTTTGAAAACATTGCAGAAAAGGATGATATTGCTCATAATGAGCATTTCTCCTTTTGCCACAATATTTTCAACTATATTCAATAATAAAATAATAAATAATTTAATTTGAACAACTTGAAGGTTTTTAAAATAACTCACCACAAATATTAACCATATTGAGACGATGTGTAGAGCACATGTTACAATCAGTTAGGTGAAAGGTCAAGGTCGCACTTACAGGTCATATGACTATTTTGTGTCCGCTCCATTTCTGTTGAACCACTTGAAGATTTTTTAAATAACTCTCCACAAATATTCACATTATATTATTTAGAAGATGTACAGAGCGTAAGTTACAACCAGCCTGGTGAACGGTCAAGATTAAAATTAGAGATCCAAGGTCATATGACTATATTTCGGGTTTGCTCTATATCTCTTGTACCCCTTAAAAGATTTTGACATAGTTCACCACAAATGTTCACCATATTGAGATGATGTTCAAAGCACATATTAAAACCAGTTGGTTCCAGGTCAAGATAGCATTAAGAGGCCAAAGGTCTATATTTCTTGTCTGCTCCATAACTATAGAACAACCACTTGAAGGATTTTGAAATAACTCAACACAAATGTTCATCATATTGAGATGATGTTTCTAGCATACTAATTTTATTCAAACATCCTTTATCAGTATTACTGATAAACTGCCAAAGGGGAAACATGTGTTTTTGTTTAATAAACAACTGTCTAGTTGAAATTATTTTTGAGCTCTTTAGGACTGTTTCTTTTATCTTATATTTAACTTATATTTAACTTATATTGTTACCATTTCGTTGTCATTGTCATTGGGGTTGTTTAATGATTAACCTTTTTAACCCTTTCCCTCATACGACAATTCTGCAGCAGACGACTTTGAAGGTATTTTGTCAAAAAATGGAAAATCTCCATAATTGAATGGATAACGTATGACAAGAAGTGGAAAACATTGTGGCAAAAGGAGAAATTGCACGTTTTGTGCAATTTCTTCTTTTGTCGCTATGTTTTCAAATAGCCATCTGCTGCAGAGGCGTCAGAAAGCGTCTATATGAGGGAAAGGGTTAACTTACAACGAATCTGTAGCAGATGACTTTTGGATCATATAGTCGAAAATATAGAAAGATCTCTTTAAATAAAAGTATAATTAATGAATACAGTTAAACATGTGTTTAACCCTTTCCCTCATTTAGACGCTTTCTGACGCCTCTGCAGCAGACGGCTTTTTGAAAACATAGTGACAAAAGAAGAAATTGCACAAAACGTGCAATTTCTCCTTTTGCCACAATGTTTTCCACTTTTTGTTGTAGGTTATCCATTCAATTATGGAGATTTTCTATGTTTTGACAAAATACGATCAAAGTCGTCTGCTGTAGAATTGTCGTATGAAACCCGTGGAAAGAGAACAAATCTGGTCATTTAAGTTTTGTTTGTTTGTTTGTTTGTTTGGAGTTTAACGCCGCTTTCAACAGCTTTGGTCATATCACGGCGGTCAGTGCACCTATCCATGTTTTCCTGGCTTTCCCACACCAGTACTTACACAACATTCTTTCGAAGCCACTGACTGCTTTCTCACATAGATCAGAGGTGAGAGGCAATGGAAAACATCGCCCGAAAGAATGTCGCCGCAACCGGGTATCGAACCCGTGACCTCCAGATCACGAGTCAGATACGCTACCAATTGAGCTACCCGGCCGGGTCGGTCATTTAAGTAGAAAATGTGTAAAAGTGTGGTTGTTATAGACAGGGAATTGCTTAACAAAGGTGATCTTTAGCACAGGTGTGACTGTATTTAGTATGAACATTTTCTTCTTTTTGCTACCATGTTTTCAAAAGTAGTCTGCAGTTGGGAAAGGGTTAATGTTTTAATTTGCAATCAATCCCAAAACCAGTGAATTTTGTTTCTTGTTTCATGATCTCCTCATGCAGATTGCGTGGCTACATGACAAAGTATGACTGTTCTAGTGCTGACATAAACCCTATTGGTGGAATCTGTAAAAATGATTTGAGGATGTTCATCAAGTACTGTAAAGTCTTCTTCCAGTTTGAAGCATTGGAAAGGTAAGTGCTATCATTTTAATCCTCATGTTTGATGTAAAAACATTCTCAAGTTAGAATTTCAAAAATAACTATAAATTTAACCCTTTCCCACATTTTGATGACTCTGTATGTGTATGTGCTAAAGGGTCTTATCAATACATTTAACCCTTTCCCACATATAACGAATCTGCTGCAGATGACTTTGAAAACATCGAAGCAAAAATATTGAAAATCACTATAAGTGAAATATTGAATAGAGTTGAAATCATTGTTGCTATTTTTAAAAAGGAGAATTGCTCATTATGAGCAATTTCTCCTTTTGGTACAATGACTTTAAAACTACCAAGTTCCCACTTCGTCCTCAAAGAATTTGGGGGAGTAAGAACTTGTACAACATAGTAGGAGTGCATTAGACATCAGTAAGGAATCGTCATAATTGTGGTCTTCATGGACCTGAAGGAAGAGGTTGAACTTTGATCAGGATGCAGTTAGAACTTATGTATGGACATCATCGACGTAGTAGAAGCATGGTGCAGATGGGAAAGAGTGCATTTCGTTTTAGTCTTTCTTGATACATGAAGGACGCAATAAAAAAAAAAGTAAATGTGTGATAAGTGCATATTGGGATATGAATGGTTGTAGTTAGAATGGACATGGTGAGAGTGTGATCAAGTGCCAACAGTTAAGTGATAAGCGTATTGAATGGTGGTAGCAAGAGCGCAATATTTATTTGGACATGGAGAGTGCCAACAATAAATGTGTGATGAGCATATTGGGATATGAATGGTCGTAGTAAGAATGCAATGCTCACATGATCAAGTGTATGGTAAGAAATTAGATTGAACATGAAAGACACATTGAGAACCTGGCAGGGTCAAAGAAAGGACGTAGAATGAACTAGAACACTGCAATTTTATTTTGTATTGACCACATTCCTCATGCGTTCCTTAAATTTTGCGGGGCCCAGTGCAAACTTCATGATCTTCATCTGAATGACACAAGGCTATACAAACTTGTTTAGTTAAAAAAAACGGAATGGCTTTTATTCGTTTTCTGCCAATAGTGTAAAAAAGATTATCTGCTAGGAGTAAATTTCCAATTTTGAAATACTTTTACCCTGTAATTGCTTTTAGATTCCTCAAGTTATATTAATTTGACAAAATAAATAGGCAACAGAGGGTAGGGTTATTTTGTCTTATGCCAGAGGAGCGTTAAACACCTTTTAGTGTCACTTGTTTGGTATTTTAGCTCACCTTAGCACCAAGTGCGGGGTAAGCTATTGTAATCACTCAAAGTCCAATGTTCGTCGTCATCCATCCGCCCATTCATGTTTCCTAAAAACATCTTCTCCTAAACCGAATTCAAATTAATTTCACAGGAATATTCATTATGTGGTCCTCTTTCAAAGCTGTTCACATAATTTAATTCCATGTGGTTGCTGCTGCATCGGAAAAGGGGAAAAGAACCCTTTAAAAGAAATTAAAAATCACATGTCCAAAAGTGCAGGCCCTATTTGAAAACTATTTTGCACAAATGTTTCTTGGGTGACCCTCTACCAAGATTGTTCAAATTATTCTGATCCGTTGAAAAACATGGCCATCTTTTTCCTTATAATTTTTAACTTGTCTGTCTTTCAAAGAAAAAAAGTTGGGGAATTGTAATACCCTTGGCATCGGCGACTGCTACATGTCACAACACTTCAAGCTTACCTCATAACTAAAAAACGGTTTAATGTTGGTAGGATACATAGGAACAATACGCATGTACAATACTCTAGCTTTAATAATTACTCAAAAATGCCCCTTTTTCGAATTAGAAAAAAAGTTGACGAACATTTGCGTTCGCTTGTGGCGCTCTTGTGTAGTAAGAGCATTTCATACTTTTCAGTTCTATTAAATCAGTGGAGCGATACAGGTCCATCATGGTCCTCTTGTATGTCATTTACCACCGTATTTAACCCTTTCCCTCATATGACAATTCTGCAGCAGACGACTTTGGACGTACTTTGTCAAAAATTAGAAAATCTCTGTAATTGATTGGATAACCTATGACTAAAAGTAGAAAACATTGTGTCAAAAGGAGAAATTGCTTGTTTTGAGGAATTTCTTCTTTTGTCACTATGTTTTCAAAAAGCTGTCTGCTGCAGAGGCGTCAGAAAGTGTCTATATGAGGGAAAGGGTTAAGCTATATTGCAGCAACAGATAACTTATTAGTAATCATTACTAGGTCAGTAATTGTGTCTTGCCAAAGGACACTCCACCATGACTGTTTTAAAAGGTCATCAAACCCATTCGGCAAGGGTGGATTCCCCTAGGCCCAGAACTTTACCACATACAACAAGTACGCAGCAGACAACCTTGAAAATATCTAGACAAACACATGGAAAATCTCTATAAGTTGAAGTATGATTCTTTAACCCTTTCCCTCATATAGACGCTTTCTGACACCTCTGCAGCAGACGGTTTTTTGAAAACATAGTGACAAAAGAAGAAATTGCTCGAAACGAGCAATTTCTCCTTTTGCCACAATGTTTTCCACTTTGAGTCATAGGTTATCCATTCAATTATAGAGATTTTCTATTTTTTGACAAAATATGTTCAAAGTCATCTGCTACAGAATTGTTGTATGAGGGAAAGGGTTAATAGAGGCAAAAAAGTTGTGGCAAAAGTCATCTGCTTCTGATGGATCAGACTGTGTGTTAAGTGGGAAAAGGTTAAGTGTGATACATGTTGTTCTGTATATTTCAGTATCTACACAGCTCCACCTACTGCGGAATTGGAGCCACTAGATGACGGAAAACTGGCTCAAACCGATGAGGTTCACATTCTTCCTGCTTTATGACCCTTTCCCTTGAAAAGCCAACTTGATCCCTTATGCGGAAACATTGTGGAAAAAGGAGAAATTGCTGAAACCCTTCCCACTTACAGACACCTTGAGTAAACGCCTAGGGTTACAAGAAGGTCATGTCTCGAAGGTGGAGGTGGCTCATAGTTTCTAGATCGACCAATGATAAAAAGGGTGATAAAAATGGAACCCCCTTGCTCTGTAATTACTCAGAGTATTGAATTGAAACTTTAGAACATGTCTATATAGTCTAAGTCATTACACAAGCTTTCAGATCAAGTTATTTTTTTCTGACTTGTAGTTTTGCAACAATATGAAACTTTTTTAGTTAGAAAATCTAGTTTAGAGATTTGTGTGCAACCCAATATGTCAGTAATTGTACACATGTCTTTTGCGCATTCAACTTTCACTTACAAATTTGCATAATGATGCCAGTTTCTTGACTTCAGAGCTTTCTTGACTGTGTAAGGGCACAGAAAAAAGCTCCTTAAAATACTTAATAATTCTATTAAATTGTTGTTTTTTGTTCTTTTTAAATGTTAATTGTCCAATATAATCCACATAGGGGTGGAAGTATTCCTTTACAGATCCCTCGTTGGCGAGGGATCTAAATTCATTCAATAAACTTGATATCACATGCCTTGCACTTGTGACAAAATGAGGTTATATTTATAAGTGATCATAGAAATCTGTAATACACCAATTTGTGGGTTTAACACAGAACATTTGTTAATTACTACATTTTATAACAAGATTTAGTAACAACCATTTTGCATGAAGACCACGAAATATGAACAAACAGCCTCCATTGTTATACCCCCTTCGAAGAAGAAGGGGTATATAGGAGTCACTGTGTCGGTTTGTCTGTCTGTCTGTCGGTCGGTCGGTCGGTCGGAAGCCATATTTTGTCCGGCCTATTTCTTACAGATGTGCATATCCTAAAGGGGTTACAATTGCATGTTATTTTACAGAGTAATGGCCCTTTTACTTATTAAGTTATGGTGTAGGTCAAGGTGCTGTTTAGGGGGTATTTATCATCTTCGGTGATAGTTCTAGTTTTTCCTTTACAGGAGGACATGGGTATGACGTATGATGAATTGTCCATGTATGGAAAAATGAGGAAAATACAGGGATGTGGTCCATACAGCATGTTTTGTAAGCTCTTACACACTTGGAACTGGCTGGCACCTGAGGAGGTTTGTAATCTATTATATACAGTCAAACTTGTGTGAGCGGTCACATGCGATCAGCGGTCACCGGCGTAAAACGGTCACTTTAGATCCCTCCCAACCAATTATACTCTATAAACTGCCTTGATCAGCGGTCCCCTTTGAAACGCGGCCAGCTGCCACACTAATTGGTCGAGGTTAACTGTAATCTTATTGTGTTCAACGGTCAATCAACAAACGACTTGGATTCGTAAGGTGTTAAATTATCGGTGTTTAATACATGTATACAGGTAATAAAGCATACTGTGGCAATCACATTATCGGTTTTTTTCATACGCGTAAGCTGTTTACATGTTAGATCTAGGGTACCAAAAACTGCCGACGTGTTCTGAATGATAGTTGCATGATTCATCAACAAAAAGTTGTGATTTTGGTTTCTTTTCTGTTTACGATGTCGGGCAAAATTGATAAATTGAAAAACTATGTTGGAAAAGGAGAAATTGCTCGTTATAACCCTTTCCCACATACGACAATTCTGCAGCAGAAGACTTTGAAAACATATTGGCAAATATGTGAAATATCCCCATAAAGAAAAGTTTAATCATTTAATAGAGATGAAAACATTGTGGCAAAAGGGGAAATTGCTCATCATGAGCAATTTCTCCTCTTACCACAATGTTTTCAAAAGATGTCTGCTTAAAATGCGTCGCAAAAGGCGCTGCAAGTAGGATGTATCTGCAGCATACAACTTTTGAAAACATTGTTGTAATGCCACAATGTTTTCAACTGTATTCAATAATCATTCCTGGTATAGAATTTTCACATTTTAACCTTTTCCCACCTATAGACACTTTCGGACACCTCTGCAGCAGACGACTTTTGAAAACATTGTGACAAAAGGCGAAATCGCTCAAAACGATTAATTTATCCTTTTGCCACATAGTTTTTCAACTCTCTTCAGTAATTATACCTTCATTTTCCATAATTTTTTCTAGATGTTTTCTGCAGATATGTCATATGTGGAAAAGGGTTAAACATAAATTAAATGTTATCAAAGTTGTCTGCTGCAGTTTTTCGTTGATGTCTCGTCACACAAGCATCCTAGGAGCTTCTGATAATAAACGGTCATGAACATAGATCAACTTTATTTGATCCTTATTCTCATAAATTGTAACACATTTGAAGGTGGATTTATCATGTAAGGTGGCTCATATATTAACCCTTTCCCACATGCAACAAATCTGCAGCAGACAATTTTGAAATCATATTGAAATGCATAAATCAGATTGTAATAGAATTGGAAATATAACATGTTGCAAAAGGAAAAATTGCTCCTAATGATTGTCTAAAATTGTTTGCAGCAGAAGCATCAATATGTTGGAAAGGGTTAACCAGGATTGCCATTTTTTTTTTTTGAGCTATAGCAATTGTTTGCCACATGAGGCAATTTCTGCCACTTCTCTATGGTGTGACATCTTTAAAATCTTTGTTGTATAAGGAGAAATTGGGAAACATCAGATTCTGAAAAATTGCCTGTACAATTTTGATGCAGAGTGGGCAACATTGCAGCAAAATACCCTTTTCTCACAAAGATTCCATATGTTGTTGACTGCAGAAGTGTACACAATGGGTAATAAACCGAACAAACTAGGTTTTTATTGACGTTTTACAATGATTATAGTAGTATTTCGATTATATCATGACAACAACACTAATTTGTGATCTCAGGGTAACAAACCAATACTAGGCTGGGTAATTTGCCTTTCCCAAGGGCAATCCACCATGACTGCTGCAAGGGTATAAAACCTTTCCCAAGGGCAATCCACCATGACTGCTGCAAGGGTATAAAACCTTTCCCAAGGGCAATCCACCATGACTGCTGCAAGGGTATAAAACCTTTCCCAAGGGCAATCCACCATGACTGCTGCAAGGGTGTAAAACCTTTCACACAGACACTTGATGACGCCTCTGCAGCAGACGACTTGATGACAAAATGAGCAATTTCTCCCATTTCCCACAATGTTTTCAGATTTTTGCAGTTATTATATCTTCACTTATAGGGTTTCTGCCATTTTGCTTTCAAAGTCGTCTGCTTTATGTGGGAAAGGGTTAAACCTTGGATGCTATCCCCCACGTTATCCACTTGACGGTATACTTCACAAAGATGGATCACATGATTTTGTATTTCAGGTCGCAGACAAAGTAAAACACTTTTTCCGCTGTTATTCTATAAATAGACACAAAATGACCACGTTAACACCAAGTTACCATGCTGAAATGTACAGTCCTGATGATAATCGATTTGATCATCGACAGTTTCTCTATAATGTGGCCTGGCCATGGCAATTTGCCAACATTGATGCACATGTAAGCTTTATGTGAATTGTTTGTTTTTATTAGATTTATTGATTTCAACAGCATTTTATTTTTATCGGGGCAACAAATTAACAAGGCTCTATGAGTGATCGTTTTTGAAAGCATCTGAAGAAACAGCAATTGAACCTAGACAAACAGAAGTTAAGATTTCACACATAGCTAAAATATTGTGAGAGTTATAAAGTTTTTGCGCTGTCTGTCTTTCTGTCTGGCAAAAACTTCAAACATTTGACATAAATATTTAGCTGTAAGTGATAAAGCTTTCATATTAGGCATGTGTATTGCTAGTGACAGTGACATTATACATTCTTCTATAAAACTTTGTTGCCTCTCTCTGGCATTGATTTTTCACAAACATATTTTGTTACCTAAGTATTTAGTTCATCTGAGCAATTTCTCCTTTTGCCACAATGTTCTCAAATTTTTCAATATTTCAATGTTCCCTTATAGAGATTATCCGAATTTTTGCCTTGATGTTTACAAATCATCTGTGGCAGATTTTCTGTATGTGAGAAAGGGTTCAACTTGACATGGGACAAATCTTTAATGGCCCCTTTCCTATATTAGAGCACATACAGTGATAAAACAAAATTAACCCTTTCCCACATATAAACACTTTCTGACACCTCTGCAGCAGACAACTTTGTGAAAACATTGTGACCAAAGAAGAAGTTGCTCAAAATGAGCAATTTCTCCTTTTATCACAACGTTTTTCTACCCTTTTCAATAATTACATTTCCATTTATAGAGATTTTCTAAATCTTTGCACTGATGTTTTCAAAGTTGTCTACTGCAGATTTGTTGTATGTGGGAAAGGGTTAAAATGGTTTCAAAACATCTACTTTATGTCTTGCATGACAGGTAAAAAAGTTGAACAAGGCAAAGGAGTCGATACAAGATGGGTCGTCAAACAAATTCCATCAAGGACAAACCTCAACCAATCAAAAACAGGGTAACAACATTGGAATAAAGAAAGCCAGCAACACCAACTCATCTTACTTTAGTCCTGGTGTTGTTGTCCAAATCGCGACAGGAACGGAAATAGAGCAACCTGTAGACAAAGGCTTACTTACCCATGGGAACACAAATCGTCAACAGGGTATGCATTGTGATGTTAAACAAGATGTCGATAAATGTGTAAGCAATGAAGAAATGGATACCAGTCCTGAAGTTCAACACAATGTGGAATCAAAAGAAAAGGATGCCTTTACTTGTGTAGAAAAAGATCTCAAACATAAACATGGTTTGAAAAGGCCTAGACTCTCAGGTCAAGAAATAACTGCTGAATCTTAGAAACCTGTGCAGAAACTGATAGTTGGATACATTGTTGAAAAAGGAGCAATTTGTCAATTTCTCACTATGTTTTCTTTTTCATCTATCTCATAGTTATACTTTCATTTGTGCAGAATATAGATTCATTATTTGAGCCAGAAAACCAACATTATGGCTCAGGCTAATCCGGGCCAACACATTCCATCTCAGGGGGATAGAGGTATAGAGTAATGACTCCTGAGACAGAAAATCCACAGGAAGCGAAAATTGTCTGTCCAGGTTAGCCTACCGGCGTGCTTAGGCTGATCAGGATCGATACTTTACGCAAAATCCACAATGTTGGTTTTCTCGTGGAACAGCTCATTTCCTTTTTATATAGAAGCTTTCAATTTGGAAGAGCCTATAAATTTCATATTAAGAATGCAATAACCCTTTTCCACATACATCAATTTGAAAACATCTGGACAAAAATATGGTCTCTATAAATTAATGCAGAACTTTTGAATTAATTAGAGTTGTAAACATTGTGGCAAAAGGAGAAAATGCTCATTATGAGCAATTTCTCCTTTCAAAAGCCATCTTATGCAAATTCGTTAGAATGCATCTGTATGTTAAAAAGGGTTTAAGTTTGTTGAGAAAATTTGATATTTATTTGCTGTTTGGTTATAGTTAGATTGTATGGCATATATATGGCTTGACTCTGTGAGCTAGAAATTACAGAGGTATTATAGAAACTTTCAATTTAAACAGTTTTAATCGGGCAAAACTTTAAATATTTCCCTGATCGACATTTACTGCTGATGCATCTGCTTTTAAAGTCTTTTAAAACATTGTGTGAAAAGGAGAATTTGGAAATTCCCATTTCCCACTATGTTATTTTATACTCTTTATCCTAATCATACTTTAATCGTTTCCTACCTGCGACATCAGTAATGTTAAAGGAGAATTTGCTCATTATGTCTGCATATATGTGTTTTCAGTCGTCTGAGCAATTTCTTCTTTTGTCACTATGTTTTAAAAAAGCTGTCTGCTGCAGAGGCATCAGAAAGCGTCTATAGGCGGGAAAGGGTTAATAAAAGTCATCTGCTGCTGATTTATTTATTGGGGAAAGGGTTAATACATTGTATGAATATGTATATTTTAGACAGAAACAATTTTGAAGACTGGATTTCATTTATATAAACAGAAAACCTAATTAGAATGTAACCATGGGAATTGAAATGGGAATAGAAAAAATAATCACATGGGTAGGTGAACTAACACATGATATAACTGGAAAATTGTTAAAAACAGAGTTAACCCTTTCCCTCATAAAATAAATCTGCAGCATACGACTTTGAAAACATTGAGCTAAAAACATTGTGGCAAATGGAAAAATTGCTCATGATGAGCAATTTCTCCATTTGCCATAATGTTTTAAAAAGTCATCTGCTGCAGAGGCCTCAGAAAGCGTATGTATATATGTGGGAAAATGTAAACCTCAATTAATCAAAACCTCAGAGAAGGTCATGATAAGACTGTGGTTAGGCACAGACCAATCGAGATTTTCGCGGGTTGCAAAGTCCATAAGGTCAGCTTTCGTGTGACATGGCTGATTTTATTAATTATTAATGTTGTTTTACGCCGTTTTCTACATTATTTCAGTTATATCACGGCAACAGTTCACTTATTTATGATCCCTGGGTAAACAAACCAGTACTAGGCTAGGAAATGTACCTTGCCCAAGGGCACTCCACTATGATCACAGCACTGCGACTGGGAATCGAAACCTGGGAAGGCGGGTTCCAAAAACCCTACACTAACCACTATACAATACTTCCTATGATGATTTTAATCGTGTTCCACATACATCAGATCTGCAGCAGACGACTTTAACCCTTTCCAACATATAGACGCTTTCTGTCACCTCTGCAGCAGATGACTTTAACACTTTCACAAATATAGAGGCTTTCTGACGCCTCTGCAGCATACAACTTTAATAAAATCTTTTCACAAATTTGGACAATCCTTTTAAATGAAAGTGTAATTATTGAATCGAATTATAGAAACTTCTAGGCAAAAATTTGGATTGTCACTAATTTGAATGAAATTATTACTTTTGTCAAAACATTGTGGCTAAATGCGAAATTATAATGATTAACCCTTTCCCTCATATATATGCTTTCTGACGCCTTTTCAGCAGACAGCTTTATGAAAACATGGCGCCAAAACGAGCAATTTCTCCTTTTGTCACCATGTTTTCAACTCTTGATAATTGTACTTTCATTTAAAGGGGAGTTTCAAATTGTTTTCAGGTATGTTTTTAACCCTTTCCCTCATATGACAATTCTGCAGCAGACGACTTTGAACATATTTTGTCAAAAAATAGAAAATCTCTATAATTGAATGGATAACCTATGACTAAAAGTGGAAAACATTGTGGCAAAAGGACTAATTGCTCTATTTGAGCAATTTCTTCTTTTGTCACTATGATTTAAAAAAGCTGTCTGCTGCAGAGGCGTCAGAAAGCGTCTATATGAGGGAAAGGGTTAAATTAAAGTCATCTGCTGCAGTATTGTTGTATATGGGAAAGGGTTAAGTTGTCTGCAGCAGGTACATCAAAATGTGTCTGCATGTTGGAAAGTCTTTTATTGATGTTCTATCACTGAGTAGAATTTCTTTCTTAAATTTTGTATCAAGTTGTATCTTAAGTTTTTTTATGCTGCTTAAACCACCACTTTTAATCCGTAGTCATTTGTTTCTTAACCCTTTCCCTCATACGACAATTCTGCAGAAGATGACTTCGAACGTATTTTGTCAAAACATGGAAAATCTCCATAATTGAATGGATAACCTATGACAAAAACTGGAAAACATTGTGGCAAAAGGAGAAATTGCACAAAACTCTTTTGTCACTATGTTTTCAAAAAGCCGTCTGCTACATTATGGCCATTTTTAATTTTGATTTTAATTAATAAATACCCCCCACCCCAATCCACCAAATCAAATAAAAAATAGCTCGTCACTACCACTTTCTTTCTAAGCCCCGTTAGCTCAGTCGGTAACGACGCGGGCTGTCAATTCAGGGGTTGTGAGTTCGAACACCAGCTCGGCCAACATTCTTTTTGACGTTTGACAAAAGGCAATGCGTCATTCGTCATCCTCCAATGGGCTTATAGTCTATGTGGAAAAGCAGCCCGTTGCTTGTAAAGACAGTTGTGTGGAGCACTGGTGTGAGAAAGCCAGGAAATACATGGGTAGGTGAACCTGCCGCCGTGATATGACTGAACAATTGTTGAAAACGGCGTTAATCCCCATTCAATCAATCTTTTTGAATTCTTCCATAATGATATGACCCGGTCGAGGAACGAATCTCGAGTCAGACGCCCTAACCATAGTACCACTCAGACGTTGATTGATCCATTAAAAGCTGTCAGACTGTGCGTATAAAAAACTTAGACTGTGCCCATATAAAAAACTTAGACAGTATGTGCATCTGGCTAACTTTTTGAGTCAGCTTTCTGAATTCACCCGACGCAGTTCAATTCTCAGTTAATCTCTATTTTCTAAGTACTTCCAGATGTCCGGATAAGGAGGGGTATACAAATCTTTTCCCCATAATATCTTTCTTATTATCCAATCAAACCCAATGTTGTTGGTACTCAAAAGAATGTTCTCATTGAGACAATTATGTTGAGTACACACAACATAGGGTTATAGGGTCTAATAAGGACTCGAATTTTAGAACATTCAGAACACACCTTATCTAGAGCTCTGTTAACTTCGTTCCGGATTCATTAGAATTTCCATTAGACAGCATTTCTGCAGCAGACGACTTTGAACATATTTTGTCAAAAAATAGATTTTTTTTCAAAATTAAATGGATTACCTATGACTAAAGGTGGGAAACATTGTGGCAAAAGGAGAAATTGCTCGTTCTGAGCAATTTCTTCTTTGTCACAATGTTTTCAAACAGCCGTCTGCTGCAAAGGCGTCAGAAAGCGTCTATATGAGGGAAAGGGTGAAGTCAATAGCATTAAGGAAAACACATATATAACTTACTTCACAAACTATTTTAATTTAAATGCATTTCCACTAAAAACTGAGGTTACAAGATGAAATATGCTTCAGTCTAACGGATATCAAATATAAATTTATTGATTCTACAATAACGTATAAACCTAGAAAAAGGGGTAAGTAAGGTTGTCTAGCAGAAATGTATGCTTTATTTTTACAATGGTAGATCAGAGACATATAAGTTTATATGTCTCTGGCCTAGTCAATACCTATAGTTTCCAGCACAAAAGTGTCTCTTATAAGTTAGTCATCCATCATCAATAAACAAAATTAATTAACCAACTATGTAATATTCACCATATATTTGGTGAATTAAAACGAATCATGGATGTATACATTACGGGTATATTATGCTATTAAATAGTTCCAAAGTTCAGGTGGTACATATGTTTGGTTCGAAGAAGCATGAATTTGGATGACATTTCAGCTGGGTATCATTTTTATTTGCAAAAGTATGCCAAATAATGACGGGTGCTTTAAAGCGACTGAACTCCAGATACCCAACTGTCGAAAAAAAATCCAATTTTAAGAAAATAAGTGTTATTTTTGTATTTGGGGCATTAAAATATGATAACTGACATATTACATACCCCTATAATCGGTGAGATTTTCTTGTTTTCGATACTTTTTCCATCGCAAATTCTACCCTGTCAGTAACGGGGTAAGTATTTTTAAATAGGAAACCTCTTCATCGGGACAATTGAAAACGACTCAAGTTCACTTTATTGATAAAAAACGATACATTTTCTACCCTGGTTTTCCTTGGATAACATAAAGAATAACATTTAGGGCTAATTCGGTTTTTTTGGGGTTTTTTGGGGTTTTTTTCGTGCCATCTGGATTTCAGTCGCTTTAACAATTTGTATTACTTAAATTTCAAAAACGGTGTTTCATAACAGTTTAAAAAGGTACACTATACTTATTATTTAGATAACTGCGCAAAGCAAGTGCTTCGTAGACATATTTTCCTATTCTTTTGATAATATACTTGTTTGAAGATTGCATCAGTTTGATCAATGTATGAACACTCAAGGTCTTTTTTTGTAGAAATATAGTTTAATGAAACACTTTCTAAAATGTAAGTAAATTGGACAAATTAAAACAAGATGAAACTCATCTTCAATATCAGTTGTGTTACATAGTAAACATATATCAACTGTGTTGCTACCGTGGCGACCAACCTCAATATGCAACTGATGAGAAGGAAGACATAAACGTGATAATGAAATCCTGAGCTTATAAGGTAAAACATCTAAATATATTTCGAATTCTATTATGACATATTACACCTGAGTTAATTACCCGTAGCAATATACTCAATGATTGAAAACAATCAAACATAATCCAAAATAACTATGAGGTATTTGGTTAGATCTTGACATGTATGTGAAAATGGCGAAAATAAATTTGGCTAGAATTAAATGTTGGACCACGAGACATGAAAACCAACATTCGGGAATTTGCGACCAGCAAAGCGTGTGCCTTTTTTTGTTATTTTAATTATTTACCACATACAGCAAATCTGCAGCAGACTACTTTTAAAAACATGGAAACTATCTATTAACAAAGAACAATTACTAAATAAAATTGAAACCATTGTGGCAAAGGGGGAATTTGCTCATGTATGATCAATCTACTCTTTTGCCACAATGTTTTCAAAAGCCATCTGCAGCAGAGGCAAGGCTCTGTATGTGGGAAAGGATTAAACAGTTGAAATCAGAGTTGAATATCCACTATAACTAATACAACTTTTAAAAAACTCATTTCTCCCGCAAATACTAATTTTAGACCCAGTCGGTTAATTAATAACAGAACAGAACATAAGTTTATTGATTTGATCTAAAATACAGATCATCATCGTTCATATATATATTAACAATAAACATACGTGAATGTGTAAAAAAAGAAAATTACAGAACACAAAAAGTAAATATTTATCTCTTGAATAATCCTCCCTAAGGTATTAAATGGAGATTGAACGTACATTTATCCTATACATTTAATTATTTAACAATTTGTATTACTTAAATTTCAAAACGGTGTTTCATAACAGTTTAACAAGGTACACTATACTTATTATTTAGAGAACTGCGCAAAGCAAGTGCTTCGTAGACATATTTTCCTATTCTTTTGATAGTATACTTGTTTGAAGATTGCATCAGTTCGATCAATGTATGAACACTTGGTCTTTTGTAGAAATATAGTTTAATGAAACACTTTCTAAAATGTAAGTAAATTGGACAAATTAAAACAAGACGAACCTCATCTTCAATATCAGTTGTGTTACATAGTAAACATATATCAACTGTATTGCTACCGTGGCGACCAACCTCAATATGCAACTGATGAGAAGGAAGATATAAACGTGATAATGAAATCCTGAGCTTATAAGGTAAAACATCTAAATATATTTCGAATTCTATTATGACATTATTACCCGTAGCAATATACTCAATGATTGAAAACAATCAAACATAATCCAAAATAACTATGAGGCATTTGGTTAGATCTTTACACGTATGTGAAAATGGCGAAAATAAATTTGATTAGAATTAAATGTTGGACCATGAGACATGAAAACCAACATTCTGGAATTTGCGACCAGCCAAAATGATCCAGTTAAGACAGCGGAATCTTTGCTTCATGAAAGTGCTGTGCACTATTGCCGACTAGTTGAGTAACTTTTGTAGAGCGGTATCCATTTGGATCCTTATTTAAGTTAAGCATGAGATTCACTGGCGTTTCATAATTACGTTAGGGTTGGTTTCCATGGAGCATCGTGCAAACATTTCCCCCGTAAATACCAATTTCCCCAAATCGTTTAATAAATAACGAATTTTATTATGACATAATTATTACACATGAGTTAATTAACCGTATCAATATACTCAATGATTAAAAACAAATTTTGAATAAAAATCAACAAAACAATCCAAAATAAGTATTATGCATTTGATAAGATCTTTACATACATGTGAAAATGGCGAAAATAAATTTGACTAGAATACAATTTTGGATCACGAGACACGAAAAACGACATTTAGGAATTTGCGATCAGCCAAAAAGATCCAGATCAAACAGCTGATCTTTGCACTATGAAATGGATTTGACAAGTAATCAAGTAACTTTTGTACAGCGGTATTCATCCTAAAGCATGCGATGCACATGCTGTTTTTTCTATGCGTATAATAATTACGTTTGGGTTGGTTTCCATGGAGCATCGCATATATATGGAAAACGGTTATGACCAAAATTAACCCTTTCCAACATACAACAAATCTACAATTGACGATTTTGAAAACATTTCACGTGGGGCATAACTATGGAAAGCTTCAATAAATGAAAGCATAATGATTCAATGAAGTTGACAACACTATGGCTAAAGGAGACATTGCTCGTGGTGAACGAATTCTTCTTTGGTCACAGTGTATTTCAAAGTCGTCTGCTGCAGATGCGTTAACCCTTTCCCACATACAACTAATTTGCAGCAGACGACTTTTAACATATTTTGTCAAAAAATGGAAAATCTCTATAATTGAATGGATAACCAATGACTATAAGTGGAAAACATTATGGCCAAAGGTGAAATTGCTCATCATGAGCAATTTCACCTTTGGCCACAATGTTTTCAAAAGTCGTCTGCTGCTATTGCGCTAAAATGAGTCTGCAGGTGGGAAAGGGTTAAAATGCATTAGGTAAATGGTTTAAGAATGCAATTTCATAGAAATCGACATTAATTTCAAACCCATGAATGTCGGCTTTCGACTGGTGTGGTTGAAATAATAGAACATTAATAAAAATCGCGACCGGCAGTCTATAGTTGTCATCACGTATCAGCAGGACACATCCTGGGAGATATAGCATCCTACCACACCAACCTGAAATAAACATGAACAGTTAGATATGTATACGGGTCAACAAATTGACGGCGATACCCTGTATGTAAAAAGTGTGTAGGTTTGGGGGACAGTCGTAGATATTCCTTCGTTTTTAGCTCGCCTATTCGAAGAAATAGGGGAGCTTATGTAATCACCCCGGCGTTGGCGTCCGCGTTGGCGTCCGCGTTGGCGTACGCGTTGCCAGCTTGGTCAAACCTTTGTGTGCAAGTTCTTTTCTCAGACACTGTATGCTGTTGCTTTAAAACTTCACACTTATTCAGGATCATTAGGTGACCTTGTATGTCAAGTCCCATAACTCTGGAATGGATTTTGACTGAATTGGCCCCTTTTTATACCGGCGGTCGTATATTGGCGTCATCTTCTCCGTCTGTCCGTCTGTCCGTCCGTCCGTACGGCCATTTCTTGTGAACGCAACTCCTCCTACGTTTCTGACCGTATATTTTCAAAACTTGGTTAATGTCATAACTATAATGGGCAGATGTGCATGAAGCGGCGATTTTCCGGTTCATTGATATTTGCAAGATTTATGTCCCTTGTAACTTAGTCTCTGTAGCTGATTGATATTGCAGCCTTGTGAACGCAACTCCTCCTTTGTTTCTGACCGAATCTTTTAAAACCTTGGTCAATGTCATGACTATAATGGGCAGATGTGCATGAAGCGGCCATTTTCCGGTTCATTGATTTTTGTAAGATTTATGTCTCTTGTAACTTAGTCTCTGCAGCTGATTGATATTGCAGCCTTGTGAACGCAACTCTTCCTATGTTTCTGACCGAATCTTTTCAAACCTTGGTCAATGTCATGACTATAATGGGCAGATGTGCATGAAGCGGCCATTTTCCGGTTCATTGATTTTTGTAAGATTTATGTCCCTTGTAACTTAGTCTCTGTAGCTGATTGATATTGCGGCTTGTGAACGCAACTCTTCCTACGTTTCTGACTGAATCTTTTCAAAACTTGGTCAATATCATTACTATAATGGGTAGATGTGCATGAAGCAGGAATTTTCCGGTTCATCAATTTTTGCAATAGTTATGCCTTTCGAAACTTGGTCTCTATAGCATATTCACTTGAGAACGCAACTCAAGTTTCCAAACAGGTAGAAGTGCATAAAGCAGGGATTATCCGGTAGAGTGATTGTTGCAAGAGTTATGCTCAGAAGGAAAAAAGGATACATATCGACACTGCCATTTGACCTACTTTCATATCGGAAGCCTCTATAGGGTTCTATCTCTGTTTATATGTATCCTATTTTCTTTAGTTAATACCAAAGTCAGCTAGGCTGGTAAGCAGAGTAAGACTTTTAACTCTGAACAAGTGTGGATAAACTGTTTTGCTCAAGGAAACACCCGGCTGCCCCTGCAGGGATCGAACCTACTACCCAGGCAACCATGATCTCAGGTCCCTGTCTCTTCCAGCTAAGCTAACTGGTCTCTCACATACTTCATTTTGAGCTTATGTATACAGACATGTTAAAAGCAATAATTAAAAGGACCAATCTTGATCTTTATATATTTTGTGGTGGCACTGGCACTCTTGTTGAACTTAGAATTTTGGTCAAACCTTTGCGTGCAAGGCCTTTTCTCAGACACTGTATAAGCTGTTGCTTTGAAACTTCACACACTTATTTAGAGTCATTATATGACCCTGTATGTCAAGTCCCATAACTCTGGAATGGATTTTTACCGAATTGTGCCCCTTTTTGGACTTAGAATTTTGGTCAAACCTTTGCGTGCAAGGCCTTTTCTCAGACACTGTGTTTGCTGTTGCTTATCGTATATAAATAAATTTACAGATTTAAAAGGCCCAAAAGGGCCTGTATGGACTTGGTTAACATTTGCATGCAAGTATTGAAAAGGTGTTTTATATTGCAATAGGTGATACTGTGTTACTTTACCTAATGCTATTTACAACTGTTCTGAAGTAGGCCCTTATAGACGATGGCCCTGATAGGCGAGCTATATTGTCCTCCGACAACTCTTTTTATTGGTATCATCGTATTTCCATGACTTCATTTGTTGACAACGTCGTAACACATATTCATATTTAGGTATGTAAGTCCTATATTTCAACAGCACAATTCTTTACGTTCTTTCTATTGCGTTAGTGATGGCAAATCAAATCCATTTTCCGGTTGATATCCCACCAAGTTACCACACTTTGATTTGTTAGTGACGGACTAATTGGCAGTACGCTATGGTAGGGATTGGTTGTCTTTAACCAGACCATTCGTATTTTTTCTTTTTTAAATATTCCGCGTATGCATGTGCTTTTATTGACATTTTATACAATCTACGAATATCAAGACATCTCTCTGAACCCGAAATGGTGTTCGGTAATGGAGAGCTACTGAAGAAAGAGATATTTGAAATAATTCATTGCCAATATTGTAATAAGACTTCAACAATAGGGACTAATTCCAGTCTAGATTTCGATTCGTCTACTAAAGCAATTGGGTCTAAAGAGCTCCTTACTAAAGACGGAAATTCCGCAGATGGCTTATTTATAGTTAACTTTCAATTGCAGACTTACTAAAATATTCACTGTATATTCTAGGGTGTAACATAATTGAGTTAGCGATCGAGCATTGTCATATAAATGCCTTTATTTGTATTAATTAAACATTGTGGCAAACGAAGAAATTGTTCATTATGAGCAATTTGTGGGTTTTTTTACAGTGTTTTCAAAGCAGTTTTGCTTGTCTAGGGAGAAGCCCTTCATTTGAAGGAATTACATCGAATTGAACAGACCAGTTCAATATGAGACATCATTGAATACAACCACCAAACTAACGGATACTATGGTTGTCTTTCCTTTTTATGATAATTAAGTCTTTTTCTCTGAAAATTGCCAAGGAAATAACCAGGGAAATAGTTAATCCATTACTAACGGTGTATTAAAAAAGGGGGCAAATGTGGACCTGTAACGCTCACCTGAGTACTATGGCTCCTTATGAAAAAGATGCTCATAAATAAACATAACGAAGTGAGACAAGCTTTTAGCTTAATTATTCACAGTCGATGTCTGTTACTTAACCAGTACTTGCACCGTCTGTGTGGGAAAAATCTCAATGACAGAACCCGCGCATAACGGGATTCGAACCCGGGACCCTTGGTACAAGGGGCCGACGCTCTACAACTGCACACATGTCTTCCACATGCAGCTCCTTGAGATTCAACAAGAATTTACTTCAATTTTGAATAGTGACTCAGTTTTTAATAGGTTTTGTTTAGCGACTTAACACCATTTTAAACATTATTTCAGTTATATCACGGCGACAGTTAAGTTATTCATGCTCCCTGGGTTAACGCACTAGATTTGGAAATGTGCCTTGACATGGGCACTCGACCATGACTACCGTGACTAGGGATAAAACCCGAGAGGCTCAGTTCCAAATCCCCGAACTTAACCACTCGACGACGGCGCGTTCCTGTTTTTGACAGTAAGCGACCTGTATTCTAACAAAGTTTCATCATTCTTGTTTTTGACAGTAAGCGACCTGTATTCTAACAAAGTTTCATCATTCTTGAGCTAAAACTGTGGTCTTTCGAGCCACAACTATTGTTTTTCTCTTAAATGTTTTATGACCTTATTTTGAACACATGATGACCCATATTAGAACTGAGCTTAAATATCACCAAGACAAACATTCTGGCAAGCTTGATTATTCTACAGTCAAAAATGCAGCTACTAGAGTTTTCCCACTTGATTCTCTCAAATTTTCCCCAACCAGAGTAATATTATTGAAAACTGCAAAGCCTACACCGAGATACTAATTGTCATATTGCAAGATTTTCTACACAATCGCCACTACAATGACTTCGGCGCTTTGATTTATCTCGCAAATACTAGTTTCTATAAAAAGCGCAAATATTATGCATCGCAGATATCAATACAATTGTACGTATACAGTTTACAGTCTTTATGAAGGATGCACATAAGACCAAAAAAGGTACATAGAACGACGATAGCGCAAATCAAGATCAACTTTTGCATCTCCATGGTCTGACCTCGATCTGTTCTGTTACATTCGCATACCAGTATCATAACTTCGCTTCTGACATGCAGCGAACATATTTTATCAGACATCACGGTTGTACAGACAGATCTGTATCTCTCCCTAACACAATCACATTGAAACCGGACCAAAACACTTATCTACCTCCCTGCCTGTACGTATATTGCCGCAAGCCAAGTCATCTCGAATTTCCCACCCCCAGACGCATTTTGATGCAATAGCAGCAGACGACTTTTGAAAACATTGTGGCCAAAGGTGAAATTGCTCTTTCATAATGAGCAATTTCCCCTTTGGTCACAATGTTTTCAACTTTATTTAACAATAAAACTATCTTTTATGGAGATTTTTCAGGTTTTCCTTCACCATGTTTTCAAAGTCGTCTGCTGCATATTTGCTGTATGAGGGAAAGGTTTAAATATTCATTCATAAAAAATATCAAAACACTCGAAAATAGACGCTTTATTTCTCGTATTTTATATGGGTTACCTCCCCTGTTGATACATAACGATTTTGTAGGCGACAATTGAATTGGCTCACGCAATAGTCAATCTGAGACGACCTGTATCTGGCAGTCACGAGCGATCGCTACTTAACCCTTTCCCACATACAAGAAATCTGCGTCCGACAACTTTGAACATAATTTTACAAACAATGGAAAATCTCTATAATTGGATAACCAATGACTAAAAGTAGAAAGAATCGTTTTGAGCAATTTATTCTTTTGTCACAATGTTTTCAAAAAGCCGTCTGCTGCAGATGCGTCAGAAAGCGTCTATATGAGGGAAAAGGTTAAACAAAATTTTGGTCTGATTTTAATGATATTGTAATAATCACAGTTACTAGTACCCAATAGTTTCACAAGCCGAATTCGTATATTCTATATGTATCTTGTTAAATTGGAAACATTGGGCAGGACAGTGTCACAATTTGCAGGTTACAATTTCAAAACAACGAAAACTATGTTAAGTATTACTTAACCTGTTACTTCACATGAATGTTCATAGGTCATCACAAAAATCATCAGACGAACAATTTTAACAATTTCGAAAACTGAAAGATTTATATTGATAAAGAGTAAAAGATGAAGTTACTAATTTTGAGCAATTTCACCTGTTATTGCAATGTTTTCAAAAGTCATGTTAAATGGCAGGTGTCAAATGTCGCATGTGTGAAGTAATAGGTAAAGGTCAAAACTAGCACAACAATACCAGTTTGATTCTAGTATGATATAATTTGTTAAGGATAGCTAGTTCGCTTTAAAGAAGTTTTTTAAAGACTAACTTTTACTCAATTAAGATTTTACATGGGAAAGCAGATGACCTACTCAGTATTGATCATGATCAAAAATGAACTTACTTTGTCAAACAAGCTGGGTGGGTCTACAAGGCACATTGTTTCAAAATGTACGGATATTTTTCCGCGCTGAAACACTACGTTTGCTAAATATCTATAAGTAAAACAACAATTTTGAGAACGTCACTTTAAGAATATATGATCAGCGTTCTGGGAAAACCAAAGAGATGCATAAACAATACATTTATGTCTACTTATCCAAAAGTGTATTATATATCCGAGTAATCTTCGTTGAATGCTGATTCGCCGAGCCCCGGTAGCGACGCGGGCTGTCAGGGGTTGTGAGTTCGAATCCCAGCTCGGCCAACATTCATTCCGACGTTTGACACTGTGACAAGCATCATTCACCAATGGGCTAATAGTCTATGCGGAAAAGCAGCCAGATGCTTGGAAAGTATGTTGTGTGATGTACTGGTGTGAGAAAGCTAGGAAACACATTAGGAAGGTGAACTGGGCGACGTGATATAACTGAACAATTGTTGAAAACGGCGTTAAATACCAATCAATCAATCAATTGAATGCAGATTTAGATCATACAATTTAGGATGGTTGTCAAAAGCACTTTCCAAAGAATGTGAAGACTTTTAAAAAAATCGTGAGAGGAAGTCGCTTTAAGATGAAGGATTTAACTTACCTCTGGATGTATTTCCATTTTACACTGACAACAGATACGGTCTTCTCCCTGGGGGATACTGTTTAGTGTAATATCACAAATCGTTTTATCTTCCGACACAATATACTTAATCTCGCATTCACACCATTGATTAGCCATTACCACCGCTAACAACATCACGGCCAGCACGATACTCCTGAACATCTGAAACATCGAACATGACTGTTGCATCTCTATGAATCTCTAACCGTAACATTTAAGGATATAAGAGTGAAATCAGTTGGGGTTTATTCGTCAGGGTAGCCCCTTCATCATTTTATACAGGGTGGACATTATTGGACGAATACTGTTTGGCCCGAAGGTAGAAAAGTCTGCAAATTACAAAATTAATGGAAAAACAGTGTCTGACTTTATACACAATCGATTAAACAATATGTATATGTACAATGAGGTTATTCCCTAGTCACAATAACAAGGGCATCCAATTTGAGGATCCCTGTTTCTGCAGTAGATATTAATCCATTAAACAATCGGATTGGCTTTAACCTTTCCCACTTACAGTCACATTTCGACGCATCTGCAACAGACAACTTTTGAAAACATTGTGACAAAAGTAGAAATTGCTCATTGATACAACCCTATTCTATAATTACATTTTTAAAAGTAGATTTCTTCTATGTTTTTGCCACATTGTTTTCAAAACTGTCATCTGTAGATGCGTCTAAACGCATATGCATGTGGGAAAGGGTTTAAGGCAATCTCATAACTGCTTTGCAAGCGGCATATTTCTTTATAACATTTTGCCTTTCTACCAAAATATCTTGTAATACAATCAATATTTTTACACACAAAGAAAATCAATTAGTGCGCAGTTGTGATAACTACTTAGCATGAGTTATACATTTATAAGCACATTACAATAATTCGTAAAAAGTTAACATGGCAGAATTAGGGTCAATAAGCGTTCATTTCAACCCATTTATAAATCTTATCATCAAAGAGGCGTAATAAATATCTTTTTTATGAGACTAGATTTTGATGTTTCTTTTTTCGGGTTTGATATTTAAAACTAGGTTGAAATCTGATTAATACAATATTGTATGTGGGAAAAGGTTAAAAGCCAATAAAGCTGCTTTCAAGTAATATGTGTGTACTATGTGCAAGGAAATCAACCAGAGTGTTTAAAGGGTCACATAAGTTGTCTGCCAACAGCTCATAAAGACAAAGCGCGATGGACAGATAGATAGTCAGACAGGTAACATAAAAGCGATCCCTATGATACACCTGAATACACCTGTAATATATCTAACCAGTTAATTCTTCAATTGAGATCCCCGGCAGAAGGCAAATTGTAATAGAACGATTGGCAAGTATTTTCAAAATTTGACCTAGTGACCTAGTTTTTAACCCCACATACCTGACTGGGATTTAATGGAGATGAATGTTCTGATGATTTTTCATCGATATTTGATAAAAATGTGGCCTTTGGTGTGTTCACAAGGTTTTTCTTTTTAAACTTGGCCTTGTGACCTAGTTTTCAATTTAACCTAATGATCTATTTTTAACCCAACATGACCAATATTCAAATTTGGCCTAGATATCATCAAAACAAACATTCTGACAAAGTATCAAGCTGCTGATGCAAAATAAATGCTGTCTCTAGATTGTTAATAAGATTTTTCTTCAATTTGACCTTGTAACCTAGTTTTTGACCGGACACTACCTACTTTCGAAGTAAGCCTAGCTAGGTATCTTTAAGATAATTATTCTGACACATTTGCAACGTCCTTAACTTAAACAAGAGGCCCAAGAGGGCCAGTATCGCTCCACGGCCATAAGGCAAACATCAAATCTCCAAACAGCCCTGCCCCCTGGTGGCCATGTTTTTTTACCAACCACCATGGCTTAAAGGAATCTTGTTGTCACCCAAGGAATGTTTCTGCAAAATTATTTGAAAATCGGCCTGACACTTTCGGAGGAGAGGATATTTTAAGTTTTCACTATAGCCATATAAGGCAAAATAGCCCCACCCCATGGCGGCCATATTTTTCAACCAATCAACATGGCTTGAAGGAATCTGATAGAGGGTCAGCCTAGGAACATTTCTACAAAATTATTTGAATATAAGCTAGACACTTTCGGAGGAGAAGATTTTTTAAGTTTTCTCTTTAGCCATATAAGGCAAAATATCCCCGCCCTCTGGCGGCCATGTTTTTTTATCAATCAACATGGCTTGAAGGAATCTGATAGAGGGTCACACACGGAACATTTCTACAAAGTTATTTGAAAATCGGCTAAACACTTTCGGAGAAGAAGATTTTTTAAGTTTCCACTATAGCTATATAAGGCAAAATAGCCCCGCCCCTTGGCGTCCATATTTTTCAACCAATCAACATTTCTTGAAGGAATCTAATAAAGGGTCACCCAAGTGGTTAGGGAGAAGAAGGCGTTTAAAGGAAAAGGTTAACGCACGCACGCACGGACGCACGACGGACAATTCGCCCTGACATAAGCTCGACTGGCTTTCTGCCAGTGGAGCTCAAAATGCGTCCTACAGTGTTAACTAGATTTTCGTTCAATTTGACATCGTGACCTAGTTTTTGACCTCACATGACCCAGTTTAGAACTTCGTACGGACAAAATGTGATCACAATAACTCACCTTGAGCTAAAAACCAATCATATGTCGACGACAAGTTCACATGCCCATGTGTTTCCTGGCTTTCTGACACCAGTACTCCACATTTTTTTTCCAAGCAACTGGCTGTTTGTCCACATACTGTTGTCCGAGGTTGACTTTGAAGTTAAAACCCTGAACCGACTGAGCTACCAAGAATCAACAGCATAACCTGATAACTGTCTAACCGTTCACCTCAGCAGCCGACTGTTAAGGCATCTAGGCAGCAATATGGAAACACTTTATAAATTGAAGTACAATTACTGTATCATGTAGATATAATACTGTGTCAAAAGGAGACACTACTCATTATGAGCAACTTCTCCTTTTGTCACATTTTATTTTTAACATAAGTCCTCTACTGCATATGAGTCAAACTGCGTCTATATGTGGGAGAGGGTTAACCTAATTTGACATGCTGTTAATTGTAGTTATTATCGTAAGAACGTACTACGGAATCCTGTTTGGCTCATGTCGTCCGTCGTCCGTCGTGCCTTAGGTCAGGTCGACGCGCGACAAAGCGACACGACGCGCAACAAAGCGACGCGACACGACGCACGATAAAGCGACACGACGCACGACAAAGCGACACGACGGAAGGGACGTTATGTCGTCCGTCGCCCTTGTACTGTCGTGTGTCGTGTCGCATTGTCGTGCGTCGTGTCGCATTGTCATGCGTCGTGTCGCATTGTCGTGCATCGTGTCGCATTGTCGTGCGTCGTGTCGCTTTGTCGCCTTGGAAGGTCGACGGGCGACGCACGACATTACGATGCGTCCGTCGTGTCGCTTTGTCGTCCGTCGTGTCGCTTTGTCGTGTCGCAATGTCGTCCGTCGTTTCGCATTGACACGACGGACGACAAAGCGACACGACGGACGCATCGTAATGTCGTGCGTCGTCCGTGGAATGTCGCGATGTCGTGTCGCTTTGTCGTCCGTCGTGTCACATTATCGTGTTGTAAATTATTTAGGTCGACGCACGACAATGCGACACGACGGAAGACAAAGCGACACGACGGCCGACAAAGAGACACGACGGCCGACAAAGCGACACGACGCACGACAAAGCGACACGACGGGCGACAAAGCGACACGACATCGCGACAAAGCGACACGACATAACGACATTACGTCGTGTCGCTTTGTCGTCCATCGTGTCGCTTTGTCGTGCGTCGTGTCGCTTTGTCGCGCGTCGACCTAAGGCACGACGGACGACGCACGACATGAGCCAAACAGGATTCCGTACATCGATGCACAGGGCAGATCTATATATAATTGAAGTTAGCCGGAACAGCCGGAACTCTGGCTGTATTAACCATCCAGAACAGCCGGAACTCCGGCTACACCAGCTTTATTAACCTCCCAGAACAGCGGGAATTTCGGTTACACCGGTTGTATTAACCAGCCGGAACAAGCGGAACTCCGACTGTATTAACAGCCGGAACAGGCGAAACTCCGGCTATTCCGGCTGTATTAACTAGCCGGAACAGCTGGAACTCCGTCGACACCGACTGTTTTAACCAGCTAGAACATCCGGAAATCCGGCTACACCGGCTGTATTAACCAGCCGAAACAGCGGGAATTCCGGTTAGACAGGCTGTATTAACCAGCCGAAACAGCGGGGTTCCGGTTACACCGGCTGTATTAACCAGCCGAAACAGCGGGACTTCCGGTTACACCGGCTGTATTAACAATCCGAACCAAGCAGAACTCCGGCGACTCAGACTGTATTAACCAGCCGGAAAAGAAGAAACTCCGGCTACTCCGGCTGCGCATGGCAACCGCCTGACGCAACTTTGTGAAACAGGACCTCGTGCAACACAAAGTCAGTTTGAGGCGCTTTCACCTGGCATGCAGCAATCAATCGTCCAATCCATCTATCTCGAACAATAGGCACGCCAAAACGAGTTTGGGAGCCGCTCTGTCGGCCTAACTCCGGCTGCCATAAATCCGGGTGGAATCCGGCTAGCGAGATTGGGAGCCAGAGTGTGGCACTTTCACCTGACATATGTCACGATGCCAGTTAAACTCTAGTTCTAGCAACATACAGGCGGAGTTGGGTTGTAGACTTAGCCAAAATGCCAACTTCATCTGAACATTGCAGCCAGCTGCCATGGGTGGAATCCGGCTAATGCGACTTGGAGCCAGAGTGTAGGACTTTCACCTGACACATGTCACGATGCCAGTTAAACTCTTTATTTTGAACAGGACGGGTGCAAAGTCGGGACTTTGTCGGGAAAGCCCAACTCCGGCTAAGCATTGCAGCCGGATGACGCAATTTGGCGAAACAGGACCTCGTGCAACACGAAGTCAGTTTGAGTTACTTTCACCTGGCATGCGGCAATCAATCGTCCAATCCATCTATCTCGAACAATAGGCGGCACGCCAGAACGAGGGTGGGAGCCACTCTGTCGGCCTAACTCCGGCTGCCTTAAATCCGGGTGGGATCTGGCTAGCGTGACTGGGAGCCGGAGTGTTTCACTTGCAACTGACACATATTATTAGGATGCCAGTTAACTATCTAAGTCGAGCATTATACAGCCGGAGTTGGGCTTGAGTCTTGCCCAGAACACCAAGATCATATGACATTGCAGCAAGCTGCCATAAATCCGGGTGGAATCCGGCTAGTGCAAAATCCCAACTCCGGCTGGGCATCAATAAACCACCATACGCATCTATCTCAAACAATAGGCATGCCAAAACGAGAATGGGAGCACCTTTGCCTGCCCAACTTCGGTTTGCTTTTGCAGCCGGCTGCCATAATTCTTCCAGCTGCCAAATATTCGGTTCGACGCAACCTAGTGCGATCCAGAGAAAGAGTTGGGCCCTTCCACTTGTAACGTGTCAGGTTGCCATTTTTTTTGTAACAAGACGGGTACAAAGTCTGGCTGGGCAAAGAAGCCTGCAGACGTAACATGGCGAAACGGGACCTAATGCAACAGGAAGTTAGTTTAGGACGCTTTCCCCTGGAATGCATCAATAAACTGCCCAATCAATCTATCTCGAGCAATATACGCCAAATCGAGTTTGGCAGCTACTCTGTCGGCTAAACTCCGTCTTGGTTTTGCAGCCGACTGCCATAAATCTGGGTGGACGCCACATTGTGCGACTCGAAGCCAGTGTTTGGTGCCTTCCCCTGACACTTACCGGACAGCGAGTTTATGTCTGTAACTCGAGCAATATACAGCCGGAGTTGGAGATGATTACTTGCCCAAAATCCTTATTGCACATGAACATGCCTCCCAGGTGCCATAAATCTCAGTTGAGACTCAGTAATATTTGAGATTGTCACTCATAAGTTGTGATTGAAAAGGAAAATGTTGAAATACACGTGCATCATGATATCAATAAAATTGACATTTATTTCATGGTCTCATAATATTATAATGTTATTAATTAGGTGATTTCATATTGGCCGAGTTATTTGTCCGAGGTATGCAGTATTGGCCTGAGCCCGAAGGGCGAAGGACAATACTGCTGACAGAGGACAAATAACTCGGCCAATATGAAATCACCTAATTAATAAGTATTTTATTAATCAACTTTTTTATAAATACATGAGTCTTTAGTTATAATCTTAAATAAACAATTAATGGTTAATATGGCGGAAAATATAAGTTAAAATCGGTTACTTTGTCAATTCAATGCGTTGATCTTTAAAAAAGACGGCTACCTAATTCATTTTTGTGTTCCACCATTCTCGTATAAGGCGAGTTTCGACAGCCAATGAAAATGGTCCATTCCTCAGATTTCGTATTTGGCGAGTTTTGTAGCCAATGAAAACGGCAGAAATTCATATTGGCCGACTTGGTCCATATTAGGCGAGTTTTAGCAAATATTGTCTTCTTTTGTTCTGTATTAGCTCTACGGTTGTTCTAGTATCGCGTCAAATACGCAATAGTTAATTAATAATATAATGTTATTAATTAGGTGATTTCATATTGGCCGAGTTATTTGTCCGAGGTATGCAGTATTGGCCTGAGCCCGAAGGGCGAAGGACAATACTGCTGACAGAGGACAAATAACTCGGCCAATATGAAATCACCTAATTAATAAGTATTTTATTAATCAACTTTTTTATAAATACATGAGTCTTTAGTTATAATCTTAAATAAACAATTAATGGTTAATATGGCGGAAAATATAAGTTAAAATCGGTTACTTTGTCAATTCAATGCGTTGATCTTTAAAAAAGACGGCTACCTAATTCATTTTTGTGTTCCACCATTCTCGTATAAGGCGAGTTTCGACAGCCAATGAAAATGGTCCATTCCTCAGATTTCGTATTTGGCGAGTTTTGTAGCCAATGAAAACGGCAGAAATTCATATTGGCCGACTTGGTCCATATTAGGCGAGTTTTAGCAAATATTGTCTTCTTTTGTTCTGTATTAGCTCTACGGTTGTTCTAGTATCGCGTCAAATACGCAATAGTTAATTAATAATATAATGTTATTAATTAGGTGATTTCATATTGGCCGAGTTATTTGTCCGAGGTATGCAGTATTGGCCTGAGCCCGAAGGGCGAAGGACAATACTGCTGACAGAGGACAAATAACTCGGCCAATATGAAATCACCTAATTAATAAGTATTTTATTAATCAACTTTTTTATAAATACATGAGTCTTTAGTTATAATCTTAAATAAACAATTAATGGTTAATATGGCGGAAAATATAAGTTAAAATCGGTTACTTTGTCAATTCAATGCGTTGATCTTTAAAAAAGACGGCTACCTAATTCATTTTTGTGTTCCACCATTCTCGTATAAGGCGAGTTTCGACAGCCAATGAAAATGGTCCATTCCTCAGATTTCGTATTTGGCGAGTTTTGTAGCCAATGAAAACGGCAGAAATTCATATTGGCCGACTTGGTCCATATTAGGCGAGTTTTAGCAAATATTGTCTTCTTTTGTTCTGTATTAGCTCTACGGTTGTTCTAGTATCGCGTCAAATACGCAATAGTTAATTAATAATATAATGTTATTAATTAGGTGATTTCATATTGGCCGAGTTATTTGTCCGAGGTATGCAGTATTGGCCTGAGCCCGAAGGGCGAAGGACAATACTGCTGACAGAGGACAAATAACTCGGCCAATATGAAATTACCTAATTAATAAGTATTTTATTAATCAACTTTTTTATAAATACATGAGTCTTTAGTTATAATCTTAAATAAACAATTAATGGTTAATATGGCGGAAAATATAAGTTAAAATCGGTTACTTTGTCAATTCAATGCGTTGATCTTTAAAAAAGACGGCTACCTAATTCATTTTTGTGTTCCACCATTCTCGTATAAGGCGAGTTTCGACAGCCAATGAAAATGGTCCATTCCTCAGATTTCGTATTTGGCGAGTTTTGTAGCCAATGAAAACGGCAGAAATTCATATTGGCCGACTTGGTCCATATTAGGCGAGTTTTAGCAAATATTGTCTTCTTTTGTTCTGTATTAGCTCTACGGTTGTTCTAGTATCGCGTCAAATACGCAATAGTT
Source organism: Serripes groenlandicus (assembly GCA_031761405.1). Taxonomy (NCBI): domain Eukaryota; kingdom Metazoa; phylum Mollusca; class Bivalvia; order Cardiida; family Cardiidae; genus Serripes; species Serripes groenlandicus. The sequence continues at coordinate 27,627,130 of JASEVX010000005.1, forward strand.
AATTAATAATATAATATATAGATATCATGTTCATATGTATAACATGTATAACACCCAATACTATGACTGCTACATATCCGAGTCACAGCTAATATAGATATTGCACTGCGGGCGTATCCTGTGAAGATACTGTTTTACAGTAGTTTATTCAAACCTACTCAGACTAATTCGGTAGCGACTAGAACTGTCAATCCAGGGGTTGTGAGTAGTGACAAGCGTTGTGTGGAGTACTGGTATGAGAAAGCCAGGAACAGATGGGTAGGTGATTGGTCGCCGTGATATGACTGACATGTTATTGAAAACGGCGTTAAACCCACACCAATCAAGGTTAATCAAGCAATCAATCAGACTTATTGGCAAATAGTAGAGAGCCCGATCAGACTGTGAGAAATTGCTGACTAATCTGGATATGCAGTAGTCCCAAAACGCTCATATAAATTAGTATGAAAGCCTTATAACAAACAAATATTGTTTCATTTCGTCTTATAGGGTTTATAAATTATGTAAATTATACTCAACAACAGAATAAATGCATGCTTCTTTTTTAAATTTCTCCTTTTAAATTAGACCTTTCGAAGAAAATGCAAGCTATCCTACTTGCATCTCTTTGTTAACCCTTTCGCTCATACGGCAATTCTGCAGCAGACGACATTGAACGTATTTTGTCAAAAAATAGAAAATCTTCATAATTGAATGGATAACCTATGACAAAAAGTGGTAAACATTGTGGAAAAAGGAGAAAATGCACGTTTTGTGCAATTTCTTCTTTTGTCACTATGTTTTCAAAAAGCCGTCTGCTGCAGAGGCGTCAGAAAGCGTCTATATGAGGGAAAGGGTTAATTGTATAAAGAATGACAGCTCAAATTCATTGTAAACCAGTACTAAACGGGAACTCAGTCCCAGATAACAGAAGCGCATAATTAAGCGAAGTAATTATGTTAAATTTTAGTATAACAGTCGACCTTTAAACTCTGTGTACAGTATCTTGTGTTCAACTTATTTATTATTTAATTTGTGGACATAACACAGTAATATTGTTAAGTGTTCTTGTTAGACGTTTGATATCGGTAAATCCATGTCCAAATGTAATCCGTGATCTGTAGTAAGCCTCTTGCTGTCATCACTTTCAGTGCTTTGGTATAATATCATAAGTCGCCGGGTAGGAGCCGGCGACTATATTTTTAAAGGCTCAGTTTCAGAATTCACAGGAGGAGAAGTTGTTATTAGAAAAACCCAAATGTAAATCCCTCGAAAGTATTTAGGTTGTGATTGTTTGTACCACTAAGTTATGATATATTTGAAAAGAAATTCGTGTTTCCAAGGTTATAAGTTTGTGTTTGATTAACCTCATATTTCATTTTATTTCAAGCTATTCGGGAATATTTATTCGACCCCGATTAGACATACAGCAGACACTAATGCTAAAGTGTCATTATACGTGTGAAAGCTCGAGCCGAATAAAAATATAAAGATCACCGATTTAGGTCCGTCTACGAAACAAACTATATCAAACTAAAATAAGGTAAAAACAAATTGAACATTGAAACCTGCAGATAAAGAGGCTTAATTTTTAAATTCAATAAACACTCAAAACACCTTTTAATCGAATAGATATAAATATATTTAAACATTTTATTTGAAAAATGAAGACAAGTCTGTTTTTCAACAGGAAAAGCTATGTTATAAACACTTAAATGCAGTTCATAATGAATGTAAGTAATAAGTCACACAGGTACCTCACATAAGTATTCTGTCCTCTGATATAACTGAAATAACACAGAAATGTATCTGTTTTCTGTGTAATATATTGAGAATCCCATTTTTCTGTGTGAAATTGTCTAATCTATACATTGAAAATGGTAAAAACTGGTCACATGATACATTGTATCAGGAATCTAAAATTGTACTCTACATTCCTGATTGTATCAAATAAATGTTTATACTTTATTTTACATACTGGTAATATCATTACACATATTTTCATGAACTGCTGCTAAAAGTTCAAACCCAGACTGTAGTTTAATGGTAAGTTAAAACACCTGGTCTAACAAGAGTTCTGAGTTCAAATCTCAGCAGGGACATGTTTTGAAAGAAGCAACTAAACTTAACAATTGATACATGAAACCAATATGTTGTGGGGAATCATCAGAGTTGTCTTACTTAAACACTTATCACATAACTATCCAGGCTTCTAGTGAAAACATAATATGAAAACAGTTATTTACTCCCTGTACCATTTTCAAAAGCGTTTATAATTGAGCAATAACAATAAAAAAAACAAGAGGGCCATGAGGCCCTTGAATCGCTCACCTGAGAATGGGCTATTTAAGACATAACTCTTTCAGCGTCAATGGCAATATCATCAAGACAAACTTTCTGACAAACGCTGCTCAAGTCAAAAATACGATCTCTATAGTGTTAACTAGATTGTTCTAGAATTTGGCCTAGTGACTTAGTTGTTGACCTGACCTGACCCATATTCGAACTTACCCTAGATATCATCAAGACAAATATTCTGACAAAGTTTCAACATGCTCAAGCCAAACATGTGATTTCCAGAGTGTTAACAAGAGTTCCCTTAAATTTGGCCTAGTGACTTAGTTTTCGACATGACATGACCCATATTCGAACTTGGCCTATATATTACCAGGACAAACTTTCTGATAAAGTTTCAACATGCTCAAATTTAAAATGCGTCTTCAAGAGTGTTAACAAGATTTTCCTTAAATTTGGCCTAGTGACCTAGTTCTTGACTTGACATGACTCATATTCAAACTTGACCTAGATATTACTTAGACAAATATTCTGACAAATTTTTAACATGCTCAAGCCAAAAAAGTGGCTTCCATAGTGTTAACAAGATTTTCCTTCAATTTGGCCTAGTGACCTAGTTTTTGACCCGACATGACCTATATTCAAACTTGGCCTAGATATCACGAAGACAAACATTCTGACAAAGTTTCAACATGCTCAAGCCAAAAATGCGGGACATGACATGACCCATATTCGAACTTGGCCTAGATATCACCAGGACAAACTTTCTGATAAAGTTTCAACATGCTCAAGTTTAAAATGCGTCTTTAAGAGTGTTAACAAGATTTTCCTTAAATTTGGCCTAGTGACCTAGTTTTTGACCCGACATGACCTATATTCGAACTTGGCCTATATATCACTAAGACAAACATTCTGACAAAGTTTCAACATGCTAAAGTTTAAAATGGCTTCCAGAGTGTTAACAAGATTTTCCTTCAATTTGGCCTAGTGACCTAGTTTTTGACTCAACATGACCTAGTTTCGAACTTGGCCTAGATTTGATGAAGATATATCTTCTGATAAACTTTCAAGAAGATTGGATGCAAAATGTTGCCACTAGAGTGTTAACAAGCAAATGTTGACGACGGACAAAAGGCGATCACAAAAACTCACCTTGAGCACTTTGTGCTCTGGTGAGTTAAAAAGAACTTGATCAATAATGATGACTCTGAGAATCTGCACATTATTAAGGTCATAACATATCTTTCTCTATCCATATTGTCAAACGACATAGTTCATAAACATGTATACATAATCAGTTGTCGACACTTGTACTTATTATTAAATAAACTGATGCTATTTCATGTTTTACAAATTAGAAACCAACAAAGGAGATAGGGGTTCAAAGTGAAGATGGTGTTGGATAGGAAGATATTGTTCATTTTGGATCAATTACACCATTCCGACAATGTATTCAGACTAGTCACAGACATCAAGTCATTTACATCAGGCAAAGGGAAACTTAACCCTTTCCAACATACATCAAAACTACAGCAGATGACAGCTCAACTGAGTTGGTCCGACAGAGTGGCTCCCACCCTCGTTTTGGCGTGCCTACTGTTCGAGATAAATGGATTGAACGATTGATTGATGCATGCCAGGTAAAAGATTCAAACTGACTTCGTGTTGCACGAGGTTCTGTTTCGCCAAGTTTCGTAAGCCGGCTGCCATGCCCAGCCGGAGTTAGGATTTCCCGACAAAGTCCCGACTTTTCACCCGTCCTGTTCGAATTGGTGAGTCTAACTCGCATCGTGACATGTCAGGTGAAAGTGGCACACTCTGGCTCCAAGTCGCATTAGCCGGATTCCGCCCGGATTTATGGCAGCCGGCTGCAATGTTCAGATGAAGTTGGCATTTTGGCAAAGACTACAGTATATTGTTCAAATTAGAGAGTTTAACTGGCATCGTGACAGATGTCAGGTGAAAGTGACACGCTCTGGTTCCCAGTCGCGCTAGCCGGATTCCGCCCGGATTTATGGCAGCCGGCTGCAAAACCCAGCCGGAGTTGGGCCGACAGAGTGACTCCCACCCTCGTTTTGGCGCGCCTATTGTTCGAAATAGATGGATTGATTGCTGCATGCCAGGTGAAAGCGCCTCAAACTGACTTCGTGTTGCACGAGGTCCAGTTTCGCCAAGTTGCGTCAGCTGGCTGCAATGCCCAGCCGAAGTTGGGATTTCCCGACAAAGTCCCGACTTTGAACCCGTCCTGTTCATATAACTTGAACTGGCATCGTGACATGCTTTATGCCGAAAGGTGAGGGTAAATAACCCCAATATATCATCATCATCGTGACGTGTGTCAGGTGAAGGTGCTACACCCAAGTCGTACTAGACGGATTCCACCCAGAGTTATGGCAGCAAGCTGCAATGTTCAGATAACGTTGACTTTTTGGCCAAGTCTACAGCCCAACTCCGGCTGTATATTGTTCGAATGAAAGAGTTTAACTGGCATCGTGACATATTTCAGGTGAAAGTGACACACTCTGGCTCCCAGTCGCGCTAGCCGGAATCCACCCGGATTTATGACAGTCGGCTGCAAAACCCAGCCGGAGTTGAGCCGACAGAGTGGCTGCCACACTCGTTTTGGCGTGCCTATTGTTCGAGTTGGATGGATTGGACGATTGAATGCTGCATGCCAGGTGAAAACGCCTCTAACCGACTTCGTGTTGCACGAGTCCTGTTTCACCAAGTTGCGTCGGCCGGCTGCCATGCCCAGTTTGATTTGGGATTTCCCGACAAAGTCCCGACTTTGCACCCGGCCTGATCGAATTACAGAGTTTAATTGGCATCGTGACATCTGTCAGGTGAATGTGCCTCACTCTGGCTCCCAATCGCGCTCGCCGGATTCCACCCGGATTTATGACAGCTGGCTTCAAAACCCAGCCGGAGTTGGGCCAAAAGAGTGGATCCCACCCTCGTTTTGGCGTGCCTATTGTTCGAAATAGATGAATTGGACGATTTATTGCTGCATGCCAGGTGAAAGAGCCTCAAACTGATTTCGTACTGCACGAGGTCCTGTTTCACCAAGTTGCGTCAGCCGGCTGCCATACCCAGCCGGATTTGGGATTTCCCGACAAAATCCTGACTTTGCAACCGTCCTGATCGAATTATAGAATTTAACTGGCATCGTGACATGTGTCAGGTGAAAATGCCACACTCTGGCTCCAAGTCGCACTAGCCGGATGGCAGCTGGCTGCAATGTTTAGATGAAGCTGGCATTTTGGCCAAGTCTGTAGCCCAGCTCCGGATGTATATTGCTCGAATAAGTGTTTAACTGGCATCGGGACATATGTCAGGTGAAAGTGACACACTCTGGCTCCCAGTCACGCTAGCCGGATTCAACCCGGATGTATAGCAGCCGGCTGCAAAACCCAGCCGGAGTTGGGCCGACAGAGTGGCTCCAACTCTCGTTTTGGCGTGCCTATTGTTCGAGATAGATTGATTGGACGATTAATTACTGCATGCCAGGTGAAAGTGCCTCAAACTGACTTTGTGTTGCACGAGGTCCTTCCTCGCCAAGTTGATTCAGCCGGCTACCATGCCCAGCCGGTGTTTGGATTTCCCGACAAAGTCCTGACTTTGCACCCTTCCTGTTCGAAATAGAGAGTTTAACTGGCATCGTGACATGTGTCAGGTGAAAGTGCAACACACTGGCTCCAAGGGGCAATGTATAGCAGCCGGCTGCAAAACCCAGCCGGAGTTGGGCCGACAGAGTGGCTCCCACCCTCGTTTCGGCTTGCCTATTGTTCGAGATAGACAGATTGGACGATTAATTACTGCATGCCAGGTGAAAGCGCCTCATACTGACTTCGTGTTGCCCAAGGTCCTGTCTCACCAAGTTGATTCAGCCGGCTGCTATGCCCAGCCGGAGTTTGGATTTCCCGACAAAGTCCCGACTTTGCACCCTTCCTGTTCGAAAAAAGAGTTTAAGTGGCATCGTGACATGTGTCAGGTGAAAGTGCAACACACTGGCTCCAAGCTCCAAGGCGCACTCGCCGGAATCCACCCGGATTTTTGGCAGCTGGCTGCAATGTTCAGATGAAGTTTGCATTTTTGCCAAATCTTCAGCCCAACTCCGGCTGTATATTGCTCGAATTAGTGTTTAACTGGCATCGTGACATATTTCAGGTGAAAGTGCCACACTCTGGCTCCCAATCGCGCAAGCCGGATTCTACCCGGATTTATTGCAGCCGGCTGCAAAACCCAGCTGGAGTTTGGCCGACAGAGTGGCGCCCACCCTCGTTTTGGCGTGCCTATTGTTCGAGATAGATGGGTTGGAAGATTGATTGCTGCATGCCAGGTGAAAGCGCCTTAAACTGACTTCGTGTTGCACATGGTCCTGTTTCACCAAGTTGTGTCAGCCGGCTGTCATGTCCAGGCGGAGTTGTGCTTTCCTGACAAAGTTCCGACTTTGCACCCGTCCTGTTCGAATGAGAGAGTATAACTGGCATCGTGACATATTTCAGGTGAAAGTGCCACACTCTGGCTCCCAATCGCGCAAGCCGGATTCTACCCGGATGTATTGCAGCCGTCTGCAAAACCCAACCGGAGTTTGGCCGACAGAGTGGCTCCCACCCTCGTTTTGGCGTGCCTATTGTTCAAGATAGATAGATTGGACGATTGAATGCTGCATGCCAGGTGAAAGCGCCTCAAACTGACTTTGAGGTACCCGAGGTCCTGTTTCAGTCGGCTGCGACCGCAGCGGAAGTTGGAATTTCCCGACAAAGTCCCGACTTTGCACCTTTCCTGTTCGAAAAAGAGAGTTTAAGTGGCATCGTGACTAGTGTCAGGTGAAAGTGCAACACACTGACTCCAAGCTCCAAGGCGCACTCGCCGGAATCCATTTGGCAGCTGGCTGCAATGTTCAGATGAAGTTTGCATTGTTGGCAAGTCTACAGCCCAACTCCGGCTGTATATTGCTCGAATTAGAGTTTAACTGGCATCGTGATATATTTCAGGTGAAAGTGCGACACTCTGGCTACCAATCGTGCAAGCCGGATTCTACCCGGATTTATTGCAGCCGGCTGCAAAACCCAGCCGGAGTTTGGCCAACAGAGTGGCTCCCACCCTTGTTTTGGCGTGCCTATTGTTCGAGAGTAATGGGTTGGAAGATTGATTGCCTCATGCCAGGTGAAAGCGCCTCAAACTGACTTTGTGTTGCACGTTGTCCTGTTTCGCCAAGTTGTGTCAGCCGGCTGCCATGTCCAGCCGGAGTTGTGATTTCCTGACAAAGTCCCGACTTTGCACCCATCCTGTTCGAATGAGAGAGTTTAGCTGGCATCGTGGCATAGTTCAGGTGAAAGTGACACACTCTGGCTCCCAGTCGCGCTAGCCGGATGCCACCCGGATGTATGCGAGCGGGCTGCAAAGCCCAGCCGGAGTTGGGCCGACAGAGTTGGTCCCACCCTCGTTTTGGCGTGCCTATTGTTCAAGATAGATAGATTGGACGATTGAATGCTGCATGCCAGGTGAAAGCGCCTCAAACTGACTTTGAGGTCCTGTTTCGCCAAGTTGCGTCAGCCGGCTGCCACCGCAGCGGAAGTTGGAATTTCCCGACAAAGTCCCGACTATGCATCCTTCCTGCTCGAATTTGAGAGTTTAACTGGCATCGTATTATGTGTCAGGTGAAAGTGCCACACTCTGACTCCAATTCGCACTAGCCGGATTCCATCTGGATTTATAGCAGCTGGCTGCAATGTTCAGATGAAGTTGGCATTTTAGCCAAGTCTACAGCCCATCTCCGGCTGTATATTGCTCGAATTAGAGAGTTTAACTGGAATTATGACATATATTATGTCAGGTGAAAGTGACACACTCTGGCTCCCAGTCACGCTTGCCGGATTCCACCCTGATTATGGCAGCCGGCTGCAAAACCCATCCGGAGCTGGGCCGACAGACTGGCTCCCACCCTCGTTTTGGCATTGGCATGCCTATTGTTCGAGATAGATGGATTGGACGATTTATTGCTGGTCCTGTTTCACCAAGCTGTGTTGGCCGGCTGTCATGCGCAGCTGGAGTAGCCGGAGTTTGCCTTTTTTCCGGCTGGTTAATACAGTCGGATTCGCTGGAGTTCAGCTTGTTTCGGCTGGTTAATACAGCCGGTGAACCCTGAATTCACGCTGTTACGGTTGGTTAATACAGCCGGTGTAACCGGAATTCAAGCTATCTCGGCTGGTTAATACAGCCGGAATAGCCAGAGTTCCGGCTGTTCTAGCTGGTTAAAACAGTCCGTGTCGACGGAGTTCCAGCTGTTCCGGCTGGTTAATACATTCGGAGTAGCCGCCGTTCCGCTTGTTCCGGCTGGTTAATACAGCCGGTGTAACCGGATTTCCCGCTGTTCCGGCTGGTTAATGAAGCCGGTGTAGCCGGAGTTCCAGCTGTTTCGGATGGTTAATACAGCCGGAGTTCCGGCTGTCCAGGCTATTCCGTCTAACGTCACGCACACACATATATATATATATATATATATATATATATATATATATATTGCATACAAGTTTATTTCACAAGTTTATGCAGATATGTGGGTAAAACAATTGGGTTTAACAAGGAGACAGTGACTGTGAAACCTGCTTTTTACTTACTTGTCATTGTGACCGGTAAAATTACAAGTTTCCAATCAAGGAAAGTTAAGTATTTTAACAGTCAATGACCTGAATTTTATTGAAATTTGACTGTTTTGACAGGTATTGCAGTCAGTTTTCACAGACACTGTTAAGCTTTAACCCTTTACCTCATATAGACGCTTTGTGACGTCGCTGCAGCAGACGGCTTTTTGAAAACATAGTGACAAAAGAAGAAAATGCTCAAAACAAGCAATTTCTCCATTTGCCACAATGTCTTCCACTTTTAGTCATAGGTTATCCATGCAATTATAGAGATTTCTATCTTTTGACAAAATATGTTCAAAGTCGTCTGCTGCAGAATTGTCATATCAGGGAAAGGGTTAAAAATACAAATGTAACTCTAACTAGTGTCAAATGAGTTCTTGAAATAAACTACCATATAACATACATATCAGGTTTTATGAAAGTCATTCACACATAGCATCATTATCCCTAAATTACAGAAATTTAACTCCTTTCCCCCTTTTGTTTAAACCAAGTCTAAAATAATTAATTTTGAGAAATTAACAATATGTTTGGCTCTCTCTGCCAAATATGAAAACAGTTAAAAATCGTGTTTGTGTATGAAGATTCCAATTTACATGAATAAGTTTAGGTAGTCATGTATAAACTGTTTACAATAATTTGTTATCTTTAAATTTTAGTTAAAATAATTGTATTCGGTTATCAAATTAAAATTAGAGCCCAGAGATCATTTATAAAGGGTCACTGTTGAAACAGTGTAACATTTTCAGATTTAAGAAGACGTCTGCACTGTATGCTCAGAACTTCAAATCATGAAACATTTCTATTATTTATACAAGATCCACATAACTTCTAAACTGAAGTTCATAAAAAAAAATGTCCATACTGGTTTTAAAATAAGCTTATAGCCTGTGAAATTAATCTCAAAATAATCTGTTTAGAGAGAAAAGTTTTAAAAGTATTAAATCCCCAAACTATTTCCTCGAAACATGAAAGTTCAACTGTTATTTTATAGTTTGCATAATTTTGTTATTATCGAGAAAGTATTTGGTTCTCTTAATTTCACATACTTAATTATTGTAAAGCCGAGAGCAAAACTCTGAACATAACTGAACATTTTGAACAATGTTTACCCTATTGTCAGCACTGTATGCTAGTGCAACTGTGGAGTAAAGACGCTGAATAGCTGAAATCCTGTTATTGCGACTATGAAGGATCATACCATAAACAGTTGCAAGCGTTGCAATTTTTGAGAGAGGACTTTGAATTCTACTAAATGCAACAAGTAAAACTTGGAAGAGAAATGGGCATGCTTTTTTAAATTCAACAATTGCTTTGTTGAATAAGTTAATATCAGAACTATTTTGGGACTTGTTTTGAAACAGAACACTATTCATGGTTGATATTGATTTGAGCTGTCTGTCAATTTCTAATAAGATATCTGACATGTTATTATCATTTATGGCCTTCTAAGCCTGCAATTTAATTTCATCGCTATTCTCATTTTTTCCCACAGGTGCACTGTTTTTTGCATAGGTGTGTTCATCTCCAAAGGAATTTTTTTCCCGACCCTTTTTTTCAGCAGCATCAGAACCACATGTTTCTGGAGGCAAAATATGATTTAAACAAATTAAAGTTACTAATGTGATATGTTCTGAACTGTAACAAGAAATTGTCCAAAATTCTGGTAAGAAACAGCCATTATTGAAAGTGTCTGTAGATATAATTATAAAGTTGATGGATTTATTTTTCACGGCGGCAGTTCACCTTCTCATATGTTTCCTGGTTTTCTCACACCAGTACTCCACGCAACAATCTTTCCAAGAAAATGGCTGCTTTTCCACATTATAAGTCTGTTAGCCCATTGTGAAAGATAGACGACACTTGTCACAGTGACTTTTGTCAAACGTCGGAAAGAATGCTGGTCGAGCCAGGGTTCAAACTCACAACCCTCGGATTGACAGCCCTCGTCGCTAGACTCACTACCGGGGAAAAGATGAAGACTCAAGAGAGAAGGCTAAGTAGTTATGATGAGATGAGATACCAGATTACCAAACTGCCATCCTAAGCTCAATACATTTCCGGCAGTAAGGCAGAAACAATGGAAAATGTAAAACACTTTACATTAGATAGCAAATGAACACTATCAGTTTGTGACCTAGTTTCATATTGCCAAAATGTAAAGGAAAGTAACCGGAAGTAAAATGTAAACTTAGAAAAACGCTTCCATGACATTGACGAGTTATGCAGACAAAAAACTCGAAAAAGTTATTTCTTTTGTCGAAACGAGTGCAAGGCACAGGTGTACCGCATTGATAACTTCACTATATAACTATACTTAACACAAGGTACTGTTCAACGTTATGTTTAGGGACCGCAGAGACATATAAACACAGCTTCTACTGGTTTATGCCCATTTCGTCTAATCCAATTTTGTCTACACTTGTTGCACTTTATCCCATTTCGCCTACAACCCGGTACCATTTCGTCTACCTTAGATTAATGAGACAGACAGTCCCTAAATAAGTTGCTAACACCCTTATTAAAAAAACTGTAGACGAAATGGGATTAGATGAAATGAGATGATACCCTTCTACTGTTCTGATTTTTGGTAGACTTGCGCATGCGCAGAGGCTGCCATAGTCATAGTGAGTTTGAAGTCACGTGATGTATATGCCCTTCACCTACAACAATTAAGTGCAATTTTTGGTTTGACTAATTTACGAATGCTCACAAAAGCAAACATAGAGTAACGAAAAAAAATCCGATTATTCAAGCTTATAATAGAAAATAACAAGTCTTGTAAGTGTAAATATCATATTTAAAGTGTACACAATTATTTAGATATCACTACGCCAATATAGCACTGCACCGCGCAATTACCCTTTGTAAATTGTAACCCTTTTTCCCCTCTCGGCAGAGATGTAAACATCCACTCGCCCGCTAGCATAAGCGAGTGGAATGAAGGATCGGCTAGTACGAAATTCTAGGCGCTAGTCCATACATATTCGTTCATGTCCTTATTCATAAAGATAGTATGCATTGCTAAGTCTTTTCTTTCTCTTTCTCTCAGTCCATCTATTCCTTCGACAACGATTAACGATGACTTTTGCATTTTGGATAGGTGCTTTCGACAAGGTCCGCGTCTAAAGAAACAAATTTCATCAAATGATTTGAGCGCTTTAAATCACTTGTTTATAAAGCGTTTAGAATACTTTGATTATAATAGGCAGAACGAATAAATCTTGCAAGAAATCGATCATTTCTTTCGGCCAAAATCAGGTAAATGACCCGCGGATATTGGTTGTTACAACATAACTGATTCATCCTTTTATTCTAAATTTGTATTACACAGTTCAAAATTAGATTTTGACAGTTTGTGCGTTATGATTTTGACGCGATTCAAGATTTTAACGCGATTATTTCGTTCATAGAGTTGATTACTAACAGATGACTAAGTTGATGATGGAAAGAACATTAACAAGTAAAGTTAAGCTAAAACATGCACAGGCAGGCGAGTGTTTCATTAAGATAAGTGCAACACTCAATTCCCAATCCTGCTTGCCCTTTAACAAATCACAACCCACCCCACAATATAAAAACTCTGCAGCAGACGAATTAAAAAAAATCTGAGCAAAGATACAGAAAATCACATTTATTGGAAGTATAATCATTGAATATAGTTGAAAACATTGTTGCAAAAGGAGAAAGCTTGTTATGAGCAATTTCTTCTTCTGCATCAATGTTTTCAAAAGTCGTCGGCTGCAATTACGTATGCAAGTGGGAAAGGTTTAAATAAGAAACACTTTTTCAAATGATAGTCAGTTGGCTATTCTAGTATATAATGTCCGTCTTAAATAATAATGACAAAACTTTCAAAAAACAAGAAAAAGATTTTTTACAATTTAATTGAAAACATATTTAATCAAAGTTGGGAAAGTTGTCCCTTTCCGTGCTTTTTTTATGAGAGTTCAAATCACAAGCAAAACTTATGGGACAGAGTTGACAAATAACACATTGACACAATTTCAGATTTAGGCTTTGTTTCTGTCAAACTGCTGAAGAAGACAACACTGAGACACACATTTTGATTAAAAGTTTATTTAAAAAAAGGAATAATTTTATTTATGATAAACAACATTACAATGATGGTGTAGAAAATACATGTCAACAATACATTTTTCAATTTGTACATTCATTGCACAGACCAAATCTTAGCAAGTTTGAAATTATGGACCTCTCAGCACATTTTTTCTCAATTCATTACTTCTTGGCAGGATTTTACTGCTAAAATCTATAGATTGGCGATGTCTGTCTGTTCATCAACATTTTGGTTAAAGTTTCAGGTTGAGGCAAAATCTCAGCACTGGAAAGGGTTACACACTTGAAACTTTGCCTGAAGGTAACCAGTAACAAGTTCTATTGATTTATATGGTTACTTTGACCTTGACCTTGGTTTGTCAATTTTCAAGGTCAAATTGCCGACAATCCGGCGTTACAGTCTTCAGCAGTTTCTTGTTAAATATGACATAAGAAAGCCTTCCCTCAACATTTTGAAAACACCCTCAGAAGTCACCAGAATGCACCATGTTGCGTCCAGGATTTCAATTTTCCTTTTAAACATCAAGTCAAGGGTAAAATATGATAACTTAAGTGAAAGTTTCAGTTGTTTCATTGGAGCGCCACAGGGGGACTGTATGTCACCATTTGCACTTCTGTATCTCTTCTTAAACGATCGCAATTCTACCTTCAGTACTTTCAGTACTTTGATTATTACCATCATACTCGCCAGTACAATGATTTTGCAAGCATCAATGCGACTCATCGAGGTTTTGTTTTAATAAATGAACAAGAGAAAGTTGATGCAAGGCATCAAAGTCGCCGGAAAAGACTGCATTGATTTATTTATGTATTCTGGACTTTCCTTAGTCTATTCAAACAGTAGGAACGTTGAAATGAAAACACTTACTTATAAATTTTATATTCATACCTACATTAGGGTATCTATAAAAAATTAACGAAATGTGTACACATTTATCTTGGCTTAAATTTAATTTTGCTGTTGTTACTTATTTAAATAATAGTATTCATTCATATAATTTCAATGTTTGTCAATCTTATTCGAATCACAAGGTAAATATCCTGGTATTGCTTTAAAGGGAGGTAATTTGAAGAAAACAAAAGTCTTCAAAAGGAGAAATATATCAGCATTACCGTCTACAGTTTAAATTGTTCTATTGTTTGTGGATTTAAAAATGTTCTTTTTTTCTTATTTCTACATGTACAACGAAATATTGCGGCTTCTCTTTGACGCTTTGCGTCAAACATTCGTCTTGTACTTGTCTAAAATAAAATAATATCACTCGCTTTTTCATATCGAAATGCGCATGCGCGAAAATCGATGTTAAAGGTTACGAACCTACACAACAGAATAGGGTCTATATTTAGCTTAGAAACAGTTCCTACTTTAGATATTCATGGATTAACATTATTAAATGAATTCTACACAAATCAAGACATCTCTTTGAACATGAAAACAACATTTAGTAAGTTAAAATTGCTATTTAAAAGGAGAATCCGAAATTGACCTCAATGATGACACATAAGAGTCTGCATTAGGGGGTGTTGGTTCACGTCTTGAAGGGACCACTTTTGTCTTCGTAAATAAGACAAAAAACTTAAATGCGAGTGAAATAAAAAAACTGCAAACATTAAAAAATCGGAATATTTATTTTCATTTTAGATGTGTCATTTATTAGTGTTCGTAAACAACCACAATTGTAATATGTTCAAATCATCTAGATTTGTTTCTTTCTAATAATAAGCCGCCCTCCCATGTGATTTCCGAAAAGCTATTAAAAATAGAAGTCGCGGGCTTCTGCCGGCGACTAATAACCAATATTGTATGGTGTACATGACGATGTCGTTTATGTCAATTCAAAGGCCCTATTTCTTTAATTACATTTCCGGTTTGACATAATTTCCCACTTACATACACCTTTTGAAATAATTGTGGCACAAGGAGAAATTACTCATAATAAACAATTTCTCCTTTTGCAACACTGATTTCAATAATCGTACTATCTTTTATAGATATTTTCAAAGTCGTCTGTTGCAGATTCGTTGATTGTGGGACAGAATAATTAGAAGTTGACAGACAGAGAGTATGTGTGTTCACATATTTACATGATTGTGGCCAACTACCCCTATACTTTGTTTAATTGTTTCAGATAAATTTGTTAATTAGAAATTGACAGAGAGTAAATGTTTTCACACCTTTCCATTATAAAAGGGCCCATTGCTTGTGAAAAATGTTTCACAGTTATTACCTTGTTAGCAAATTAGTCATCAATACATTTCTTCCATCTGTGGAATTTTAATTACCTCTCATTTGGAGAATACCTCTTCTCGGATAAACATACAAAAGATTGTAAATGATGGCAAAGTACAAACAAGGAGACTTTTTCTCGTGGGATAATAATGAAAATAACTAGTGTTTCACATACATATATCAATTTCCATTGATCACTCTGACAACATTGCAAGAAATTCTGCTTTATATAACAATATAATACGAGTTAATCCATTAAATGAATGTCCCAACAACTGGTTTATGAATAAATTCTTTAGATATATGTTAAAACAATGAATTATATCGGATACAAGACCAACTTAAAACACGTAGTTTGCAAATTGTTTGGGATATATTCATAAAGCTTATATCAATTTGTTACTTTCTCGATGGTAATTTTTTTTTATCAATAACGACACCTTGTTTATAAGTTTTTGGTTTACCCGTATTCATTTTTGCGTTTTCATTTTAAAATATTTTCCATATTTATTGTTTTGCATTGCATGTATGTTTTCATATTCGTCTGTTGAAAATTTTATTGTATGTTAAAATAGGTTAAGTTGAGTATTTACTATTTTAACCCTTTCGGACATATAGACACATTGTGACTTATATAATTGCAGCTTAAGTTTTAGAAAACATTGTGGCAAAAGTAATCACGGGTAACTTCACCTTTTTCCACAATGTTTACACCTATTTCAGTTATTAGAGAGAGAGAGAGAGAGAGAGAGAGAGAGAGAGAAGTAATCACGGGTAACTTCACCTTTTTCCACAATGTTTACACCTATTTCAGTTATTAGAGAGAGAGAGAGAGAGAGAGAGAGAGAGAGAGAGAGAGAGAGAGAGAGAGAGAGAGAGAGAGAGAGAGAGAGAGAGAGAGAGAGAGAGAGAGAGAGATAGATAGAGAGAGAGAGAGAGAGAGAGAGATAATTATAATATAGAGAGAGAGCGCGAAAGAGAGATAGAAGGTGAGAGAGAGTAAGATAGTAATAGATAGATGGAGAGAGAGAGAGAGAGATAGAGAGAGTGAGATAGAAGGCGAGAGAGAGATCGACAGTGAAAGAGAGAGGGGTGGGAGAAAGAGAGAGAGAGAGAGAGAGAGAGAGAGAGAGAGAGAGAGAGAGAGAGAGAGAGAGAGAGATAGTGAGAGAGAGAAAAAGGAGAGAGAGAGAGAGAGAGATGAGAGAGAGAGAGAGAGAGAGAGAGAGAGAGAGAGAGGAGAGAGCTAAAAAAAAAACGTCATATAAGGACATGTCATAAACCTGAGACCCTCCTTATGAGAACGCCATGTAGTTGTGAGGACATTTTTTTTGTCCTCACTTTTACATTAGCTTATTTGTATGTACGTGGTTGAAAACTAATTTTGCTTGTTTTCCGGCAATGAGGACATCATGTCCGCACAGCCCGTTTATCTCACTCACCAGGCCATAACCTAACAGATTTTCGTCTAAGACCTTAACATGTTGTATACGTCATACACGCAAACCTCTGACATCATCAATCATGGTGTAGCCCTCTAAACCTGGTACCCAACAATTTAACGCTTGTAAAAAAAGGTCGTAATGAGAGCCGAAAACCAGGAGAAATGCAAATTGTTTTGGCGGCATCAGCGCATGGTCAGAGTCCATAAATCATCTCGGAAATACAGGTAATTATACCACTGTTTGCAAATTGCATGTAATTAATATTAAGGAATGTAAATATTTAATAATTATATTATATTTTACACCTTCAATGTAAATATTTAATGTGTAGAACTTATATGAACTGTATGACTGTTAAAATGACTGGGATTTTTCAACACAAACGGCGCGAGTACTGGTTAAATCTCCAGGAAGCAGACATCGAGCGTGATGAGCCAAACCACAGGTTCATGATGTGTTATACCCCCATAGAGTATTTACCATATATGGGTATATACTCTATGGGGGTATAAGACATCATGAACCTGTGAGCCCAACCCAGCTAGCAATCTATATGGGACCCATATGATGTGTTATACCCCCATAG
The DNA here is from genome assembly GCA_031761405.1 of Serripes groenlandicus. Taxonomy (NCBI): domain Eukaryota; kingdom Metazoa; phylum Mollusca; class Bivalvia; order Cardiida; family Cardiidae; genus Serripes; species Serripes groenlandicus. The sequence continues at coordinate 27,644,395 of JASEVX010000005.1, forward strand.
AGTATTTACCATATATGGTATATACTCTATGGGGGTATAAGACATCATGAACCTGTGAGCCCAACCCAGCTAGCAATCTATATGGGACCCATATGATATGGGTACCTTATGGGCACCTACATGGGTCCCATATCGGCTTGGGACCCAGGTGGGGAGTGCAACCGGATTCCACATGGGTCCCATATGGGCTGCCCCATAAACATGCAATATGGGACCCATATGGGGTCCCACATGGCAGCCCTTGTACTCAATATAGGTCCCTCATGGGCAGCCCAGATACTTCCATTTTTGGCAGATCTTGCATTTCTTAGCTAGATCCATTTGCATTTATTTCAATTTTAAGTTTGCTGGACTTTCAATAAACAACCACTTGTCAGAAACATCGGATACAAACATGCGAAATTCTTTAAGCTGGAATGTAACAGCAGGTGGATGATTCTTGTACTTCCATTTTAATATTTTTATGTTTTAACTCTTTCTTTTTCCTGGAACAGAGAGATATTTAATTATGGCGCAAACGACTATATTATAATATTATCCTACAAGAAAACAACACACTCTATGCTTTAACACTACAACTTTATTAAGTAATCTCCTGTATGGTTCATATAAAGGCATGCATATAATCAGAATAAGAAATATATCAAAATTCAACTTAAATGTAAACATTTGAATATTATGATAGCGGAACTCACGTCTGCGCATGCTCGAAATTTATTTTATTTTGAATCATGCGATGATTAAATTCTTGATAATAACTATGTCTAAATGATACATTATACAATGTATATTTCAATTAATAAAAATTAAAACCTATATTAAAAATAAAATAAATTAATTTCGCGCACAGTACCTGTTCAGGGGTGTTGACGTTTATCGGGAGGCCCAAATGGGTTGTAAAATATACGCGTATGTGTTGAATTACTATTTTTAGATAAAATAATAGTAGTTTAGATCAAGGTAGTCGCATACTAGCTCAAAGTAAATGTTTTTTAAATAAATAAATATTCGTTTTTCCTAAAAGTGCTGTAATATGGGACCCATCTGGGACCCTTATGCGCAAACTCACATGGGCTTGCCCACAAAGGTCCCATATGGGTCCAATATGGGCATACCCATATGGGCTTGCCCAGAAATGGCCCGTATGGGACCCATATATATAAAATAAATAAGTTTAAACTAAACTGTTAAAAGACACTCAGTGGGCCGGGCCAAGAGTTCCCAACTGTGGTCACTGGTCGGTCTAAACAAACTTGGTTGGTGGTTAAATATCTAAACAAAAATAATTTTAATTCAGGCCCGAGTGATATGATTATTTTAGCTCACATGACCACAAAGTAGTCATGGTGACCCTACATATTGTGATCACATGAATTCAATTTGACAGTGGAGATCCTTAAATGACTATATCTGCCAACTCATAGTTTTTATTTATAATACAGTCAAGTAACCCTTAGCGGATCATAACCAATAGCGGATCATTTTAACTTATTTATTAGACAAAATTATTGTGTATAAATTGGCAGGTAAGTACTTTATGGTAATTTTTAAATACACAATAAAAACGATGTTTGTCGGACTTCAAATTCATCCGTATCATCTGAACGTCTAAGTGTTTACGTGACCCAGTTATTTCTACCTTGTTTTGAAGAGAACATTTGTTTTTCGCGACAACAGCTAGCAATTTTAATTATGTTAGTCATTTATTTTGACATTTTATGAAAGACAAATACATACACTTATTGAAATGTAACCAATCATTCTCATTTGTCATTTGCATGTTTACACTGAAGCGATAATAGAATAGCTAGGTAAGTTACCATTAGCGGATCGCCACTTTGTTTCCATGTCTGAGTCTGAGGGGTTTTCTCAAATTTTTATTTTTGACAATTTAGCCATTCCCTAAGATGCTAGTGATTAAATCGGAAATATATTAATACAAATCTGCAGTTAGATAAAACATAACAATAACAGCAGATTTTTTGACAGCTAAAATGTTGCTTGAGATGACCCCCCATGATATCAGAAAGTCATGTGATCCCCTATTGCTACAATTGATCCGTTAATGCATCAATAACTCGAACTGGTAAACAACGGTCTGTACAGCTGTTTCTGCACTAAAACTGAAAAAGTGTTTGTCAATTTAAAAGAAAATTATTTTACTTGTGGACTATAAACAAACAAGTTCCGAAACATTGACCGTTTCTTTTATGCACTACGTTGTTTCGTTACTGATCCATTAAGGGTAACTTGACTGTACAACCAGTCAACCATACAGGAATATTCCTTTGAAGATTTTCGCTCAGTTCCCTTCAAGGATGTTGATTTGCAAAAACACAGGGAGGTTAGTGGGTAGGGTAATTGTGATTCATGACCATCATATTTGTTTTTGTTTGTGATTTTATAATAGTTTTTGTTTATTTTAACGTAAAGATGAGTTCAAGAGAAAGTCTATTGTAAGTCTGAAAAGCTTTTACGTTTGACCTTTTACTCCATAAAAATTCATGTAAAATGTTATGACCTTGTCAACATTAATCGACTGAACTTTTTAAATAGCCTATAAAGGAACAGAATTATATATATTATAAACTAAGATATACAACATCATATAAGCAAACAGAGTCAGCCCAGATCAGACAGTTCCTAAGTGTTGTGTCTACTATTGCTTACAAGGGCGTCCAAAGGCAATTGTGCCGAGCCCCGGTAGTTCAGTCGGTAATAACGCGGGCTGTCAATCCAGGGGTTGTGAGTTCGAATCCAGGCTTGGCCCAACTTTTGACAAAAGTTAATGCGACATGCGTCATTCGTCTTCCACCAATGGGCTAAGTCTATGTGGAAAAGCAGCCAGTTGCGTGTGTGGAGTACTGGTGTGAGAAAACCAGGAAATACGTGTTTAGGTGAACTGGCCCCCATGATATGACTGAGAAATTGTTAAAAACGGCGTTAAAACCCCAAGCAATCAATCAATCAATCAACCAAAGGTAATTGTATGAAGTAAAGGGTTGTTAACAATATTATAAATGGTTAAGTTATCTGTTGAAAAGGTTAAAAATTAAATACTTCATCTTCAAAGCAGAATTTCATAGCTCATTTGGCAAAAGTGCCATATTAAGATCAACCCTAGATCTACCTGTCTAATGTTGCATCATGTGTCTAGCATCAGATATTTAGTCAATTTATATTTTTCTGCCCCTGGGCTCTGGTGGTGAAATGATTAAGTGCAAGTAACAGTCATCCAGTTTTCCACAAGTAATGTCAACAGGATATAATAAAATTGTAGAGTTTCATTTCCAGTCATGTCAAGGTCAGTGTCATATTTATAAGTCAAAGGCAAAAAAGCAGTGTTATGCTGTCGAGGGCACAGTTTGTGAAAAAATGATGCCCTCAACAGCATATAAATATATATAGTGACGTCTGGTGTTTTAATAATTTACCTTAAATTTCTTGGTACGAATCTGTCAAAGCAGGCCTTGATCCAGAGGGCTTTGATGCAAGGTTTATATCAAAATTCAAAGGTACTGTAAAATCTCTCAAATTTTGCAAAAATATTTAAAATAAACTTAACCCAAATATAAAGCTACCGCTTTCATACTGTTCTGTATTGACAGAGTTACTTCCATTGTTTTCAATGGGTGTTGGAGGTTTCATCTAACTGATAATTTAGAGTAAATGAGGTAAGGGGGGGGGGGGGGGGGGGGGGGGGGGGTTGAGGTTTCGTCTTACTGGTAATGATATAGTACCAGCTTATAGAGGTGTCATGATTAAGGTGTTAATTAGTTGATTGTTACTTGAAAAGTGGGTTATATTAATATATAATTTGTCGATTTTATGGATTTGCCAACTTTTCGCATACGATATTTAAGGGAACAAGAAGCAGTTGAAATCATTTTCATTCCATTTTATTACAAAAACAAATGTGTCCAAAAATTATAACTATTAAAATTGTTTACCACTGAATAATTGTGATATTTATAATCATAGTTTGGTATAAGTGTTTTGAGAACAATTTGAGGAAAGATGAAATTGCTCATATTGATTCCAACTCTATGAAGTTAAGCGTTGTCTCTTTTGATAAATCTATTTCTAACACATGTTGTATGTATATACATGTATTATGATCACTCGTCTTACTGGTAATGATATAGTACCAGCTTATAGAGGTGTCATGATTAAGGTGTTAATTAGTTGATTGTTACTTGAAAAGTGGGTTATATTAATATATAATTTGTCGATTTTATGGATTTGCCAACTTTTCTCATACGATATTTAAGGGAACAAGAAGCAGTTGAAATCATTTTCATTCCATTTTATTACAAAAACAAATGTGTCCAAAAATTATAACTATTAAAATTGTTTACCACTGAATAATTGTGATATTTATAATCATAGTTTGGTATAAGTGTTTTGAGAACAATTTGAGGAAAGATGAAATTGCTCATATTGATTCCAACTCTATGAAGTTAAGCGTTGTCTCTTTTGATAAATCTATTTCTAACACATGTTGTATGTATATACATGTATTATGATCACTCGTCGTCCTCAGTTAACTTTTAGCTTTAAACATCATCTCCATAACTATTAGACCAATTTAAATAAAACTTCATAATTTGGGGTCCTCTTTTAAATGTGTTCAAAGATTTAAATTATATGCAGAACTTTGGTTGCTGTGGCATCAGAAAAGGGAAAAAATACCTGAACTTTAAAATTCTTCTCCTAGATGTGCTAGTTGGATTTTCAGATAATGTGGTAGAAATGTTTCTTGTGTGATTCTCTACAAAAATTGTTCAAGCCATATTGATTGGTTGAAAAATATTACAGCCAGGCGGCATCAGAATATGGGAAATATGTCAACACTTTAAAAAAATTATTCTCATGAAAGTGCTTGTCAGATTTTAAGATAATTTTGTAGAAATGTTCATTCAGTGGTTCTCTACATAGTTTTTTTTTACACCATATTGATTGGTTGAAAGGCCAAGTGGCATCAGAAAAGGGGTGAAATTAACTTTGATTGTCTGCTATTTGTTGCATATATATATGAAACTTCACTGGCCCAAAGAATATTTTTACTGGTCCGAATCAAATTTTACTGGCCAGTGACCACCGTACCAGTGCTTAGTTCAAAGGTCTAGTTAAGAAGGGGTAAACTACTTTTCTTTTAGTCTTATCTCACAATTACCAGTTCTGCTTTATAAAAATCCTATTTTGTGGGTAATCTAAAGAATCATCTCACTGAGATGATTCTTCTGAGTACCCTCATCATAGTGTTTGGATGAGTAATATGGATTGAAAACTTGAAATACCCCTTTTATATGTAGCTCTTAGTGAAACAGCCCTATGTTTATACAGTTTATTCATGCAAAACAATAGAAATGTGTTGGCTCCTGATAATTGTGAAAAGACTCCTTATTTTACCAGCTCAGGGGGCAGATGGGCCCCTTTTGTTGAAAAGCTTGAGAAAAACACTAAACAAGTAATTTTCAAAGTCTATTAGATAAATTTAAGTGATGATCCATGTGATTTCCAACGCAATAATGGAAACAAGCCAAAAAAATCCATATAGTTTCTGAAAATCAACCCTTTTCTCTCAGGTCCTAAGATATCTCTTGGATATATTTTTGAAATATATCCTTTAACCCTTTCCCTCATATGATAATTCTGCAGCAGATGACTTTGAACATATTTTGTCAAAAAATAGAAAATCTTTATAATTGAATGGATAACCTATGACTAAAAGTGGAAAACAATATGTCGAACCTTTTTTTTTGTGTGAGAAATCATGTTTAAAGGTCAAATATGGAAGTTCTCAATTTCCCCCGATTTTTTATTTAAATCAACAGTTTTTCAACTTACAAAAGCATTTTTTAAACAATTTGTTAAAAAAATCTTTAAAAAAAGGTTATTATTTGCTTTTCTATTTCCCCGGAAATTTATAGGCGTGAAACGTGTACTCGCTTATCTCCCTTTGAAATTATCTCGCGTGATTTCTGATGACGTCATACTTGAAGTTCGGTGATTGTCTGCACTGTGTCATTACGAGTATGCATGCATCCTCGACAGTGATATTTCATTGATTAAATTTATTTCTGGAAAAAAAAAATGGTGATTTGTATCGCGCATGTGTGTGCAACACAATCTGGGACGCACAGGATTAGTTTATTCCAATTTCCAACTGATCAGAAGATACGAAAATGTTGGATAGATCGATTGAATAGGGGAAAGACAGCAACAACAAAATTCGTGCCGAGTAAACATTCGAAAATATGTATGAAACATTTTGATGACAGTCAGTTTTTGATTAGTCCTAAGTTTGCAGAATCCATCGGATTTGGACAAGTGTTTCGCGTGAGGTTGAAGCCCGATGCTGTCCCAACAATATTTGACAATCCACGAAAGAAGTCGTCAAAAGAAAGAAATTCGGCATTAGCCATTTCCAAAAAGAAAATGAAACATGAGGTAGGCTCATTTTTGATTTACATTGCTAGTTCTTAATTATGACGCAATTAATATTGTTGACATCCTAATCGATTTGGCCGATTAACCGTATGCATTTAATAGGATCAAAATTAATTTTATATAACCCTGACTGCATGTATGTAATTATTCCAGCATATATGTAGGTTAATTTCATGTCAACTTTTATATGCATTTTACGAATACAGGACAAAAGATCCCATGGACAAAAGCTCCCATGCTATTTTTGACAGGGTGGACAAAAGGTCCCATATCATTTTAATAGGGTGGACAAAAGATCCCATGTTATTTTAACAGGGTGGACAAAAGTTCACACACCATTTTGACAGGATGGACAAAAGATCCCATATTGATGAGCCATCCTGGTTTTTGTCTTAAGGTGACAGACAGTTAAGGTGTTGAGTATATTTACTTCTTATTAAATGATTTCATAGAAAAATAAACCAGAAAAAAACAAAGAGATTAATTAAGTCAAATTTATTCCCTGTTAATAAAAATTATGAGTAAATATATGGCAAACAAAATATAGCATATGGTAACTACTAGTGTTGAAAATTTAGCACATCATGATACAATGAAAAGTGGATGTACATTTATTTACAAACAAAACTGCTTTCAAAGTAGTTCATGCAGACATATGCAATCAACACACAGTCTGGTCATTGTCATTAGCACAGCTATTTATAAAGTTCACACCAATAATATGCTCAATGTTTTATTTTTCACAGTTTATGTAAAGAGTTCAATTAACAACACAATTTAAACTTTGATTGCCTTTAATTTAAAATAGCAGGTGATAACTTTGACCCTCTACATTAATTGGCTGTTTACCTTGAAATTCACATCCATTATATGCTCAATGGATAGGAATTATATATTCATATAGTTTATTCATTTCAATCTCTTTATTACTGCCTGATATATATTATAAGTGGGATCTTTTGTCCACCCTGCCAAAATGATGCGGGAGCTTTTGTCCACCCTGTTAAAATAACATGGGATCTTTTGTCCACCCTGTAAAAATGATGTGGGAGCTTTTGTCCACCCTGCTAAAAACAGCATGGGATCTTTTGTCCATGGGATCTTTTGCCTTGAGAAAATAAATGATAATAGATCTATATAATAAATTAAATTCAGGATCATGACATGTTCATGTGTTAGCAAAATGGTATTTTACCATATATGACAATAACATTAGAAATTTATGAAAAGAGGTTGCTTAAACCAGAAACTTATAACATATATTTATGTCTCTGAAAAATCAACAAACATGCATTTTAGAATATATAATTTTTCAGTCAGAATTTCCAAATTGTCTGGAACGGGTGCCACTTAAAATCCCCTAGCTCATAATCCCCTAGGTCCAAAAATGGATAGGTAGTCCTAGGTGTAAAATACAGGGTACTCAAAATCCCCTAGATGATATTTTCAAGGTACTCAAAATCCCCTAGATGATATTTTCAAGGTACTCAAAATCCCCTAGATGATATTTTCAAGGTACTCAAAATCCCCTAGATAGAAAGTTCAAAGAAGTCAAAATCCCCTAGAATTGAAAAATTTGCTTCCTATTTATGTTTCAACCCTTTCAACACTTAGTAACTATTATAGGTAGAACATAAAATACAGGCAGATGTTACTAATGTATCAGAGTGTTGAATGATGATGGTTTGGGGTTATTTACTCTCGCCTTTCGGCATAAAGCCATTTGTTGAAAAAGTTAAAACAGCTCTTTTATGGACACCTACATAAAGATAAGTAACAATTATGTCTATATTATATCTTTAAATCAACAAAATTATTGTAACGGTTTGAAAAATTGCAAATAAAGTTTAGATTTACAAACTGCAGATAAAGTAAAATTTAATGTAGATCTTCAATTATTGAAAGCGGTAAACAAAGGACAACTGAAGGAAGTACTTAATTATATCATAGTAATTATGATTAGCACAATTAATAATTGTGACAAACAGATGAATTAATAAAATTAAACTTATTGTTATTATTTAAAGAAATTATCACTTAAAGCCAATTATCACCTTAAATTGTTTATGACTTGTTACTTAAGACCAATCAGTGGGGTTTTGGTCTTCCCTACATTTTCAATCAGAACAGTTTTGTATACACTTTGTTTTATTAGGGTATTTTGGTCTAGACCAAAAACATACAGAAGGGAAATAATTTATGTTTTATTAGGGTATCGTAGACCCTTATCAGAGCCCTCTGTTCTTGGACAAGACTGCATACAAAAGCAATAGAACCAGATCAGAGGGCTCATTTACCACATATATATTCAATGCAATCAGTATAGACTCGGATCAGAGGGCTCATCTATCACATGTATATAATTATTAACCATTGTATTTGTGAAACAGACTTCTATGCAAACAGTATAGACCAAAAACATACAGAAGGAAAATAATTTATGTTTTATTAGGGTATTGCAGACCCTGATCAGAGCCCTCTGCTCTGGGTCTAGACTGCATACACAAGCAGTATAGACTCAGATCAGAGGGGTCATTTACCACATTTACAAAAGCTCTTACTGGAGTCTAATCTTTTTTGCATTCTGTTGGCAAAGGCAGGAAAAGGATTTTATATTAAGTAATACCGGTAGGTTCAGTTACTGAAAGCTGGAATTATCAAAGGATAATCTATTTATCTGTCTATCTATCATTTAGCAATGATAGCTGTTTATATTCTACATTTATAAAAACATATATATAGAAACATCTACAATCATTCTTCTAGGGGATTTTGACTACCTTGAACTTTCTGGCTAGGGGATTTTGAGGAGTGTAGGACAAAACCCCTGTGGGACATAAACCCGGTGGGACAAAACCCCGTCGGACAATACACCCATGGGATAATACCCCCCTAGGATTTTAACCCATTGGACAAAACCCCCATGAACATTATAGAATAATCTTTTATTAAGTTTTTATATTTGATGAATTGATTCTTTCGGTCTGAATTTGGATATTTACTTATTTAAAAATAAATGTTTGTATCTATCAGCAAATTAATTGTTTCCATTATCAAAGCATGGCACAATATAACATAACATAACATAACATAACATAATATTTATTGGCGTTAAACATTAACAATATTTATAGCCATACAAATTTATACAAAGTGGTAATGACATGAATTCTTTACCAGAAGAACGAATAAACATATTTGATATCATACGGTACACGTATATCTATATTTCAATATCTTTTACATCTAATCTCTTTCCTTAAAGGACAGATAAATGAATCTAGCTAACCTGTTAATTTCTGTTATTGAGTTTGATGACATTAATGTATTAAATTTTTGTATAGAAGGCCATTTACAATAATATGATTTAAGCAATGTATATCTTATTTCTCTATACTTGGTACAAACAAGTAGAAAATGATAAGGATCTTCTATCATACCCATATTACACTGTGTACATGTGCGTTGTTGTCTATCTATATTGGTATACCTGCCAGTTTCTATGGCAAGATTGTTAGAATATAACCTGAATTTAGCTAGAGTAGTTTGATATTTTGAATCTAGATTTTTGGTTAAATACATTTCTATTTCAAAATTGTGTTTAAATAAACTATAGTGAGATAATCTTGGGGAGTTATTTATATTGCTGTACCAAGATTGTTTAAAAATATCCAGTATTCTCTGTTTGATATATAAGTATTTGATACTATCTGGGTTTTGTAACATCCACAAATTTCCCAGACCAATGTGTTGTAATATGGATTTTACATGATGCGCCCAGTTTAAACCATTATATGTTAAACCATTGTTTGCATCATCCTTTAACATTTTATAGATATTGATTATCAAAGGATTGGTTGATTTCAAAATATTTAACCAAAATTTAATTATTATTAATTCTCTTGCTGTTTTCATTGGATACCGACCAAGTTCTCCATACAAACCATAGATATTTGTAGATTTTTTTACGTTTAATACTTTTCTCATGAATTTACAGTGAATTTGCTCGACTTTTTTGGCGTCACAAAATCCCCAAACAGATGCATTATAATTTAGAATTGATCCCACTAGGGCATCAAATAGCTTACATTTTTCCATTGCAGATAATTCTAACTGATTGGAAACAATAAAAACTTTGTGTAGGGCATGCGCAGATTGTTGTGCAACTCTGATTTGTGTTCTGTACCACGATCCATTTTTGAATAAATGAGTTCCCAGATATTTAAAGGATGAAACAACTTCCAATAGTGTATCATTTAAGAATAGATTAAAAGTTGTGCCTCGACCACGTTCAAAAACCATTACCTTTGTTTTGCTTCTATTAATTGTGAGTCCCCAAGTATGACAATAATGCTGCATATCATTAATCATCGACTGTAATGTTTCAGGTGAGTGAGCAAATAAAACTGCGTCGTCTGCGAATAAAAGCAGGAATATTTTTAATTCGTTTATAGTGAATATGCTATTTAAATCGGTATTTATGCTGTTTACAATATCGTTAGTGAACATGAGAAACATAAGACTTGAGCTAGGGTCCCCTTGCTTTAATCCAATATGTGATTGGAAAAAATCAGAAGTTTTACCGTTATATCGCACGCATTGTTTTACTGTAGTGTACATAGCTTTAATAGCCTTAACAAACTTTGTACTGACATTTTGACTTAACAATTTTTGCCATAAAAACGGTCTGTTAATTCGATCGAAACATTTTTCGAAATCTATAAATACACAGTAAAGCTTTTGCTTAGAATTTAATGTTTTAGCAATAAAAGAAAATACAGTCTGTTGTCGATTTACCCTTTTGAAATCCAAATTGATTCATTAATATTCCTTCATTCTCATGTGTCCATTTGGTGAGCCGATTCATTAAAACTTGTGAGTATATTTTGGCTAATACATTAATTAGAGTTACTCCCCTGTAGTTTTTGGCATCTTCAATGTCCCCTCCCTTGAAAATTGGCGCGATTATGCCGTCTCCCCAAGATACTGGATATTCGCTGTTTGAAAATATTCGATTGAATAATTTCAAAATAAACGGTGAAATTTCATCAAACGAGTGCTTATATATTTCTGCTATTAATCCATCTATTCCGCTAATTTTTTCATTATTTTGGGAAAAAACTGCTTTTTTAAGATCATCAAATGTTATTTCAGAATCTAGATAATCGTCCAAAATATTAATATTTACATTATTATCCTCAATGTCTTGTTCAGAATTAGATAAAGTTTTGAAATGTTCATATAAATCATCGACTGTCAGATTATCTGCTTTTCTTCTTGTTTTTTTATATTGTTGCTTAATTTTAGACCAAAATTCTTTCGAATTCTTCTTAGCCATTTCTGCCATTATTATTTTCTGTCGATTTCGAAATTTGTATTTTTCTATACGCTTTATTTTGCAGTATTGTGATTTTGCTGCTAAAAAGGTAGTTTTATTTTCAATCGTTTTTGATCGTAGGTATCTGTTTCTAGATTTCTTAAAATCTTTGCGTGCTTTATAACATTCTGCGTTAAACCATTCTTGTTTATTATTAAATTGAATGTGTGTGTTTTTACGAGGCTTTCCGAATATATCTTCTGCCGAATGATGTATCACATTAACAAAACGGGATAATATATCGCTTACATTATTTTCTCTTACATCCAAGTCGAAAAATAATTGTGTAATGGCATCTTCGTCACTATTTAATCTTATTTTAAAACTGTCTATTTTGGATGAGTCCCATTTAATGTACTTATTTTCATTTTTGGTTTCGTTTATACTTGTTTGTGGGTTTATCAATTTTCTTTTAATGGAGAAAGACGAGCCACAATGATCTGAAAATTCATTTAATTCATTTACTTGAAAATGTGTGATGTATTGAAAGTCATTAATGTTTAATAGCAGGTAGTCAACTGAGCTTGAGCCATTATGAGAATGAAATGTGTATTCCCCTTGAGTATCGTTATGCAGACGACCGTTACCTATGCATAAGCGTGTGATTTTACAAAGATCTACCAAACGACGGCCGTGTGTATCAATCACGTGATCAACATTAGCACGTGGTATTATGTCAAAATCTAGGTCAGAGCTGTCAAAGTGCTCACCTAAATATCGGTCGTGATCTAGAGTATCGATCAGTGTAGAAGTTCTACCATTGAAGTCACCTACAACATACATTTTACCAGATGATTCATATTTTTCTATATCAGCTTCTATTTGGTCAAAAAAGTCAAATTCTTGTCGGTTAATTACAGAAGATCCACTTGGCAATATATAAGTATTACATAGTAAAATATCCTCATTAAAACTAAATAGGTCTTTTGATACTTTGATCCACATTATACCTGCTTGATGTTTGTCAATTACAGTAATTTTAGATCTCAACTGTTCTTTATAATAGAGTGACAAACCACCACTATATCGTCCCTTATTTGTATTTGCAGATTTATTTCCAAAGAGATGTTCACTAATATAACCCTGAAAGTCTAAATTTATATGTGAGTCCTTATGTAACCAAGTTTCTTGGAGTAAAATAACGTCATAATCCTGCAGAATAGAGAAAAAGTCTGGATCATGTATTTTTCGACAGAGACCATTTATGTTCCAAGATAACACTTTAAACTGTTCTTCCTGACTTCCCTAACGTGTAGAAGGTAGCATATATGGCGGAGGATCAATCACTTTACCCTCACTGTATACTTTGTGAAGCTGACCGCTGACGTAAAGCTTTAATCCATTGACCCTGACCGTATGGCCTAGGCCCTCTTGTTGCTTGATGGTATCGAAGAAGGCTCTCCGACTGTCCCGCGCTGCCTGAGGGCGCTGTATTCCAACGCCGTAGTTGGCGTCATTCAGTGATCCTTTGACGTCTTTATCGTACGATATAGAGAAGCATAGGTGTGATATGTCAACTTTATCATAATAGGAAGTGGAATTTGAGTATTTCTCGCATTTATTGTTTATTGGAGCAGAGATCTGCCGAGGGCGCGTTTTTGCGCCATTGGCGCAGTGAAATAGAGAATGGCGCAGAAGAATTCCTACAAATGGGCCCTTGGCGCGCCCGAAATTGAGGCTTAAAATTTGCCGTATCGACTAAAAAGTTAGTAAATAAAGTCGAAGGGAGAACAGAAAAGATATCAATTACCAAATAAATATCAGACCTTTCATGAGACAAAAATGACAGAAGTTTGTTACACTTTCAAACTCAAAACAGTTGATTTAAACAAAACGAAAGTGTTGTCGCCATTTTCCTATGACATAATGCCTCGTTTTGTAAGTGGGCATCTCCGCGCACCTGTTTGGGAATCTCCGCGCACCTGTTAATGAACACGCATTGATCGTGTAACGAAATCGAGGTGGGGCGAAACGCCGAAACCGCGATAATGAATGGGAACGAAAAAGAATGGTAGACAAGGACGCATATTTCAATATGGCGGCGAAACGTAAACAATCGATGTCTTTGTTAAATTATTTCAAAGGCTCTGCCCCTAAAAAGCAATCCCCGAATAAAGATGAGAACGGTAACAGTGAAAATGAGTCTGAATTAAGTGATAGCGTCAGCGAGTCAAATAAAAACGAATCCGTCAACCTGTCAGGCGACTTGTCAGAAAACCCATCGACGTCGTCTGCATCAAAAAACCGTCCTTTCCAGGGCCAGCCCTGGCTCAAAAAAAGTTTGAGCCACTGCTTGAGCCATTTTACAAAATCTTGAGCCATTTTTGAGACATCGGAGCCAACATTCTGAGCTATATAAAATATTTGTTAAAACAATAAAAAAAAAAAGTAAATCAATACATATGGTTTCATTTCTTTATTTATGACATAGCACATTGTTTATATATATTTTCAGTTATATTAACAACAATCTCACATAGCACAAATAATATATTTATATTACATTATTTACATTGTTTTTGTTTGATCACAACTTCATAGCACATATAAATTTATACTACATATATACATTACAATAACCTAGGGCAAATGTTGAATGTCTATTTTTTTCTTTTGATAATCATTTTACTTTTTAATTTAAAATACGTCTGGCTTTCTTTTTTGCCCAAACCCCAAAAGCTTTCTTGTAATCCATAGTTTCGACCCCTGGCCCATTGATGCCAATTCCTAAAATGAGATCTAATTCAATTACAGAGATTTTCTATTTGTTGACAAAATATGTTCAAAGACGTCTGCTGCAGAAATGTCATGAGGAAATAATAACATTGACTTGGAGGTTGTTTCATATCGCAACCATGGATTGCCTATTTTCCAGCTGTCTTGGAATTGTCTGCATGTTGAAAGCTTAGCTTTTTTTGAAGGAGGAGTGTCAAAACATTCAAGTGAGCGCTTAGAAGCCATTTCGGCAATTGATAATGTAGTACTGAATTGGTAAACATATATAGTGACCTCGATTTATAATTATTTTGTTTGGTTTTTAAAATTGATCATACCTACCTTTAATTAATTAATCGCCGACAAACATCAAAATCAACCGGCCTTTAATTGCTGCTAATTTAATAAAATTACGCATTACGTCACGGGCAATTATGGTGATTTGTTTTAAGTTTTCAATCAACGAAATTAATACGTAATTGGACGGTCTTTAATTGTAAACAACTTAAAAGCAGTTTGTTTTAACATATCAATTCTCCGTGAACACGCTTATGTCATCAGTTTGACACTGTACACAAACCACTTTAGTATACACTCGTAGACTGGTTTAACTTAATCTACCCGATATTTTACCCGATAGCGATACACGCTATACTCTAAATCCGTGAACCAGTCAGTTATGCAGACGACTATTGATATTTTTAACTTGGATTACACACTTCTGGTAATGAAATTTTACGATATCGAATTTTCGCCATTAATTTCTTGTGAAACATGGCTTGAGCCAATTTTGTTTTTTCTGAGCCAATTTTTTCATTTAAGAGCCAATGGCTCAATTGGCGAACGACAGCGCGAGCCCTGGTCCTTTCCATAAAAAGTGGCTTAATGATTTCAAATGGTTGAATTTTAATGAAAATGCAAATGCAATGACATGTACTTTATGTTTGAGACATAAGAAAGTAAATTCACTAACAAATGGGAAATGTAACAATTTACATCAGATTGTGAGAGAGGGTTCAGTGCCCAGAACTTGGTGAAAACCTCAATGAGAAATAGACTAGGGTCAAAAACAGTGGACAATTTGTTAATGATAAAGATAGAAGGTGGTAAGATGGAGGAGTTTAACTTTGGTGAAGCGCTAAAATTATGGAGAGAAAAGCAGAGAAAGATCTTCTGTGTGAAAACTAAAGTGTAAACAATTCAATTGTTGATTAAAGTTATAGGTTAAAGTAAATAAAAGTTAATTGTTTAAAACTGTAAATCATGTTAGTTCCTTTGCTTAGCTGAAGACTGAGCCAGATTTTTGGTGCCCAAATTCAGTCAGGTAAAACCGTAAATAATATTTTACAATGGCCCACCTTTTTCAGACTCAGTGGGCCTTTGGCCCAATGTTTTCAAAATCTTGGCAGATCTCTGTTGGAGTATAATTTCCTTTTCCTATAATTTTTTTTGTATCAATTAATTATATTTTTAATCAAGACCAATTTATATAAGTTTTAAACTTAAAACATATGCATTGTTTGTATCAAACAAGCATTTATTTTGATTGCACAAACTAATTAAAACATACTTTCATACAAATTAATTATCTTTGATGCATTGAATTAATCAAAATAGAGTGTACCGTATATACTCGGTTATAAGTCGCACTTTTTTACCTTCAAAATCGAAAGTGAAGTGGGGGGAGCGACTTATAAGAGGGTCAAGCAAAAATTCAGAAAAAATTACCCTCCAATTCACCGATCGTCAAAAACTGTGCAGGCCGGTCATTGATAAAAAGGGCGACTCAAATGATGATTTAACAGAATAAATCAAGTTTGATTGAAAGAAACATATCTTATAGAATTGATTTGTTTATAAAAACAAACACTAGAAAAAATATATAACTTATGAGTGTACATTTAAAAAGTCATTTGTTCCAAGTTATTGTTTCGATTTCAGCTCGATTGGAAGCCATTTTGAATTTTGTGAAAATATAAATTGCGGAGCTCAAGTCCAGATGCTTAAATATACAGACCATAATACTGTTACTAGGTCGTATGTCACTTTATATGTGATTGAAAAAATAATGTAATAAACCTTGATGTTTTCAACGTAGCCTTGTAC
Organism: Serripes groenlandicus; assembly: GCA_031761405.1. Taxonomy (NCBI): domain Eukaryota; kingdom Metazoa; phylum Mollusca; class Bivalvia; order Cardiida; family Cardiidae; genus Serripes; species Serripes groenlandicus. The sequence continues at coordinate 27,661,046 of JASEVX010000005.1, forward strand.
ATAATTGTTGCATGCGGGAAAGTGATAATTTGTCATTGTGTAGACACGTACACACGTAGCTGTCAAACTATCTTAATTAGAAAGTCCATGTTTGCAGAAGGTGATAAAAAGAAGCCATAATAATGGCCACGACAAGACCCATTTCACCGTGATTTTGGCCTGCATGGGTGATGGTACCAAATTAAACCATTAGAAAGCAAAAAACAAACACAGATCCAATTAAAGAGATAAAAAAGTCGGACCAAAATTGTCATAATTAATCCACAAACAATCCCAAGACTACACACGGGGTGATTTAACACGGTCAATAATTGACGTTAAAGTGTATTAAGTACAAACTGATAAACATGCAATTATCGGCTTTTACCACTGTGATACATCTGCAGTATTTGAGAGTCGTAACAAAGACAATAGCTGTAGCTAAAGCGTATTAAATACAAACTGCTAACAATGCAATTATCGGTTTTTACCCACTCTAATTTACACACGTCTGCAGAATTTGACCTCGGGTAATTTTACATGTAACACCTTTAGCTTGATGATAATTTAAACCTGTGTGGTTTACACGCGACAGTTGTGTTAGAATTATTTGACTGTTAGAATTGAGGTCGCTGAACCGTGGATTTTTATTAAAAAGGGTGAACAAACTCAATAAACGAAAGCTATATTATTAAACAAAGGGGAAATTAGCAATGTTTTAAAAAAAGTTTTCAGCTGCCTCAGAAACATCATGGGAAAAGGACGAATTTAATCTGAGTTAGCAGATTATCACTGTATGCGAATTAATTTCAGTTATGCAATGCCGATTTTTCCCTCCATCTACCCTCTACCCCTTCAGTTAACCCTTTCCCGCATCTCAATCTTCTCAATATGAAAAAGAAACAAAAGATAAAACAAAGGGTTAATCAAGACGAGTGTGTTTTCACATAACCTGGGGCCTTTTGTGACCGGACAAAACCGGTTTATGTATTCCCCAGTAAATCTCTTTAGATAAAACAAATTAAAACTAGTTGGACATCATTGTATGTTCAAATAATGTAAACAAAAAGCTGATGCTCGATCTTGATGACTTAAGGTTATATATCTCGCTTCTTATGATAGTAAAATCTATTTAGACTATATAAATCAATGCTTACATAAAACTAATTGGACATTATATGAATGTTTTAAACAAAAAATCTGATGCTCGATCATGATGACTTGGGTTATATCTCGCTGCTTGTCATAGGGTTTTGACGTGAAAAAAATCAAAAATCTAACTGCGACTTATAAGAGGGTCAATCATCAAACCCTAGACTTTAGGCCTCGAAGTAGGGGGTGCGACTTATAGACGAGGGCGACTTATAACTGAGTATATACGGTAGGTAATACCCCCTCAAAAATTCAAACTAATTAAAACACTCTTAATTATCTTCAATCAAAACCTGTAAACAATACAATACAAATACAATACAAATATTTTATTGCGTTAAACAAACAATATGCTTATACATGTATAGCATAAAATACAAATAAAGACATGGATCTTTTTTACAGAAGAACATACAAATATTCAACAACGTAGAACATTATGGGGAAAACTGGACTCTTTTCAAATTAGCATAGTAAATAAATTTTGACATATTTTTAGCAATACTAATAGACTTATTGGAGAGTAAGTTTGTGAATATTTGTAACGATGGCCAAGTATAGTAATATCGTTTAATATATTTAGTTCTAAGATCCGAATATTTTGAACAAATTAGTAGGAAATGATATTCATTTTCAATTTGGTTATTTGAGCAATTTGGACAAATTCTATTATTTCGCGGTAAATGTAGGTGACGACCTCGTTCTATTGCTAATTCATGAGAGGATATTCTAAATTGGGTGAATGCTTTTCTAAAATAAGAGTCTGTAATGTTGTCTAGGTAACTTTCGAATTTGAAATCGTGTTTAAATAAGCAATACGTTTCTAAACGATTCGAGTTATTGATACAGGAGTACCAATGTTGATAGTAAATATCTAAAATTCGCTGTTTGATCATTTCATAATTAACTGTTACATTAAACTGGTTATGCCAGATACAAGCAAGACCACATTCATCGAGAACTTGTTTAATGTTAAATGCCCAATTATTTTTTGTGCAATACAAATCGTTTTCTAAACCTAATTTCATAACCATGTAGCTTTTGAATAAAATTGAATTTTCATTTTGATTGAGTATCTTTATCCAATATTTGATAGTGATAAATTGTCTATGTATGGACATAGGGATTCTTCCCAATTCTCCGTATAGACTGTCTAGATTGGAAGAGCGACGTACACACAGAAGTTTTCTACAAAACTTTGAGTGTATGGATTCGACATCGGGTGCGGGGTGATGACCCCAAATTTCGGCCGCGTAGTTTAGAACTGGTGATACCAGGGAATCAAATAGTTTTAACCTTTGTGAAATAGGTAAATCTATTTGGTTATTGACCATGAACAAATTATGTAATGAAAATGCTGCATGCTGAGCTATACGACGTTGTGTACGATTCCAATTCCCGTTTTTAAAAAGTTGTACACCAAGATATTTAAATGAACTCACACATTCTACTGGCGAGTTATACAAGGAAAAATTGTAGTGAGTGTGCCGCCCATTCTCGAATACCATGATTTTAGTAAACTCTAATAAATACTAAAACACAAAAATAATTATATACCCACAGGGGTATTGTCCACTATTCATTTTAAGGGACGGGGTTTTTGTCCACAGGGTTTTTGTCCACCGGGGTTTTGTCCTATAGGGTTTTTGTCCCACCGGGGTATTGTCCGTACCCCATTTTGAGTACCCTGAAAATATCATCTAGGGGATTTTGAGTACACTGTATTTTACACCTAGGGGATTTTGACTACCTAGCGATTTTTGAACCTAGGGGATTATGAGCTAGGGGATTTTGAGGTACACTCGTCTGGAACGAATGTAGGTCAAAATCCCCTACAGACAAAATCCCCTAGGCATACACAGACAAAATCCCCTATATCCTTTTTCCACTACAGACAAAATCCCCTACATGCAAAAATCCACTACAGACAAAATCCCCTAAGGAAAAAATCCCCTACTTTCTAAATGTTCAAATTCCCTACTATATACATGTACATGTTACATGTTAGTTTAATGTGTTATATTTGAATATTATCATTTTAATGTTATTTTGATAGTACGTATGTTTACAGGCGACTTTATGACTGTAAGGGGTGAAAATGGCCAACTAAGGTTTAGAAGGACTCCACCCAGATTTCCCCCAAAGCATGGAATGTGCATGCGGCAACGCTCCATGACCAAAGCCGATCCAATAATGTGTGTGAGGGATGGAACAATGCCTTCAAAACATTAGTAGGCCATTCAAACCCAAGCCTGTGGTATGTAATAAATTGTATACAGAAAGACAATTGTTATGTAGAGTCTGTCTACGAGCAAATCCACCCGCCAAAGCGTCGAAAAAAGGAAAAAAAAACCAGAAGCAGCAAAAGCAACTTAAATGTCTTTGCAGTCAGTATCTTAAGAAAGAAAAGACCCTTGCTGAGTTTATGGAGGCAATTGGTAATTGTGTGAGGCTGCACTGAAACTTAGGTGTAATTGAATGGCAGCATTTCTTTCGAAGTTTAGCATCATACTTCAAATTATCAGTGTGATCAATTACCATTCAATACAATGAACATGTTAATAAATGTAAATAACAAGAGAAAGTTGATGCAACGCATCAATGTCGCCGGAAATGCATACTGCAGTTATGCATAACACTAACATTATAGTAGTTGAATAAACAGTTATCAACTGAGGGGCATATTGGAACATCAGGGGCGGGGTCAAGTGAAAATGTATCATAACTTGCATTGTTTTGTCAACAAAGTGAATAATAATTGAAGCTTTTCATTGTTTATCATCAATCTCCATTCCAAAGTAGGTTGACCATACACACAGCCAACTAATTATTGATCATACACAGTAATGGAAATGAGTAATCTTGACAATCATTAGTCTTAGTATGTATACAGTGCTTTCATTAAGGAATAATTATAAGATTTGTGAATTCCACATACACTTTTCAAGATGTTTGTCAGAATATTTGAATTCTATCATTTATCAATAAAACCACAAAACAGACAATTTAAGATTTGCATGCAATAGCACGTCATTTTATGTTTCCCCTATTAAAGTCAACATTGGACACCTTTGCAGCAATTTACTTTTAAAACAATGAGATAAGAGTTAAATCGCTGAAGACATGAGTTTTCCCTTTTTCTCAAAATGATATTAGCTTGGCATCCTAATTATATCATACCTTAACAAATGATGAAATGTAATCCAATATTTACAAATAAGACCACCTTCGAAATATAATATCAGCTAAACAGTTACATCTCATTGAAATTGTTGTATAATTTAAACTTAATTTCGAACATAAACTGAGCCCTACAACATGTATATTTATTGTAATTCTTTCCTTCCTTTTTTATAATGAAAATAACAAACTACTCATGTTTTAAAATTATATTATGATGAGCGCCCTTGTGTCAATGATGCATAACAATATGCAGATCAGAAGCAATATGCTTTTAGGGAATTTAATGACACATTTAAAATTGTCAAGGACGAAATAATTTTGTACGAAAGACCCGATTCGTGACCTACATTCTTCTTCGCAGAGGTGTCGTTCTTGAAACTCTCTTTATAGGCAGAGAGTGTTCGTTCAAAGTAATTTTTCTATTAAAATCAGTTTTATCTCGGTTTGTTCTTTTCTTCATTTGTTTCGAACCAAATAAACATTTTAAATCACCTATAATTTACTATTTGTAAGTGAGTGTAAAGAGCGGCTTTCTGCAAAGGAGATTGATCTACGCAGTTGGTATTCGCGAGTCACGCGATCATCAGTTTTAGCTTAGAAACAGTTCATATTTTAGATACACATGGATAAACATTATAAAATGAATTCCTCACAAATCAAGACATCTCTTTGAACATGAAAATAACAATCAGTAAGTTAACATTGCTATTTTAAAGGAGAATTCGACGTGATGTTTACTTGATATTGACACATAACAGTCTGCTTGCTGCAAGTCTCATGGGGACGGTTTTGTCTTCGTAAATAAAACCCAAAAAGAGAGATGCGAGTCAAAATAAAGAAACTACTACACTGGAGCGCCGATATATCGCGATATTCGGGGTCCAAGGCCTAGCATCGCGTTGGAATCCGATCGCGATTTACCATGAGAATTTATAGCAATCAAAAGTAATACATGTATGCTGTAACATTCCAAAACCTGTACTCGTCAGTACTGCATCTAATGACAATGAAAACAGGTCTCAAAAACTAATTTATTTTAGCAGGCTAGAATATGGTGTCTATATATGTGTATATTCTTTTGATGTAATACGAAATTAATCCTCACTTTCAAAAGTACGTATTTGTATACAGACAGCGTTGGAAAATTGTGAGAAAAAGAGAAACTGCTTGTTATCAGCGTAAAGAGTGATGTCCTTTCTTTTCCTTTCCTTATTTTTTTTTTAGTTTCAAAGTTCTAAAACAAAGTAAAAATAACTTTCATACCCTTTAAATTCCTTTTAATAGTTTATTTATCCCATTTCAAACACAATAATTTCTCCTTTTATCACAAAGCTATCAAAAGAAACCTGCGGCAGGTGTCTCAAAATGGGAAGGATGAAATTTATATGGGTGATTTTCATTTGTCGCGGCAGCTCAATCCAGGGAAGAATATGACGTAATGTGTTTACCCAATCTCACGCTCCCGATATTGGACACCTATGCAATATTTTCACCAAAAGTAACATGGATTTTCCCGATGCTTTTATATTGGGATAGTCTAAGCCTTAAATGGGCGGCTTTATTTCCAAATGACCATAACAGCCGTGTAACTTGTAACCTCTGTGCAATTTACACACACGTTAAATATACTTTGTCAATTAAATGACTTTTGACGCAAATAGACTTTGTAAATTAATTGACTTTTGACGCAAGTAGACTTGGTTAATTAAATGACTTTTGACGCAGTTGCAGCAGAAAGCTTTTGAAATCATTATTCATACATAATATACCTTCATGAGTTTGACGCAACGCAAACACTTCTTTAAAAAAGAAACATTGTGGGAAATTTATTCAGGATTTATTTTAAAGAATCCGCAATTTAATTAGCAGTCATTAATTCTACTGTAACGGGAGCGGTTTCTTGAAGCCACCGTACATATACATGACTCTACATTTTCTTATGACTCTTCTAGTTACTACATGTATGCCTGCCTTATTTACTTGTGGTATGCATGGTTCATGTGATTATTGTGATTCTTGTGTATACACAAGGTATTCTGTACTATATAAGGCCTGTCTCTTTCTGTTTTCTGCCCAGTTGTGGCCAGCTCCAAAGGTAACGTTTACCTACCATGCTGACCACACTGAGCACTCTCTCTCTCTCTTTCTCTGACTTTCCCTCTATTAAGATATATATTAATTGTCATTTTAGTTGTTAACATGTCTCATTTACTGTATAAAGTTGTCCTGTTTTGGCTATGAGTAAAAGCCAACACTTAATAAAAGTATAAACTAGCATTCTTTCTCTGTTGTTGTGTTGTATCCTAAATCGAACCTGCCGTGGCCGGTTACACTACTATGAAACAAGCTGCATGTTTGATGTGTCACATCTATATTGAAAAGGGTGTGTGTGTTGGGGGGGGGGGGGGGGGGTTATGTTTAAGATTTTGCACATAATGTGTAACCCTTTCCAACATACAATGTACACATATAATTTTACATGGGGAAAAAATAAAATGCGCATTATGAGTAATACTCTCCTCTTCTTACATTGTGAGAAAAGGAGAAGTACGCAATATCCGCTTTAAATGCGTCTGCAAAAGGATAAATTATTAAGTGTAAAATCGGACAAGTGTGACTTAAGGGTTGATTGCATGGTTCTTACAGGTGGTCAGCCTAAATATACACGTCGTCATCGACAAAACCCTTTGTTCAATTCTTATAGGATAAGTTTGTTTGTTTGTTTGTTTGTTTGTTTGGAGTTTAACGCCGCTTTCAACAGCTTTGGTCATATCACGGCGGTCAGTGCACCTACCCATGTTTTCCTGGCTTTCCCACACCAATACTTACACAACATTCTTTCGAAGCCACTGACTACTTTCTCACATAGATCAGAGGTGAGAGGCAATTGAAAAATCGCCCGAAAGAATGTCGCCGCAACCGGGTATCGAACCCGTGACCTCCAGATCACGAGTCAGATACGCTACCAATTGAGCTACCCGGTCGGGCTATAGGATAAGTAAAAGGCACCATAAGAAATAGATTTAGGAGCAATTATATTTCTTTGAATTTGGATTACGTGAGTTTTTTTTCTCTTGGATTTATAAAATCAGGTTTGTGCATTATTTATTTAAATGTATTATGTTCAAGTTTTGAAACTAGTACCATGTTTTACCGAATTATTTGTCGTATTTTTTTGGATTTTTTTTTTTTGGAAGTTGTAAATTTTTGGGTTCAATTTCAAATAAAAAAAGGAAAATAGGCTCTTTTTTCAAGATTGCAACGGGAGCCAAGCCGCCATCGCGTTCTACTGGATATCGCGTTTTATCCAACCGCGAATTATCGGCGCTCCAGTGTAATACTTAAAACATCGGAATAGTTATTTCATTTTAGATGTGTCATAACTTAGTGTTTTTAAACAAACGCAATTGTAATATATGTTCAAGACATTTAAATTTGTTTTTTTCTAATAATAACTCCTCCTCCCATGTGATTTCCGAAAACCTATTAAAAATAGAAGTTGCGGGCTTCTGCCCGGCGACTAATAAGGCAGTTTTAAAAATAATTATGTGCTAAAATTGACTTTGTAGTGTGCTTTATTGTGAAACAGACAATACGTAAATAATATATTATAATTATGTGCTAGTTGGCTTTGAAGTGTGCTTTTTTGTGTGTTTGTTCAACCTGCTCTAATATATTATATTTATGTGCTAATTGGCTTTGTAGTGTGTTTGTTGAACCTGCTACTTCTTTATTGTGAAATTAAAAATGTAAATAATATATTAAGTTTCTTTTTCTTTCACTGCCTGACCAATGAATAATTTGAACTAAGTAGGGGATTTTGTCTGTTGGGGATATTGACATGTAGGGGATTTTGTCTCTAGGGGATTTTTTACATTTTCTTGAAAATGTACCTATGGGATTTTGTCTGTAGGGGATTTTGACCGTCCACCGTCTGGAACACAGCTTTTAATGAATCATTATAAAAGTAATAAACCTAGAAAATAAAGGACTTATAAAATATATTTATTCTCTGATAAAACACAACAAACATGCATGTTAGAATATATAACTTTTCAAACAGAAATTCACAGCTTTTAATGAAACCTTATAATTATCCCCTCGGTTACGAAGTAAGCGAGAAAGGGATATAGTAACGTGACCGTCCGTATGTATGTATGTATGTATGTGTGTCCTTCCGTCCGTAACAAACCTTGTCATCACTCTACACTAACCATTTCTTGACAGATCTTAACCAAACTTGGTATAAAGTAAGTATATGTTAACATCTTGAAGCCTATTGATTTTCAAGGTCATAGGTCAAAGGTCAAGCCCAAAATTGGACTAGCCCAAAATTGGACTTGCAATATTTTCCGTCCGTAACAAACCTTGTCATCACTCTACACTAACCATTTCTTGACAGATCTTAACCAAACTTGGTATAAAGTAAGTATATGGTAACATCTTGAAGCCTATTGATTTTCAAGGTCATAGGTCAAAGGTCAAGCCCAAAATTGGACTTGCAATATTTTCCGTCCATAACAACCAAACTTGGTATAAAGTAAGTATTGATTTTCAAGGTCATAGGTCAAAGGTCAAGCCCAAAATTGGACTTGCAATATTTTCCGTCCGTAACATACCTTGTCATCACTCTACACTAACCATTTCTTGACAGATCTTAACCAAACTTGGTATAAAGTAAGTATATGGTAACATCTTGAAGCCTTTTGATTTTCAAGGTCATATGTCAAAGGTCAAGCCCAAAATTGGACTAGCCCAAAATTTGACTTGCAATATTTTCCGTCCGTAACAAACCTTGTCATCACTCTACACTAACCATTTCTTGACAAATCTTAACCAAACTTGGTATAAAGTAAGTATATGGTAACATCTTGAAGCCTATTGATTTTCAAGGTCATAGGTCAAAGGTCAAGCCCAAAATTGGACTTGCAATATTTTCCGTCCGTAACAAACCTTGTCATCACTCTACACTAACCATTTCTTGACAGATCTTAACCAAACTTGATATAAAGTAAGTATATGGTAACATCTTGAAGCCTTTTGATTTTCAAGGTCATAGGTCAAAGGTCAAGCCCAAAATTGGACTTACAATATTTTCAGCTGTGGCAGCCTTGTCACAACTCTACACTGACCATTCATTGACCGATCTTAATAAAACTTATTATACAGTTAGTTTATGATATGTCTTGAAGCCTATTGGTTTTCAAGGTCATAGGTCAAAGGTCATGCCCAAAATTGAACTTGATTGAACTTACAATATATCTCAGCTGTGGCAACCTTGTCACCACTCTACACTGACCATTCCTTGACAGATCTTATCCAAACTTGGCATACAGTTAGTTTGTGACAATATTTTGAAGCCTATTGATTCAAGGTCATAGGTCAAAGATCGAAGTCAAAAATTGGGGGTACGGACAATACCCCGGTGGGACAAAAACCCTATAGGACAAAACCCCGGTGGACAAAAACCCTGTGGACAAAAACCCCGTCCCTTAAAATGAATAGTGGACAATACCCCTGTGGGTATATAATTATTTTTGTGTTTTAGTATTTATTAGTGTTTTTGATATTTGATATGAAATTGTGTTTTGTTTACAGGTTTTGATTGAAGATAATTAACAGTGTTTTAAATAGTTTGAATTTTTGAGGGGGTATTATCTACCCTCTATTTTGATTAATTCAATGCATCAAAGATAATTCATTCGTATGAAAGTATGTTTTAATTAGTTTGTGCAATCAAAATAAATGCTTGTTTGATACAAATAATGCATATGTTTTAAGTTAACTTATATAAATTGGTCTTGATTAAAAATGTAATTAATTGATACAAAAAACATTATAGGAAAAGGAAATTATACTCCAATAAATGCGAGAAATACTCAAATTCCACTTCCTTTTATGATAAAGTTGACATATCACACCTATGCTACTATATATTGTGCCATGTTTTGATAATGGAAATAATTAATTTGCTGATCGATACAAACATTTACTTTTAAATAAGTAAATATCCAAATTCAGACCAAAAGAATCAATTTATAAAATATAAAAACTTAATACAAGATTATTCTATAATGTTCATGGGGGTTTTGTCCAATGGGTTAAAATCCTAGGGGGGTATTATCCCATGGGTGTATTGTCTGACGGGGTTTTGTCCCACAGGGTTTATGTCCCACAGGGGTTTTGTCCTACACTCCAAAAATTGGACTTAAATATTTAGATCACAAGAGAACTCAATGTGATGATTGAAAGCCGAGGGGATGCATCCGCTTTGCGGTGCCCTTGTTATAATACAAATAAAGCCAGAAAATAAGGACTGTCAATCCCGAATTATAACGGGCTGATCTATTTCACAAATTTTTGAAAATTTTATCTTTTTTCACAGCAATGAGTGTGTACATGAAGTGTTCGTTAAATTTATAAACAATTTCATCAATCTTCTACTTATTGCATTGTTAAACATTTTCCCACATACAATTATTCTGCACGAGATTTCATTGAAAACATTTTGAAAAAAGGAGAAATTGTTCATCTTGACCCAGTTCTCCTTTTCCACAATGTTTTCAAAAATAGTATTTAAGTGTAAAGGAGTGTCTGTCATTTTTGACAGTATGTTTTAAAAATAATCTGCTGCAGATAAAGGGTTATCATTAACTTCTTTGAGGTCTACCATAGTTGTTAATTGGAGAGAGTATTGTACAATCCAGATGGGGTCATATGACACTTGGCCAGATGTGTATACCACCAGCTGGTCATATGGTATTTACGACATGCAGTGCACCTCCTTTGCTACTTAGAATTTAAAAAAGACCTTTCACAACCATTTCCCACATGCAGACACATTTTTAAAACAGTGTGGCAATTTGATCATAAGTCATAATGATAAATTTCTTCTTTTGTCAGAATGTATCCAACTCAACTTGAAACACCTATATTTTCATGTTGAAAAGAGTTGTAAACATTGTGAAAAAGGAGAAATTGTTCATCTTGACCATATCTCCTTTTCCACAATGTTTTCAAATATAGTTTTATTATCCTTTTTCACTTATAACTGTTTTTGAAGGCTCTGCAGCAGACACTGACAGTCTTGAACAATAGAGACAAAAGGAGAAATTGCTTAAAATATGAAAATTTCCACTTTTCCGAAATGTTCTAAACTCTTTTTTGATAATTTTGTAAACTCATTCATTGAAATATTTCAAATTTTTGACAGTATGTTTTTAAAAACCATCTGATGCAGATAAAGGGTTATCATTAACTTCTTTGAAGTCTACCATTATTGTTAGTTGGACAGAGTATTGTAAAATCCAGATTGGGTCATATGACACTTAGCCAGATGTATATACCACCAGCTGGTCATATGGTATTTACAACCTGCAGTGTACCTCCCTTGATACTTAGAAATTGAATGACCTTTCTCAACCATTTCCCACATGCAGACACATTGTTAAGACAGTGTTGCAATTAGCAATTTGATCATAAGTCATAATGATCAATTGCTTCAATTGTCAGAATGTATCCAACTCAATTTGAAACGCATATATTTTCATGTTGTATATATACATGTACATGTATATTTATACATAGACAGCTTTTTGAAAACATGGCGACAAAGAAGAAATTGCTCAAAACAAGCAATATCTCCTATTGTCACCATGTTTTCAGTTCTATTTAATTATTTAACTTAAATTTAGAAAGAGTTTCCAATTTCTTTTGGGTATGTTTTCAAAGTCAAAATGTCCGAGGCCAAAAGTTTTGTTCACAAGAAAAGATCGAGCCCCGGTAGCTCAGACGGTAGCGATGCAGGCTGTCAATCAAGGGGTTTTGAGTTCAAATTCCGGCTCGGCGAATTTTCTTTCCGACGTTTGACAAAAGTCAATGCGACATGCGTCATTCGTCTTCCACCAATGGACTAAGTCTATCAGGGAAAAGCAGCCAGCCCCGGTAGCTAAGTTGGTAGCGATGCAGGCTGTCAATCCAGGGGTTTTGAGTCAATGCGACATGCGTCATTCCACCAATGGGCTAAGTTTATCAGGGAAAATCAGCCAGTTGCTTGGGAAGATTGTTGTGTGTTGTACTGGTGTGAGAAAACCATGAAACACATGAGTAGGTAAACTGGCTGCCATGATATGCCTGAAAAAAATGTTTAAAACGGTGTTAAACCCTAATCAATCAATCATTCAATCACCAGGAAAGTGTTTGATAGTGAGTGAATGAGACTATCTTTAATTTTATTCTCTGTGAAAACGAGACATCCATTTAAGAGACTGACTTAACTTGGAGGGACATTGATTGAGAGGATTAATTTTTTTTTGTACAAGAAGATGAAAACATATTTGGAAAAAGAGTGTCACATTAACAAATGAAATAATTTCCACACTGAAATTCAACATTTTTAACTTACAATGAGCACTATGTATTGACAGTTTGCTACTCTTGTTTCAGATTAAAACTTCAACAGTGAGGGAACACATACATATTCAAACTGATAGTATTGAGAAAGAAGAAATGTACACTGCAGTTCCAGTTATTATACCATCTACTACGGTTCCAACAACTTCAACAGCATCATCTACGATCACTACTACTGCTACGTCATTGAGCTACTGTCAAACAGTCCTGTCCACGCCTCAGTGTCCGCTTAACTGGTTCGCTGGAGTGACCTCATCACTACCAAAAGTATCTACCATCTGTTCCATCTCAATCGTTCCCAAATCCACTATAGAGGGTCAGTCACAGACATATCCTATCCAACCCAGGTGTGAGAAAGAAAATGACCAATTCAGTATTCAGACACAGACTCCATATAACCTTATTGTAAGTAGCATTTTATGTTTTTTTAATCCTTTTCTGGATAGTTGATTGATTGATTGGGTTTTATCACAGTTTTCAACAATTTTTCAGTCATATCACGGCGGCCAGGTCACCTACTTATACTTATGTTTCCTAGTTTTGTTTAAAGCATCTGGCTGCTTTTCCACATATACTATTAGCCCATTGGTGAATGACGCTTTTCACAGTGATCTTTGTCAAACGTTGGAATGAATGTTGGCCGAGCTGGGATTCAAACTCACAACCCCTGGATTGACAGCCTGCATCGCTACCAACTGAGCTACCGAGCACGGTTTCCAGATAGTAACCGTGGCCAGAATTTGAAAACATAATGTGAAAATGACATATTATTATTTAACTGTTTCTTAGGGCTATTCCAGTTGAACATATGTCCCACCCCAGGACGGCAAAATAAAAAAATTCTGTAGGGGGAAGGTCTTTTTCTTAATTTGCTACTGTAGGGGGTGGTGAAAAGTCCAATTTCGCTTCTAAAGGGGGGCATTATTTTCTTTTTTGCCTCTGTCCGTATCTGCTCATTTATATTGACTGCAGAGATTCAGAATCAGATTGGCGTCGGGCATCGGAAATATGACATCGCTAGAGTTAATCTCCGCGAAGCCAACTGAAAAATATCATGTGCAGTAGACGCATTTTGATTCATAATAAACAAAAAGCGTTTTGTCGAGTTACGTACACGCTTCATAGCAGTTACAATGCATTAAAGTATACTACATGTATGTAAAGCGTCTAATGATCATTGATGTAAAACTTGATTTCATTGGCTGGCTCATTAAATATCAGCCAATCGTAGGGCCTCTTTTAAGAACCCGGATTAAACCCTTTCAAAATGTCGGAACGAAAACATTTTCGACAATCGCTTTTTTTTTCGGAAAGATAACGCGTCGACAAGCATTAAAACGGAAAAAATAATCAAAATTCAGACGATTAAGAACAAATGCCCAACTCCTCAATAAGTACTGTACCTGATTTGCCTGTCAAATCGTCTAGAGCGTTTCAAAATTTCTGGCTGAGCATATTTCAATGCAGAAAAACGGCTACAATTTGTGCACACAACATATAAAAAATGCATTGACAGACGGGACTTCCTATTTTCTGACCAGAACATTAAAGAGGCACGCAGACAGCAAAAACCATAAGGCCTCTGTGATTTGTGCAAATCTGCTGCCAAACTTTGAACAAGTTGTGATAAAGGCCAGCAGCGAAAATGAAAAGGCCATAATTTACAAGACACTCAAAACGTTTTTTGGTCTTAACAGTGTCCGACAAATTTCAGAATTGTTTGGTAGCCCACTGGGCTACCAGATTTGGAAGCTGGTAGCCCGAATTATAGCGGATGCCAATGAGTGTTTTATGATTATTTTTGTTTTCTACTTCTGTACAAACATAATATTAAGAGCACACCATGTACCTGATTTAAGGGTAGTGACCAATTCAATTTCAAATAACATGACTGTGTTGCAAAAGACCTGAAGTGCAGCATTCAGTTAAAAAAAAAATGAAATTTGGAAAAGATACTTTTTGGTGGAGCTTAACAGATAGTCCTGAGAAAATTGGTACTAAAGTTTTTCAAGATTATTTTTCACTAGGTTATTTGAAATATTCTGCATAAAATGTATGTATTTTATCCATATTTACAAAAGATTTAAAAGCTATTGACAGAAATTTTTAAACTTGAGACCAAAAAATCAAATGATGTAGTATAAACTCTTCAAATTGGAGGTCACCGATTTAGGTCCCTCACCGAAACAGGGCATACGATACAAGTGTCAGTTTTACAAAGAACATATTAAATAAGATTCAATTTTATTAACCAAGTCAAATTTATCAGGTTCAAGTTATTAACCCTTTCCCTCATATAGACGCTCTCGGACGTCTCTGCAGCAGACAGCTTTTTGAAAACATAGTGACAACAGAAGAAATTGATCAAAACAAGCAATATCTCCTTTTACCACAATGTTTTCCACATAGTCATAGGTTATCCATTAGATTTTTTTTATTGACAAAATATGTTCAAAGTCGTCTGCTGCAGAATTGTTGTATGAGGGAAAGGGTTAAATCATAAAATATTGTCAAAAACAATGACGCGAATAATACCGTAACACATGAAACACGTTAAATTTGTTTCATGTGTTACCGTATCATTTACAACATAGCCGCCATTTTGATAATTGCGCAATGTTAATCATGGTTCCCTACTGAGAATTTGAAATCGGTAAACAGCGTTGAATGTAAACATCGGGGTCCACTCTTGATCGGGGTCGTTAACGTCATTGACCCAATTTCTCATTTCTTCCAATGAAATCGCAATTATTAAGTCTTATGATTTTTTTTCCCGCCGGTTATGCTAATTAATTTTGGTAAACAAAGCCGTGATTGGGCATTTATTATTCATTATAGATTTCATCCCAAACATTTTCTTTGATATTACGAATACTATGTTGATTATGAAGGTGTTTCATATTTGATTAACTGCAAGATAAGATCTAGAAGTGGTCGTATTGTATTGTCTTTAATATTTGGATCGAATTTATTAACTTCTGCATGGCGACAATTTTCTTCTCCGCCTTTCTGAACCGGTCTGCACCAGTTTGCAAACATCGCGCCTACCGAAAGTAGAAATATGGATCAAAGGGAATATTTGAATTTCATTGGTTATTCGCAATCATTCATGGATTAACACATAGCCCAAGGGAACAATGGTCACTAATTATTGGACCGCCGTAATGGGTATATATATCACGTTAATTGACTATTACTGACGCGATTCGGTTGGCTGAAACCACTCGATCTGGGTGGGTAACTCCGCCTACTTATATTGATTTGTTTATGGTCACAGCAAGTGGTTTTCGCATGTAACATACAGTCACTGTTTATACACGACATGTGTGTAAGTAATTAAGCCGGGCTACCAGACACGGGAATAAACAGTAGCCCGCCGGGCTTTCATTTGAAAATGACAGTAGCCCGAGCAATTATTTTGGTAGCCCGCGGGCTCCGGGCAATGGATTTGTCGGACACTGGATTAAAAAAAAAAAGAGAATCCCCCACATCATAAATATATACAAGCCTACTTGAATTTTTAAACATTTTAGACTGTCCAGGTATATCACCTGTCACATAGTGGAAATGCTTCATTTTCCTCTGAAACCACAGTCAATTAGATGACTTTTTCTCTTCCCTCTTTACTTATGTTTAAATTTAGTTTAAAGAGAAAATTACAATAATTCACTCCAGCTTAACACTAAATAAGTTTAAAATACAAGCTAGACAGTCACCTGAAGAAGACTTTTGAAAACATTGTGGAAAAGAATAAATTGCTCATTTCTCCTTTTGCCACAATGTTTTCTTAACCTGTTAGTATATTAACTGTAATTCTAAAAGGTTTTCAATATTGCTGCAGATTTTTAATAGGTGTTCATCAGTAAGTGTAAGTTTGGAAAGCGCATCTAAAAGTGGCCTTTCTGGGTTTGAATTTTTAGCTCACCTGAGCTTTGCTCAAGGCGAGTTATTGTGATCGCCTTTTGTCCGGCAACTTTTTCTCCTCAGTAACCAGTGGGTCAATTGGGCTGAAACTTCACAGAAAGCATCCTCCCAATGGCCTCACCAGAATTCCTTCAAATTTTTGGGATCCATGCAGAATTCTGGTTTCCATGGCAACGAAATGAAAAAAACTTCAAAATTCTTCTTCTGCCAAACTGGTTGACAGATTTTCAAATCATTTTTAGCTCACCTGAGCTTTGCTCAAGGTGAGTTATTGTGATCGCCTTTTGTCCGGCGTCCGTCGTCCGTCGTGCGTCATGCGTCAACTTCTTCTCCTCAGTAACCAGTGGGTCAATTTAGATGAAACTTCACAGAAAGCATCCTCTCATTGACCTCACCAGAATTCCTTCAAATTTTTGGGATCCATGCAAAATTCTGGTTTCCATGGCAACGAAACCGAAAAAACTTCAAAATTCTTCTTCTCCCAAATTGGTTGGCAGATTTTCAAATAATTTTGTAGAAATGTTCCTTGTATGACCCTCTATCAGATTCCTTCAAGCCGTGTTGATTGGTCGAAAAACATGGCCGCCAGGGGGGGGCGGGGCTATTTTGCGTTATATGGCTATAGTGAAAACTTAAATAATCTTCTCCTCCGAAAGTGTAAGGCCGATTTTCAAATAATTTTGTAGAAATGTTCCTTGGGTGACCCTCTATCAGATTCCTTCAAGCCATGTTGATTGGTCGAAAAACATGGCCGCCAGGGGGGGGCGGGGCTATTTTGCCTTATATGGCTATAGTGCAAACTTAAAAAATCTTCTTCTCCAAAAGTGTCAGGCCGATTTTCAAATAATTTTGTAGAAATGTTCCTTGGGTAATCCTCTATCAGATTCCTTCAAGCCATGTTGATTGGTCAAAAAACATGGCCGCCAGGGGGCGGGGCTATTTTGCCTTATATGGCCAAAGTGAAAACTTAAAAAATCTTCAACATCTTCTCCTCAGTAACCAGTGGGTCAATTGGGATGAAACTTCACAGAAAGCATCCTCTCATTGACCTCACCAGAATTCCTTCAAATTTTTGGGATCCATGCAAAATTCTGGTTTCCATGGCAACGAAACCGAAAAAACTTCAAAATTCTTCTTCTCCCAAATTGGTTGGCAGATTTTCAAATAAGTTTGTAGAAATGTTTCTTAAGTCCCTCTATCAGATTCCTTCAAGCCATGTTGATTGGTCGAAAAACATGGCCGCCATGGGGGGGCGGGGCTATTTTGCCTTATATGGCTATAGTGCAAACTTAAAAAATCTTCTTCTCCAAAAGTGTCGGCCCGATTTTCAAATAATTTTGTAGAAATGTTCCTTGGATGACCCACTTTCAGATTCCTTCAAGCCATGTTGATTGGTCTAAAAACATGGCCGCCAGTAGGCAGGGCTATTTTGCATTATATGGCTATAGTGAAAACTTAAAAAATCTTCTCCTCCAAAAGTATCTGGCCGACTTTCAAATAATTTTGTAGAAATGTTCCTAGGGTGACCCTCTATCAGATTCCTTCAAGCCAAGTTGATTGGTCGGAAACTGGCTGCCAGGGGGCGAGGCTTATATAGCTAAAGTGAAAAAAAAATAAAAAATCAGGTGAGCGATTCAAGGGCCATCATGGCCGTCTTGTTTAGAAATGTTCCTTGGGTGACCCTCTATCAGATTCCTTGAAGCTGTGTTGATTGGTCAAAAAACATGGCCGCCAGGGGGGCGGGGCTATTTTGACTTATATGACTAAGGTGAAAACTTAAAAAATCTTCTTCTCCAAAAATGTCTGGCCGATTTTCAAATAATTTTGTAGAAATGTTCCTTGGATGACCCTCTATCATTTAACTCTAATTTGACTTATATGGCTATAGTGAAAACTTTAAAAATCTTCTCCTCCAAAGGTGTCAGGCCGATTTTTATACGACCGTTTCTTAAAAACGGTACGTATTATGGTATGGTCATACATGTCCCTCCCTCCGTCCCTCCGTCCGTTCGGGTTTACCACACTTTTTTCCTACATACTTTGAGCTATTGAGCTGAAATTTTGTATAAGGCTTTGTAGTGATGTGTCACAGATCAAGTTCATATTTCCTGGGATTTCGTCAATTTTTGAATGAGTTATGCCCCTTTTTGGACTTAGAATATTTGTAAAGAAGTTCCTGACGGGCGTATTATGTACCGCAGTACTCTTGTTTAATAATTTTGTAGAAATGTTCCTTGGGTGACCCTCCATCAGATATCTTGAAGCCATTTTGATTGGTCATAAAAAAATGGCCTCCAGGGAGCGGAGCTATTTTGCCTTATATGGATATAGTGGACCTTAAAAAATCTTCTCCTCCGAAAGTGTCTGATCTATTTTCAAAAGATTTACTAGAAATGTTCCTAGGGTGACCCTCTTAATTTTTTTCAAGCCAAGTCAAGGTAGGAAACTACCAGGGGGCAGGGCTTATATTGCTATAGTGAAAAGAAAAATCTGGTGAGCGATCCAGGGCCATCATGGCCCTCTTGTTTAAGTTTAGGACAAAATGGCCTGGTTTTTTTTTACATTTAGGACAGCTGTCTTAAAAGACCGAGTTGCAATCTGAATCACTGTGACAGACAGACTGCCCGATGAAGAAAAACCGCTTTGTTTTAACCACATAATATATTTCTCAAACGTAGTGTACAGAATTCGTTTGAAGACAAATTTTCGAGATACGATCAAAACGGTATGGTACTGAAAATCGGAAAAAAGTTATTTTGTTTAATTGTTGAATAAAGCTATTTGTGACCCTACATTTGTTCATCTGACTGTCGACTGGGGCATCTGTGTTCCATGGACACATTTTCTTGTTCAAATTTAATTTGAAATATCTTAATGAAGGCCTTTGTGGCGTGGTTGGTAATATGCTAGGTTAGTAACCTGAAGGTTCCGAGTTCGAGGCCTCCGCCTCTGATTTATATGAGGAAACTGTCAGTTGTTTGGGTTTGGCTTAGTACTGGGTCTTCCAGGAACAGAGGGTATGGATAACTGACCGCCTTTAAATGACCAAAGATGTTGAAAATCAGTCTTAAACCTCAATACAAATTCATGTGTATTTTAATTCCTGTCAGAATCAACATCTTTACTTACGATGCAAGAGCAGAAACTTACTGTTGGACCATGAATACACTTATAGTAAGTCCTAATCAGAAGTCCGACAAAACTGCTATTGAGGGTTGAAATTTGCAACAAAAAATATAAACTTCTGAAGGGGGTCCGAATTTGCTCAGAAAATATTCTAAAGGGGGTTCTTTTCTAGTCAAATAAACTTCTGAAGGGGGTTGGTCAATTTTGAAAGTGCCTTCCTGGGGTGGGACATATGTTTTACTGGAATAGCCCTTAGGTACAGACTCATTTGAATGCATATATTTTACATCTGACTTTCAAAAAACATTGCAGGATTAACCATTTTCCACACACAACAAATTGGCAGCAGACAACATTGATAACATCTCAGCTAAACTCCATAAATGGAAATATAATTATTGAATAGAGTTGAAAATGTTGTCACGAAAGTGGAATTTGCTCATTATGAACGGTTTTTCCTTTTGCCAAAATACCTTAAAAAAGTCGTCTGCTGCATGTGAGAAAACAAGAGGGTATGTCAACATCTTGACAATTTTTTTTGAAAATCTCCATATATCAAAGTATTTTTTATTGAAAACATTGAGACAACTGGAGTAATTGCTCATTATGTGCAATTTTTCTTTTGGCCACAATGTTTTCAAATGATGTCTATTGCAGAGGCGTCCAAAGGTGTCTGTATGTGGGAAAGGGCTAATATCTGGATTAAATGACATTGTATTGTGTCATATATGTCTTATAGTGCCATATATATCAGAATGATGGAAGACAATTATGTCTTGTTTGATATAATTGCTGATGGAAATTTCATTGACAAAATAAGAGTTGACAATTTCATCTAAAAGTATTATTATTTTCATTCTCTAAGGTTATATTG
The DNA here is from genome assembly GCA_031761405.1 of Serripes groenlandicus. Lineage (NCBI taxonomy): Eukaryota > Metazoa > Mollusca > Bivalvia > Cardiida > Cardiidae > Serripes > Serripes groenlandicus. The sequence continues at coordinate 27,681,696 of JASEVX010000005.1, forward strand.
ATGAACTCATGGAAAATCTTTTGGAGAAACGTCAGCAAAACAACAGTTACATTAAGGCCAAGAGAGCAAACAGTTTTATAATACAGGCAACTCCTAAACCACTGGCACAAAGCACACCAAGAATAAGAAAGGAAGACGTAAAATCACATAAAGCAAGATTTAATAGACGATAAAGATATGTTCAAATATGTAAATATATATATATATATTGTGTATAACCCTTTCCCTCATATGACAATTCTGCAACAGACTACTTTGACCATATTTTGTCAAAGTATAGGAAATCTCTATAATTGAATGGATAACCTATGACTAAAAGTGGCAAACATTGTGGAAAAAGGAGAAATTGCTGGTTTTCAGCAATTTCTTCTTTTGTCATTATGTTTTCAAAAAGCTGTCTGCTACAGAGGCGTCAGAAAGCATCTATATGAGGGAAAGGGTTAAGTGTGAGGAAGTATCCAGGAAAGGAAAACATATTAACATTGTTCTATTGTCTAAAAAATCAAACATATTTTTTCCTTTGAGGGGTCAATATACAAGTTTTGGTGGACTTAAGTGACTTTTTGAAGTGAAAATTTCTTAACAGTGAAGGTTCAGACCAGCCTGTGCATCTTCTCTGTCTTGAAAAGCTTTACAGAAGTTGACAGGTGCTTTTAACAAGCTTGTGTAAGATACATGCTGATCTTGACTTGCACTGTTTACAAAAGTCCACTTGTTCCTTTTCCCATGTTCATTTGATTTTGATTAATACAGTGTAATCTATTTGAAAACAATTTTCTCAGTAGTTTGAATTTGCTGAAAGACAAACAGGTAAAATAGTAAATAAACTGTATAAGTGCAGTCAAATCTTGTTATTTACTTTTTTGTGAATTATATTGCAGTTTATTGAGGATAATTGAAGCCGCAATATTCTTCTGAGGGAAAAGAGTTCCTTATTGCTGCTACAGCACATGCAGGGATGACTCGTCGTATTCTCTTTCCAAGTAGCCCATATACCCATCTTGTGAAGCGTCTGTACGCTATGTGCCGATAGAGCCTGTAAAGAAAATTCAAATAGTTATTGGTCACAATTAAATCTGGTGAAAGTACTGTATGTTGATTTGATCTGTAAAACCTTGATTGGTGAGGTTTTATCTTATACAGTGGCAAAATTTAATAAGGTAAATGTCGGGAGACTACTAGTACTCCTAACCTATCTCACATACAAACATTTCCTCTGTAGTAGCAGGGACCGTGTATAACGGGGATACGCGTCGACAAAAATATCGATTAAATCTCGGACTTCGCGAGATTTCGCGATAACTCTCGAGATACCGTCGCCATCTTTACGAATACATAAGACAAAAGGTATGACATTTTATTTTGCTAGATTGACTTTAATAGAGTACAAAAATATAATTTTTAATTAAATGAATGTCCGCATTAAGAATCATGGGAGCCGGACAAAAGATCCCATGGACAAAAGATCCCACGCTATTTTTGGCAGGGTGGACAAAAGATCCCACATCATTTTGACAGGGTGGACAAAAGATCCCATATCATTTTGACAGGGTGGACAAAATATCCCACATTATTTTGGCAGGGTGGACAAAAGATCCCACTTATTAAATATTATATATCAGTCAGTAAAAGATCCCACATTATTTTGGCAGGGTGGACACTAGGGCCAAAAAAAACCAGGCCTTACATGTTTGCCAAGATTTAAAGTTTTCCTTATGGAAAACAGCCAAATAATGTAGAAAGATGTTAATTAAACTCTTTACATAAACTGTGAAAAATAAAACATTGAGCATATTATGGGTGTGAATTTCAAGTAAACAGCCAATTAGAAATTCTAATTGGATAATTTATAATGAAAGAAGAAAGTTATCACCTGCTATTTTAAATGTAGATTAAAGGCAATTAAAGTTAAAAATTTGTTAATTACAAAAACTGTGACAAATAAAATATTCAGATGCATATATATATATATGTATAAAACCATAACAATTTGTCATATTGTCAAAATGGAAATCATTGAAAGTAATAAAGGATGTATGAAGCTCTGCTTCCAAGACTTCTCTTACACTAAGAAAAGATCAACTAAGTCGACAGTCAACTGGATCTGTTCAGAAAAAAAAGGCCAAAAATGTAGTGGAGTTGTAATAACAGACTTAGCTGTAAGTATATAACTACATCAGGGCCAGCCCTGGCTCAAAAAAAGTTTGAGCCACTGCTTGAGCCATTTTACAAAATCTTGAGCCATTTTTGAGACATCGGAGCCAACATTCTGAGCTATATAAAATATTTGTTAAAACAATAAAAAAAAAAAGTAAATCAATACATATGGTTTCATTTCTTTATTTATGACATAGCACATTGTTTATATATATTTTCAGTTATATTAACAACAATCTCACATAGCACAAATAATATATTTATATTACATTATTTACATTGTTTTTGTTTGATCACAACTTCATAGCACATATAAATTTATACTACATATATACATTACAATAACCTAGGGCAAATGTTGAATGTCTATTTTTTTCTTTTGATAATCATTTTACTTTTTAATTTAAAATACGTCTGGCTTTCTTTTTTGCCCAAACCCCAAAAGCTTTCTTGTAATCCATAGTTTCGACCCCTGGCCCATTGATGCCAATTCCTAAAATGAGATCTAATTCAATTACAGAGATTTTCTATTTGTTGACAAAATATGTTCAAAGACGTCTGCTGCAGAAATGTCATGAGGAAATAATAACATTGACTTGGAGGTTGTTTCATATCGCAACCATGGATTGCCTATTTTCCAGCTGTCTTGGAATTGTCTGCATGTTGAAAGCTTAGCTTTTTTTGAAGGAGGAGTGTCAAAACATTCAAGTGAGCGCTTAGAAGCCATTTCGGCAATTGATAATGTAGTACTGAATTGGTAAACATATATAGTGACCTCGATTTATAATTATTTTGTTTGGTTTTTAAAATTGATCATACCTACCTTTAATTAATTAATCGCCGACAAACATCAAAATCAACCGGCCTTTAATTGCTGCTAATTTAATAAAATTACGCATTACGTCACGGGCAATTATGGTGATTTGTTTTAAGTTTTCAATCAACGAAATTAATACGTAATTGGACGGTCTTTAATTGTAAACAACTTAAAAGCAGTTTGTTTTAACATATCAATTCTCCGTGAACACGCTTATGTCATCAGTTTGACACTGTACACAAACCACTTTAGTATACACTCGTAGACTGGTTTAACTTAATCTACCCGATATTTTACCCGATAGCGATACACGCTATACTCTAAATCCGTGAACCAGTCAGTTATGCAGACGACTATTGATATTTTTAACTTGGATTACACACTTCTGGTAATGAAATTTTACGATATCGAATTTTCGCCATTAATTTCTTGTGAAACATGGCTTGAGCCAATTTTGTTTTTTCTGAGCCAATTTTTTCATTTAAGAGCCAATGGCTCAATTGGCGAACGACAGCGCGAGCCCTGCTACATTAACTAAAATGAGTACACTGTCAACATATTTTGGTGCATCTGCAGCTTGCAAAAGAAGAATTTTGAAAATGTTGTGGCAAAAGAAGAAATTTGCTTATTATTAGCAGTTTCTCCTTTTGTCAGAATGTTTTCAACTATGAAATAGTACCCAGCTCCCAAAAGACACATAATCAATTTCACTGCAGCTTTAGAATTTTGAAAATGTTGTGGGAAAAGAAGAAATTGTTCATTATTAGCAGTTTCTCCTTTTGTCAAAATGTTTTCAACTATGAAATAGTACCCAGCTCCCAAAACACACATAATCAATTTCACTGCAGCTTTAGAATTTTGAAAATCAGTTTCTCCTTTTGTCAAAATGTTTTCAACTATGAAATAGTACCCAGCTCCCAAAAGACACATAATCAATTTCACTGCAGCTTTAGAATTTTGAAAATGTTGTGGCAAAAGAAGAAATTGTTCATTATTAGCAGTTTCTCCTTTTGTCAAAATGTTTTCAAATATATATTTACTCGATCATAACTTAAATTAAATGGAAATAAATTTGACTTTATTAATCTTTTTTTTTTTTTAATACTTTATTGTTTTACAAAACCATTTAATAAGAAGTAAATCAACATTTACTCAACACCTTTACTGTCTGTCACCTTTTTTTTTTATACAATATTGTTCTACAAAACCATTTAATAAGAAGTAAATCAACATTTACTCAACACCTTTACTATCTGTCACTTATGACAAAAATCCAGGATCAATATGGGATCTTTTGTCCACCCTTTCAAAAAGGTGTGGGATATTTTGTCCACCCTGCCAAAATGATATGGGATCTTTTGTCCACCCTGTCAAAATGATGTGGGATCTTTTGTCCACACTGTCAAAAAAGGCATGGGATATTTTGTCCGTGGGATCTTTTGTCCTGTATTCAAGAATCATAGGATATATAATTGAGAATATCTTTTTAAAAATGATCGTTTTAAGGCTAAGTTTGGTTGCGACAATTATTGGAAAATTGTAAACAAAGGAAAGTTGATGAATTTCAATCGATGGCGAAGCGAGAAACATCACATTGTTCCCGACGATAAATGGTTGAAATTTAGGTTCAAACTTCATGGTTAATTGCTAAAAAGATAAATAGATTATATAACTGTGTATCTCAATCATTTATAATGTCCCACTTTTCATTTTTATTGTTTTATTTGTGTCCTGAATTCGCCTCGTTTTGCTCTATTGTATCAATTTGTAATCAAACATCTCGGCCATCAAGAAAAACTTGTCTACTTTGAAAAACAGTTTTCATGTCTTAACTGCATAAAAAAATGATAAAGAATTATTTTCCAATAAGTAGAGATGCTATTAAGTGTACCTTTATCCTTAATAATGTATAAGTTGTCTTTTTAAATGTTTTATTCATGTTCTGAATTTGCCTTATTTTGCTATTTTACTCCAATTCTTAATCAACTTCCCAGCCAACCAAGGAAAACATGTCTACTTTGAGACACAGTTTTCAAGTCTCTACTGCATCAAAAGATGATAAAGTATTATTTTACAAGAAGTTGAGAGATGCTATAAACATATATATGTAAAGTGTACCTTTATCATTAATATTGTATAACTTGTCTTTTTAAATGTTTTATTCATGTTCTGAATTTGCCCTATTTTACATCAATTCTTTATCAACATCACAGCCAACCTAGGAAAACATGTCTACTTTGAGACACAGTTTTCATGTCTTTACTGCATCAAATAAGGATTTAATATCAATTTACAAGAAGTTGAGCTGTTATCTATTGTGAATTGAATCTGATATGACCATTATACATATTTATCTAATTTAAAAACTAATAACATCTTATATTCATGAACAGCATGCATGCATGCATTATAAGATTCCAAGCCCACGCATTCTATTAGAACATTTGGTGAACATACACATAACAAGTACAACAGGGCGGGTACTAATAAGTGAATGGCGAAGAGATCTTGACTTGAACTTTATAATTAATTTGTGGCAATCAAATTTTAATTATGTCCTTATTTCTTTTGGAAAATTAAAACATAAATGAAAATAATAATAGATCAAAGGCGAAAGGTAAAACATCTTGTAATTAAGGTCAATCAACAAAATAATATAAAACTTAACAAGCTTTCATGATTAACACCTCCTTCCCGCTATCGGATCAACAGCAACCAAACTGCGAAACTTTGGGAAAATTAAAACATAAATGAAACCAATAATAGATCAAGGGCGAAAGGAAAAAACATCTTGTAATTAAGGTCAATCAACAAAATTATTATAAAACTAACAAGGCCTCCCTCCCGCTATCGGATCAACAGCAACCAAACTGCGAAAACTCGCTGACTCATGTTGGATCATGAGAGACCGCATACTAAACCATACTGCTTACAGATAATAAAAAAGAGACCGCATACTTAACAAAATCGCCGATTGTATTAAAAACACATCCAAAGGATGACAATAGTTTTCGCCGATTATCGTTTATTTTTGTTAATTCATAGAGTTTCCCCTTATCTTTTTCCGTGTTGCTCATTCATTATCTGATAGTTAGGCACGGCACTGATAATCGATAAGATACTGATAAATGATAAGCCGTTACCTATCCCTGTATATATTGTCCCTGGTAGTAGATAGCATTTAAAAACATAGTGACATTAGGGAAAATTGCTCATTATGTGCAATTTCTCCTTTTTGTCAATTGACAATGGTCTGGATAATAGGTATACATGTACTTGTCTTTTCACAATATCTCTCTTAATACTCAACCAAACCCTATGTTGTATGGGGGTACGGACAATACCCTGGTGGGACAAAAACCCTACAGGACAAAACCCCGGTGGACAAAAACCCTGTGGACAAAAACCCCGTCCCTTAAAATGAATAGTGGACAATACCCCTGTGGGTATATAATTATTTTTGTGTTTTAGTATTTATTAGAGTGTTTTTGTTTTCAAGTTTAAATTCTTGTTAATGAGAATTCCAGTGTATACCCTTTCCTACATACATGAAAAAAACTATAAGTGAGAAAGATTTTTGAAAACATTACATCAAACGATGAACATTTTTTTCTTTTGCCACAATGTTTTCAACTGCCATCACAATATATTTGCAAGTTGGAAAGTGTTAAACATGTTTTTAATTATAAACAACTAATTAAAAAATTATTTTGACACACACAACAAAACTGCATCTACAACTTTAAAATCATCTGACAAAATATTCAAAACATCGAAACTATGTAATTAAACACTGATTCAAGTTGAAAACATTGTGAAAAACGGAGAAATTTTTCAGTTGGAGCAATAGCTCTTTTGATCACAATGTTTCAGAGGTCTGAAAAGCGTCTGTAAGTGGGAAAGGGTTTATAGGGTTGATTATGATGTGATAAGTCTAGAAAATGACCTAACAAGATAATAGCTTGCTACAATTTACAGTATTATTTATATAAAGTTTATACTGAAGTTTTTGTTTATTATATTGTCATTCCTATTGAAAGGGCCATTCAAGTAGAATTTTAGCTGAACACCTGTTGAAAATGACAAACAGTCAATTGTAAGGGTGCAACATTTCTAACTAACGAGTTATTTTCAGTTATATAACGGCGTTTCCTGGGTTAGTTGCCATTACCAATCCTGACCAAAAGGAGGGTAGGCATTACTACCATTTTCAAAGTATTTGCAAATTGGTATGACCCGACCGGGATTGAACCAGCGACCTCACATAGGTTGTACACTTTACCACTGAGAAGTTCCTCTAACTAATAAGACTTCATCTATGTTCTATGCCCCACATTAGATAAGACAATCTTTGGGTTTTGTATTTAAATTTCTGTTTATTCAACAGCCAACCATAGCAAAATGGACCTCACTTTTACCACTGGGATTTGAACATTCAACCTTTTTGCGTAACCACTTAGCTATAGGGTCAGGTATATGTGTAGTATTCATTCAAAGAAGTTTAGTTACTGAACACTTACTGATGTATTAGCTGGTACTCTTCAAGGGGGCCTGATGTCAGAACATAATCGTAGTAGGCAACTTCCATTACATGGATGTTAAGACAATTGGAAATAAACCCCTCATGTTCGGGGATGCAGGTTGATGTCTCTTCTATTTTACCATCGACAACATTGGTTGTTTGGCAGCATTTCGCTTCTATCACAGTTGGCATGTTAATGCAGTTGTTACACTGACACCTGAATAAAAAATAAATCCATGTCTTCAAAGTTATCATTGAATATATACATGTATCTAATATACAGTTTCAGAATGCTATCGGAAGTCGAAACCTGCAATCATCTTTTGATTTTATTCTCAATTGTAAGGACCCTATATTTTTAGATCACCTAGAGCCAAAGGCTCAAGGTGAGCTATTCTGATCACTTTTTGTCCGTCTTACGTCGTCCGTCGTCGTCCGTCGTTAACATTTAGATCATCTCCTCCTTAACCACTTGACCAATTTCAACCAAACTTCACAGGAATGTTCCTTTGGTGAACCTCTTTAAAAATTGTTCAAAGATTTAAATTCCATCGAGAACTTTGGTTGCCGCGGCAACAGAAAAGGGGAAAATTGCCAAATCTTAAAAAATCTTCTTGTCCAAAAGTACTGGCCCGATTTAAAAATTATTTTGCACAAATGTTCCTTGGGGTACCCTCTACCAAGATTGTTCAAATATTTCCGATCCGTTGAAAAACATGGCCGCCAGGGGGCGGAGCTTATTTTCCTTATATGTGCATTGTTAAAACTTTAAAAATCTTCTTGTCCAGAAGTACTGGCCCGATTTGACAATTATTTTGCACAAATGTACATTGGGGCACCCTTTACCAAGATTGTTCAAAAATTTCCGATCGGTTGAAAAACATGGCCGCCAGGGGGCGGAGCCTGTTTTCCTTATATGTGCATTGTTAAAATTTTAAAAATCTTCTTGTCAAAAAGTACTGGCCCGATTTGAAAATTGTTTTGCACAAATGTTCCTTGGGGCACCCTTTACGAAGATTGTTCAAATATTTCCGATCCGTTGAAAAACATGGCCGCCAGGGCGTGGAACTTGTTTTCCTTATATGTGCATTGTTAAAACTTAAAAAATCTTCTTGTCCAAAAGTACTGGCCCGATTTGAAAATTATTTTCCACAAATGTTGATTGGGGCACCCTTTACCAAGATTGTTCAAATATTTCCGATCGATTGAAAAACATGGCCGCCAGGGGGTGGAGCCTGTTTTCCTTATATGTGCATTGTTAAAATTTTAAAAATCTTCTTGTCAAAAAGTACTGGCCCAATTTGAAAATTATTTTGCACAAATGTTCCTTGGGGCACCCTTTACCAAGATTGTTCAAATATTCCCGATCCGTTGAAAAACATGGCCGCCAGGGCGCGGAGCTTGTTTTCCTTATACGTGCATTGTTAAAACTTAAAAAAACTTCTTGTCCAAAAGTACTGGCCCGATTTGAAAATTATTTTCCACAAATGTTCATTGGGGCACCCTTTACCTAGATTGTTCAAATATTTCCGATCGGTTGAAAAACATGGCCGCCAGGGGGCGGAGCCTGTTTTCCTTATATGTGCATTGTTAAAATTTTAAAAATCTTCTTGACCAAAAGTACTGGCCCGATTTGAAAATTATTTTGCACAAATGTTCCTTGGGGCACCCTTTACCAAGATTGTTCAAATATTTCCGATCCGTTGAAAAACATGGCCGCCAGGGGGCGAAGCTTGTTTTCCTTCTACGTGCATTGTTAAAACTTAAAAAATCTTCTTGTCCAAAAGTACTTGCCCGATTTGAAAATTATTTTCCACAAATGTTCATTGGGGCACCCTTTACCAAGATTGTTCAAATATTTCCGATCGGTTGAAAAACATGGCCGCCAGGGGGCGGAGCCTGTTTTCCTTATATGTGCATTGTTAAAATTTTAAAAATCTTCTTGACCAAAAGTACTGGCCCGATTTGAAAATTATTTTGCACAAATGTTCCTTGGGGCACCCTTTACCAAGATTGTTCAAATATTTCCGATCGGTTGAAAAACATGGCCGCCAGGAGGAGGAGCTTGGTTTTTTTTTGTTAAAATTTTAAAAATCTTCTTGTCCAAAAGTACTGGCCCAATTTGAAAATTATTTTGCACAAATGTTTCTTGGGGCACCCTTTACCAAGATTGTTCAAATATTTCCGATCGGTTGAAAAACATGGCCGCCAGGGTTGCTGCAGCATCAGAAAGGGGGCAAAATGTCCAAGCTTTAAAAGTTCTTGTCTGATATTAAGGAAATTGAATATAAATCCTACTTCAGTGATCCTCTACATTTAATTTGTTCAAGCTGTTTTGATTAGTTACAAAATCATAGCAACCTCGCGTCATCACAAAAGGGGTAAATTGAACTTTTAGCTACAAATGACAACTCCTACCATTCCACTTGACCAATTTCAATGTTACTTCACAGGAATGTTCCTTTGATGGTCCTCTTTCAAAATTGTTCAAATACTTGCATTCTGTGTAGAACCTTTGTTGCTGCAGCATCAGAAATTGAGAAAGCTCTTGTTAGATTTCAAGATAAAAATGGACTATTTCCACTCCTTGCAGTTTCATTTGAACTCCTGATCAAATTTTCACAGATATTTGCAGTTAAATATTTGCTTCTAATTAACTATCATTCAGGTGATCGATTTTAGGGCCATCTTGGCCCTCTTGTTAACAATTGGTTCTTGGACATCACTGATTGCATCTAAAGTCGATTTCTATCGATTGATTGAATATGATATCTAAGTCCATATTCTGTGTGTGTGTATTATGTTATGTTATATTAAAATTGAACAAAACATCAACTTTATAAATATTTTAACTTTTGTTTTTGCACATAAGTGAATTCGTCGCAAGCAAATATGCCTAAGTGTTGCATGGTAGGGTCTGGGGATATACAAATATGAAAAGGTCAGCCATCTTTAATTTTCTCAATAAAACGCTTATGAATATCATTGAATAACATATTTCATCTAACAGAATTCCTTGTTTGTATATGTAATGATTTATAATAGACACTGTTTACGTGGCTAATGCAGTAGAAAATTCTCACCTTATTGATACATCCGGGATTTGTTCGTTGATGTCGTTCTTGTATGAAGGAACAGAATCAGATGTGCTTTCTTCGTCGCTAGTAACTGTTTCTGAGCGTGCATAAGCGATCGGCTCGTATTGATATGGTCTTATTGGTGCGGGTTCATTAATGTCAGTCAGAAACATCGCTCAAGTCACTGTCTATTAAAATATCCATGGTCAATCGTATTTCTGTCGCTATAATTGTATTATGTTCAAACAGCACGAGATCAAATCTAAAGCAGTTATAACTTATTATGAGTATTAATTTATACAATGGTGGCCTTTTTATACTGATAAATATAATTAACGGCAATTATGTTCTCAAACTTCTTAAATATCTAATTCAATAAGTAAACGGCAATTACGTTCTCGAACTTATCTAATTACAATACAATTATCTAATTAAGGAAGTTAAATAAACATTCAAAGCAAACTGTAATCAATTATAACACGGATAAATTTACAAACCCCATCTGATTTATAATCTACAGCAAACATACTTGTATACAAACCTAAAAAGTGTCCCTTCCTCATAATCGGCCTTTTTGGACCATACATTTTTAGCTCACCTATGCACAAAGTGCAAGGTGAGCTTTTGTGATCGCTCACCGTCCGTCGTCCGTCGTCGTCGTCGTCGTCGTCCGTCCGTTCACATTTTCCTACAAACGACTTCTCCTCCTAAACCAATTAACCAAATTCAAAATAATTTTACAGGAATGTTCCTTGGGTGGATCTCTTTCAAACTTGTTCAAAGAATTCTATTCCATGCAGAACTTTGGTTGCCACGGCAACAAAAAAGGGAAAATTAACCAAAACTTAAAAAATCTTCTTGTCCAAAAGTACTGGCCCGATTTGAAAATTATTTTGCACAAATGTTCCTTGGGGTACCTTCTACCAAGATTGTTCAAATATTTACGATCCGTTGAAAAACATGGCCGCCAGGGGGCGGAGCCTATTTTCATTATATGTGCATTGTTAAAACTTTAAAAATCTTCTTGTCCAAAAGTACTGGCCCGATTTGAAAATTATTTTGCACAAATGTTCCTTGGGGTACCTTCTACCAAGATTGTTCAAATATTTCGGATCCGTTGAAAAACATGGCCGCCAGGGGGCGGAGCTTGTTTTCCTTATATGTGCATTGTTAAAACTTTAAAAATCTTCTTGTCCAAAAGTACTGGCCCGATTTGAAAATTATTTTGCACAAATGTTCCTTGGGGTACCTTCTACCAAGATTGTTCAAATATTTCCGATCCGTTGAAAAACATGGTCGCCAGGGGTGGAGCCTTTTTAGCTCACCTGAGCTTTGCTCAAGGTGAGTTATTTTGATCGCCTTTTGTCCGGCGTCTGTCGTCCGGCGTGCGTCGACCGTCGTGCGTCAACTTCTTCTTTTCAGTAACCAGTGGGTCAATTTGGATGAAACTTCACAGAAAGCATCCTCTCTATGACCTCACCAGAATTCCTTCAAATTTTTGGGATCCATGCAAAATTCTGGTTTCCATGGCAACGAAACCGAAAAAACTTCAAAATTCTTCTTCTCCCAAACTGGTTGGCAGATTTTCAAATAATTTTGTAGAAATGTTCCTTAGATGACCCTCTATCATATTCCTTCAAGCCATGTTGATTGGTCGAAAAACATGGCCGCCAGGGGGTGCGGGGCTATTTTGCCTTATATGGCTATAGTGAAAACTTAAAAAATCTTCTCCTCCGAAAGTGTCAGGCCGATTTTTAAATAATTTTGTAGAAATGTTCCTTGGGTGACCCTCTTATCAGATTCCTTCAAGCCATGTTGATTGGTCGAAAAACATGGCCGCCAGGGGTGGTGGGGCTACTTTGCCTTATATGGCTATAGTGCAAACTTAAAAAATCTTCTCCTCTAAAAGTGTCAGGCCGATTTTCAAATAATTTTGTAGAAATGTTCCTTGGGTGATCCTCTATCAGATTCCTTCAAGCCATGTTAATTGGTCAAAAAACATGGCCGCCAGGGGGCGGGGCTATTTTGCCTTTTATGGCTATAGTGAAAACTTAAAAAATCTTCTCCTCCATAAGTGTCGGGCTGATTTCCAAATAATTGTGTAGAAATGATCCTTGGGTGACCCTCTATCAGATACCTTCAAGCCATGTTGATTGGTCGAAAAACATGGCCGCCAGGGGGCGGGGCTATTTTGCCTTTTATGGCTATAGTGAAAACTTAAAAAATCTTCTCCTCCATAAGTGTCTGGCAGATTTCCAAATAATTTTGTAGAAATGTTCCTTGGATGACCCTCTATCAGATTCCTTCAAGCCAAGTTGATTGGTCGAAAAACATTGCCGCGAGGGGGGCGGGGCTATTTTGCCTTATATGGCTATAGTGAAAACTTAAAAAATCTTCTTCTCCGAAAGTGTCAGGCCGATTTTCAAATAATTTAGTAGAAATGTTCCTTGAATGACCCACTTTCAAATTCCTTCAAGCCATGTTGATTGGTCAAAAAACATGGCCGACAGTGGGCAGGGCTATTTTGCACTATATGGCTATAGTGAAAACTTAAAAAATCTTCTCCTCCAAAAGTGTCTGGCCGATTTTCAAATAATTTTGTAGAAATGTTCCTAGGGTGACCCTCTATCAGATTCCTTCAAGCCAAGTTGATTGGTCGGAAACTATGGCTGCCATGGGGCGGGGCTTATATAGGTAAAGTGAAAAAAAAAATATCAGGTGAGCGATTCCAGGGCCATCATGGCCCTCTTGTTTCATTATATGTGCATTGTTAAAACTTTAAATATCTTCTTGTCCAAAAGTACTGGCCCGATTTGAAAATTATTTTACACAAATGTTCCTTGGGGTACCTTCTACCAAGATTGTTCAAATATTTCAGATCCGTTGAAAAACATGGCCGCCAGGGGGCGGAGCTTGTTTTCCTTATATGTGCATTGTTAAAACTTTAAAAATCTTCTTGTCCAAAAGTACTGGCCCGATTTGAAAATTATTTTGCACAAATGTTCCTTGGGGTACCTTCTACCAAGATTGTTCAAATATTTCCGATTCGTTGAAAAACATGGCTGCCAGGGGTGGAGCCTATTTTCATTATATGTGCATTGTTAAAACTTTAAAAATCTTCTTGTCCAAAAGTACTGGCCCGATTTGAAAATTATTTTGCACAAATGTTCCTTGGGGTACCTTCTACCAAGATTGTTCAAATATTTCGGATCCGTTGAAAAACATGGCCGCCAGGGGGCGGAGCTTGTTTTCCTTATATGTGCATTGTTAAAACTTTAAAAATCTTCTTGTCCAAAAGTACTGGCCCGATTTGAAAATTATTTTGCACAAATGTTCCTTGGGGTACCTTCTACCAAGATTGTTCAAATATTTCCGATCCGTTGAAAAACATGGCCGCCAGGGGGCGGAGCCTATTTTCATTATATGTGCATTGTTAAAAACTTTAAAAATCTTCTTGTCCAAAAGTACTTGCCCGATTTGAAAATTATTTTGCACAATTGTTCCTTGGGGCACCTTTTACCAAGACTGTTCAAATATTTCCGATCCGTTGAAAAACATGGCCGCCAGGGGGCGGAGCTTGTTTTCCTTATATGTGCATTGTTAAAACTTTAAAAAATCTTCTTGTCCAAAAGTACTGGCCCGATTTGAAAATTATTTTGCACAAATGTTCCTTGGGGCACCCTTTGACAAAATTGTTCAAATATTTCCATTCCGTTGAAAAACATGGCCGCCAGGGGGGCGGAGCTTATTCATAGGCTCATATAGGGAAAAACCTTTAAAAAATTTCTTGTCTAAGAATTTTCTTGTCTAAAAGTAGAGGCCTTTAATATTTGGTATGTAGCATCATCTAGTGGACTTCTACCAAGATTGTTCAAATTATAGCCCTGGGGTCAAAAAATTACCCCTCCCCTGGGGTCTATTGTTTTACATAGACTCATATAGAGAAATTTAAAAAAAAAATATTTTCTGAAAGTAGAGGGCCCCGGCCTTTGATATGTAGCTTGCCTATTGGACCTCTACCAAGATTATTCAAATTATAACCCTGGGGTGAAAAATGACCCCATCCCGGTGAATGTTCTTTGGGTGCCCCTCTACTAAGACTTCCAATTTTTTTGATAGGATGATAAACATGGCCACCAGGGGGTGTTGCTTGTTTTCCGTATATATGTATAGACAAAGAACAATGAAAACTGTTTAAGTTTGATTAAATCAGGTGAGCGCTATAGGACCATCATGGTCCTCTTGTTTGGAAATTGGCCTTTGTTCTATTCATCTATTTAAATCCGGAGGTTCTACTGTGACGTCACAAATTAAGGGGAAATTACTTTTGTGATCTTAAAATCAGGTGGGGTAATCCATGGCATAAATGTTCGGGAATTCAAGTTAAAAAACTAAATAATGTTAGAAAAAATTATTTTTCGTAATTTATATGATTTTAAACTTGTTATTATGGGTTGAACTTCAATTATATTCAATAATAAGCAAAAAAATAAAAACCTCCGTATATCACCTTTAAGTATAATTGTTTTGTTTGCATTGCAGGTTTTGGTATATTTACTACCAAAATCATTAAAAAGGGGGAATTCCTTTTGGAGTATGTAAGAGAGAGGTTAACAGGAACAGATATTGAAAAAAGGCAGTTGATGCATGAGGTGTGTAACAAGCGACGAATGAAAAGGGGTATGATCCCCAGATATAATGTTATGCACTTCAGATATAACGGCAAGAAAATGTGGTAAGTCGAATTTGTTTTTATCTCTACTACTCTAATAAGGAACTCACTGGAAGGCAAACACTGTAGGCCCAGACAAGCCACCAATATTCCAACATTGTGTCTGATCTGGAGCTGCACGAAGTGCTCAGGGTGAGCTATTGTGATCGCCTTTTGTCCGTCGTCAACAATTTCTTTAAACAACATCTCTTAAATCACTGGGTCCATTGCACAGACTTTACAAGAATGGTCCTCTTTAAAATTTGTCAAAAAAATTAATTAAATTCACAACTTTGGTCGCTGCATCATCAGAAAGGGAAAAATGAAAAATCTTTTTGCTAAAAAGAACTAGCCCGATTTGAAAATAATTTGGCACAAATGTACCTTGGGGTGACCCTCTATCAAGTTTGTTCAAATTATTTTGATCCGTCGGAAACATGGCTGGCAGGGGGCGGGCCGCGTTTTCCTTATACTGTATATATACTAAAAACTTTATACACTGGGGTGAAAATGGCCCTGCCCCAAGAGACATGTTTTACATAGCTACAAGGCCTAGGCCTTTGACTTTTGGTATGTAGCTTCATCTAGGGGATTATAGCCCTGGGTTAAAAAATGGCCACATTCCGGGAGTCACATGTTATACATAGTCATATAGGGAAAAACTTTAAAAATCTTCTTGTCTGAAACTACAAGCTCTAGGCCTTTGATATTTGGTGTGTAGATTCTTGTTATTGACCTCTACCAACAGAGTTCAAATTATACCTCTGGAGACAAAAATGGACCGTCCGTCGTTAACATTTAGATCATCTCCTCCTTAACCACTTGACCAATTTCAACCAAACTTCACAGGAATGTTCCTTTGGTGAACCTCTTTCAAAATTGTTCAAAGATTTAAATTCCATCGAGAACTTTGGTTGCTGCGGCAACAGAAAAGGGGAAAATTGCCAAATCTTAAAAAATCTTCTTGTCCAAAAGTACTGGCCCG
This sequence comes from Serripes groenlandicus, assembly GCA_031761405.1. Taxonomy (NCBI): domain Eukaryota; kingdom Metazoa; phylum Mollusca; class Bivalvia; order Cardiida; family Cardiidae; genus Serripes; species Serripes groenlandicus. The sequence goes on from JASEVX010000005.1 coordinate 27,697,965, forward strand.
ATTTGAAAATTATTTTGCACAAATATTCCTTGGGGTACCCTCTACCAAGATTGTTCAAATATTTCCGATCCGTTGAAAAACATGGCCACCAGGGGGCGGAGCTTGTTTTCCTTATATGTGCATTGTTAAACCTTTAAAAATCTTCTTGTCCAAAAGTACTGGCCTGATTTGAAAATTATTTTGCACAAATGTTCCTTGGGGCACCCTTTACCAAGATTGTTCAAATATTTCCGATCCGTTCAAAAACATGGCCGCCAGAGGGCGGAGCCTGTTTTCCTTATATGTGCATTGTTAATATTTTAAAAATCTTCTTGTCCAAAAGTACTGGCCCGATTTGAAAATTATTTTGCACAAATGTTCATTGGGGCACCCTTAACCAAGATTGTTCAAATATTTCCGATCGGTTGAAAAACATGGCCGCCAGGGGGCAGACCCTGTTTTCCTTATATGTGCATTGTTAAAATTTTAAAAATCTTCTTGTCAAAAAGTACTGGCCCGATTTGAAAATTATTTTCCACAAATGTTCTTTGGGGCACCCTTTACCAAGATTGTTCAAATATTTCCGATCCGTTGAAAAACATGGCCGCCAGGGGACGGAGCTGGTTTTCCTTATATGTGCATTGTTAAAACTTAAAAAATCTTTTTGTTCAAAAGTACTGGCCCAATTTGAAAATTATTTTGCACAAATGTTCCTTGGGGCACCCTTTACCAAGATTGTTCAAATATTTCCGATCCGTTGAAAAACATGGCTGCCTGGGGGCGAAGCTTGTTTTCCTAAGATGTGCATTGTTAAAACTTTAAAAATCTTCCAACAGTACTGGCCCGATTTGAAATATATTTTTCACAAATGTTCATTGGGGCACCCTTTACCAAGATTGTTCAAATATTTCCGATTGGTTAAAAAACATGGCCTTTTTTATGCCCCCCCGGAATCTCCGATTCGGGGGGCATATAGTTTTTGGCCTGTCTGTCTGCACGTCTGTCTGTCTGTCTGCACAAAAAAAACTTTAACCTTGACCACTACTTTTGAACCATAACAGGTACGGCTACCATATTTCACATGTGTATTCCTTGTGACATGACCTTTCTGTCAGTACCAAAATTTTTGACCTTGACCTTTGACCTAGATGTATTTTTTGGCCTGTCTGCACGAAAAAAACTTTAACCTTGACCACTACTTCTGAACCATAACAGGTACGGCTACCATATTTCACATGTGTATTCCTTGTGACATTACCTTTCTGTCAGTACCAAAATGTTTGACCTTGCGACCTTGACCTTTGACCTAGATGTTGCCATTCTAAAAAAAAACTTTAACCTTGGCCATTACTTTTGAACCATAACAGGTACGGCTACCATATTTCACATGTGTATTCCTTGTGACATGACCTTTCTGTCAGTACCAACATTTTTGACCTTGCGACCTTGACCTTTGACCTAGATGTTGCCATTCTCGAAAAAAACTTTAACCTTGGCCATTACTTTTGAACCATAACTGATACGGCTACCATATTTCACATGTGTATTCCTTGTGACATGACCTTTCTGTCAGTACCAACATTTTTGACCTTGCGACCTTGACCACCTTTGACCTAGATGATGCCATTCTCGAAAAAAACTTTAACCTTGGCCATTACTTTTGAACCATAACAGGTACGGCTACCATATTTCACATGTGTATTCCTTGTGACATGACCTTTCTGTCAGTACCAACATTTTTGACCTTGCGACCTTGACCTTTGACCTAGATGTTGCCATTCTCGAAAAAAACTTTAACCTTGGCCATTACTTTTGAACCATAACTGATACGGCTACCATATTTCACATGTGTATTCCTTGTGACATGACCTTTCTGTCAGTACCAACATTTTTGACCTTGCGACCTTGACCTTTGACCTAGATGTTGCCATTCTCGAAAAAAACTTTAACCTTGACCACTACTTTTGAACCATAACAGGTACGGCTACCATATTTCACATGTGTATTCCTTGTGACATGACCTTTCTGTCAGTACCAACATTTTTGACCTGGCGACCTTGACCTTTGACCTAGATGCCATTGGGAGGCATCAGTGTTTCACAAACACATCTTGTTTTTTTTTGTTAAAATTTAAAAAAAAATCTTGTCCAAAAGTACTGGCCTGATTTGACAATTATTTTCCACAAATATTCCTTGGGGCACTCCAAGATTGTTCAAATATTTCTGATCGGTTGAAAAACATGGCCACCAGGGGGCGAAGCTTGTTCTCCTTATATGTGCATTGTTAAAAACTTTGAAAATCTTCTTGTCCAAAAGTATAAGCCCAATTTGAAAATTATTTTTGCACAAATGTTCCATTGGGCACCCTTTACCAAGATTGTTCACATATTTCTGATCCGTTGAAAAACATGGCCGCCAGGGGGTGGAACCTGTTTTCCTTATATGTACATTGTTAAAACTTTAAAAATCTTCTTGTCCAAAAGTACTGGCCCGATTTGAAAATTATTTTGCACAAATGTTCCTTGGGCCACCCTTTACCAAGATTGTTCAAATATTTCCGATCCGTTGAAAAACATGGCCGCCAGGGGGCGGAGCTTGTTTTCCTTATATGTGCATTGTTAAAACTTTGAAAATCTTCTTGTCCAAAAGTACTGGCCCGATTTGAAAATTATTTTGCACAAATGTTCCTTGGGGCACCCTTTACCAAGATTGTTCAAATATTTCCGATCGGTTGAAAAACATGGCCGCCAGGGGGGCGGAGCCTGTTTTCCTTATATGTGCATTGTTAAAACTTTAAAAATCTTCTTGTCTAAAAGTACTGGCCCGATTTGAAAATTATTTTGCACAAATGTTCCTTGGGGCACCCTTTACCAAGATTGTTCAAATATTTCCGATCCGTTGAAAACCATGGCCGCCAGAGGGCGGAGCTTGTTTTCCTTATATGTGCATTGTTAAAACTTTAAATATCTTCTTGTCAAAAAGTACTGGCCCGATTTGAAAATTATTTTGCACAAATGTTCCTTGGGACACCCTTTACCAAGATTGTTCAAATATTTCCGATCCGTTAAAAAAACATGGCCGCCAGGGGGCGGATCTTGTTAGATCACCTAGAGCCAAAGGCTCAAGGTGAGCTATTCTGATCACTTTTCGTCCGTCGTCCGTCCGTTGTTAACATTTAGCAATTAGATCATCTCCTCCTTAACCACATGACCAATTTCAACCAAACTTCACAGGAATGTTCCATTGGTGGACCTCTTTAAAAATTGTTCAAAGATTTAAATTCCATCGAGAACCTTGGTTGCTGCGGCATCAGAAAAGGGAAAAATTGCCGAATCTTAAAAAATCTTCTTGTCCAAAAGAATTGGCCCGATTTGAAAATTATTTTGCACAAATATTCCTTGGGATACCCTCTACCAAGATTGTTTAAATATTTCTGATCCGTTAAAAAACATGGCCGCCAGGGGGCGGAGCTTGTTTTCCTTATATGTGCATTGTTAAAACTTTAAAAATCTTCTTGTCCAAAAGTACTGGCCCGATTTGAAAATTATTTTGCACAAATGTTCCTTGGGGCACCCTTTACCAAGATTGTTCAAATATTTCCGATCTGTTGAAAAACATGGACGCTAGGGGGCGGAGCCTATTTTCCTTATATGTGCATTTTTAAAATTTTAAAAAGCTTCTTGTCCAAAAGTACTGTCCCGATTTTAAAATTATTTTGCACATATGTTCCTTGGGGCACCCTTTACCAAGATTGTTCAAATATTTCCTATCCGTTGAAAAAACATGGCCGCCAGGGGGCGGAGCTTGTTTTCCTTATATGTGCATTGTTAAAACTTTAAAAATCTTCATGTCCAAAAGTATTAGACCGATTTGAAAATTATTTTGCACAAATGTTCCTTGGGGCACCCTCTACCAAGATTGTTCAAATATGTCAGATTCGTTGAAGAACATGGCCGCCAGGGTTGCTGCGGCATCAGAAAGGGGGAAAAATGTCCAAACTTTAAAAAACCTTCTCCTCTGAATCTGCATGTCAGATTTCAATATAGTTTGGTAGAAATGTTCCTTGGGTGAGCCTCTAAAAATATTGTTCAAGGCATACTGTCTGGTTGAAAAACATGGCATTCAGGAGGCATCAGAAATGGGGCAAAATGACAAAATTTCAGGTGATCGATTAAAGGGCCATCTTGGCCATCTTGTTTTCCTTATATGTGCATTGTTAAAACTTTAAAAATCTTCTTGTCCAAAAGTACTGGCCAGATTTGACAATTATTTTCCACAAATTTTCCTTGTGGGCACTCCAAGATTGTTCAAATATTTCTGATCGGTTGAAAAACATGGCCGCCAGGGGGCAGAGCAGCTTGTTCTCCTTATATGTGCATTGTTAAAACTTTAAAAATATTCTTGTCCAAGAGTATAATCCCAATTTGAAAATTATTTTGCACAAATGTTCCTTTGGGCACCCTTTACCGAGATTGTTCAAATATTTCTGATCCGTTGAAAAACATGGCCGCCAGGGGGTGGAGCCTGTTTTTCTTATATGTGCATTGTTAAAACTTTAAAAATCTTCTTGTCCAAAAGTGCTGGCCGAATTTGAAAATTATTTTGCACAAATGTTCCTTGGGGCACCCTTTACCAAGATTGTTGAAATATGTCCGATCTGTTGAAAACATGGCCGCCAGGGTTGCTGCGGCATCAGAAAGGGGGCAAAATGTCCAAACTTTAAAAATCTTCTCCTTTCAATCTGCATGTCAGATTCCAATATAGTTTTGTAGAAATGTTCTTTAGGTGAGCCTCTACAAAGATTGTTCAAGTCATACTGTTTGGATGAAAAACATGGCAGTCAGGAGGCATTAGAAAAAGGGCAAAATGACAAAATTTGAAAATTCCATTTTTAGCTCACCTGAGCTTTGCTCAAGGTGAGTTATTGTGATCGCCTTTTGTTCGGCGTCCATCGTGCGTCAATTGGGATGAAACTTCACAGAAAACATCCTCTCAATGACCTCACCAGATTTCCTTCAAATTTTTGAGCTCCATGCAGAATTCTGGTTTCCATGGCAACGAAATGAAAAAAACTTCAAAATTCTTCTTCTCCCAAACTGGTTGGCAGATTTTCAAATAATTTTGTAGAAATGTTCCTTGGATCAGATTCCTTCAAGCCATGTTGATTGGTCGAAAAACATGGCTGCCAGGGGGCGGGGGGCTATTTTGCCTTATATGGCTATAGTGAAAACTTAAAAAATCTTCTCCTCCGAAAGTGTCAAGCTCATTTTCAAATAATTTTGTAGAAATGTTCCTTGGATGACCCTCTATCAGATTGATTGGTTGAAATACATGGCCGCCAGGGTAGCGGAGCTATTTTGCCTTATATGTCTATAGTGAAAACTTTAAAAATCTTCTTCTCCAAAAGTGTCAGGCCGATTTTCAAATAATTTTGTAGAAATGTTCCTTAAGTGACCCATTTTCAGATTTCTTCAAGCCATATTGATTGGTCGAATAACATGCCACTAGTGGGCAGGGCTACTTTGCATTATATGGCTATAGTGAAAACTTAAAAAATCTTCTCCAAAAGTGTCAGGATGATTTTCAAATAATTTTGTAGAAATGTTCCTAGGGTGACCCTCTATCAGATTCTTTCAAGCCAAGTTGATTGGTTGGAAAATATGGCCGCCAGGGGCGGGGCTTATATAGCTAAAGTTAAAAAAAATAAAATAAGGTGAGCCATCCAGGGCCATCATGGCCCTCTTGAGGGCCATCATGGCCCTCTTGTGTTAAGTTCTTGTCTGATATTAAGGAAATTGAATAGAAATCCTACTTCAGTGATCCATTGTTTGTTTTCTGAAACTAGAAAACTAAATCAAAACTTATTTTATAGTACTTTATGCGGATTGTATTTTATGCATTAGAAAATGTTCCTGACAAAATTTCTTTAAAATTAGATTTGTATATTGCTTTTTGATATCATCTTAGTATTTCTTTTTGATACTGATATTCAAATTGTCTGAGTCAAAGATAATACTGTGAGATATAATGTGTCAGGGGTTGGGGCGGGGGTATTAATCACCTTTAGTGATAGTTCTAGTTCCTCCAGCTGATGAAGATGTAGTTCCTCTATTTGATGATGATGTAGTTCCTCCAGCTGATGATGATGTAGTTCCTCTATATAATGATGATGTAGTTTCTCCAGCTGATGATGATGTAGTTCCTCTATCAAATGATGATGTAGTTCCTCTATCTAATGATGATGTAGTTCCTCTATCTAATGATGTAGTTCCTCTAGCTGAAGAAGATGTAGTTCCTCTAGCTGAAGAAGATGTAGTTCCTCCATCTGATGATGACAAGAGAAAGTTGATGCAATGCATCAATGTCGCAGGAAATGCATACTGCAGTTATGCATAACACTAACATTATAGTAGTTGAATAAACAGTTATCAACTGAGGGGCATATTGGAACATCAGGGGTGGGGTCAAGTGAAAATGTATCATAACTAATGCATTGTTTTGTCAACGAAGTGAATGATAATTGAAGCCTTTCATTATTTATGATCAATCTCCATTCCAAAGTAGGTTGACCATACACACAGCCAACTAATTATTGATCATACACAGTAATGGAAATGAGTAATCTTGACAATCATTAGTCTTTGTATGTATACAGTGCTTTCATTAAGGAATAATTATAAGATTTGTGAATTCCACATACACTTTTCAAGATGTTTGTCAGAATATTTGAATGTTATCATGTATCAATAAAACCACAAAACAGACAATTTAAGATTTGCATGCAATAGCACGTCATTTTATGTTTCCCCTATTAAAGTCAACATTGGACACCTTTGCAGCAATCTACTTTTAAAACAATGAGATAAGGGTTAAATCGCTGAAGACATGAGTTTTCTCTTTTTCTCAAAATGATATTAGCTTGGCATCCTAATTATATCATACTTTAACAAAAGATAAAATGTAGTCCAATATTTATAAATAAGACCACCTTCGAAATATAATATCAGCTAAACAGTTAAATCTCATTGAAATTGTTGTATAATTTAAACTTAATTTCGAACATAAACTGAGCCCTACAACATGTTAATTTATTGTAATTCTTTCCTTCCTTTTTTATAATGAAAATAACAAACTACTATGTTTTAAAATTATATTATGATGAGCGCCCCTGTGTCAATGATGCATAGCTATATGCAGATCGGAAGCAATATGCCTTTAGGGAATTTAATTACACATTTAAAATTGTCAAGGACGAAATAATTTTGTACGAAAGACCCGATTCGTGACCTACATTCTTCTTCGCAGAGGTGTCGATCTTGAAACTCTCTTTATAGGCAGAGTGTTCGTTCAAAGTCATTTTTCTATTGAAACCAGTTTTATCTCGGTTTGTTCTTTTCTTCATTTGTTTCGAACTAAATAAACGTTTTAAATCACCTATAATTTACTATTTGTAAGTGAGTGTAAAGAGCGGCTCTCTGCAAAGGAGATTGATCTACGCAGTTGGTATTCGTGAGTCACGCGAACAACAGTTTTAGCTTAGAAACAGTTCATACTTTAGATATACATGGATAAACATTATAAAATGAATTCCTCACAAATCAAGACATCTCTTTGAACATGAAAATAACATTCAGTAAGTTAAGATTGCTATTTTAAAGGAGAATTCGACGTGATTTTTACTTGATATTGACACATAACAGTCTGCTTGCTGCAAGTCTCATAGGGACGGTTTTGTCTTCGTAAATAAAACCCCAAAAAAGAGATGCGAGTCAAAATAAAGAAGCTACTAATACTTAAAACATCGGAATATTTATTTCATTTTAGATGTGTCATAACTTAGTGTTTTTAAACAAACGCAATTGTAATATGTTCAAGACATTTAAATTTGTTTTTTTCTAATAATAACTCCTCCTCCCATGTGATTTCCGAAAACCTATTAAAAATAGAAGTCGCGGGCTTCTGCCCGGCGACTAATGATGATAGCAACTCCATTGTATTTCCAGCTTTGGTAAGAATATTTTCCACGTAATCACTCTCTTTGTCTGGACCATATCTTTAGAACTGTTTAAGTAATCCTTGAAGAAATATAAGATGCATAGCTACTTATTCATGCTACCTAGCTGCAGGTAATTTTGTTGCAAATAGTTGCAGCTATGTCACTGCTCTGTTGATTTTCTTACCATAAATTTTGGTTGCTGCTTCTAATGGTGGCTCTGGCTGCTAGCAACCATTGGCGGACTAGTTGTGGCTATGCATGCCCCCATTACCAGTTCTGGCTCTTGAAAAATTGTGAGAATATTGAAATTGGAAGCATCTTCATTTTTAGCTCCACTGGCCAGTCGAGCTTATGTCATGGCGAATTGTCTGTTCCTTCACTTTTGGCTTCAAATGGCTTCTCTATAACCACTGGGCCAATTGGGATGAAACTTCATAGGTAGTATCCTCTCAATGTTCTCTCCTAAATCCTTCAAAAAATTTGGATCCATGCAAAATTCTAGTTTCCATGGCAACCGAATGAAACAACTTTAAAATTCTTCTCCTGAAAGTATCAGGCCAATTTTCTTTTCATTTTGTAGAAATGATCCTTGGGTGACACTCTATCAGTTTTCTTCATGTCATGTTGATTGGTAGAAAAACATGGCCGCCAGGGGGAGGGGCTATTTTTCCTTGTGTGACTAAAGTGAAAACTTAAAATATCTCTCCGAAAGTGTCGACTGATTTTCCAATAATTTTTGTAGAAATGTTCCTTGGGTGACCCTCTATCAGATTCTTTCAAGCCATGTTGATTGGCCAAAAACATTGCCGCCAGGAGGCAGGGCTGTTTTGCCTTGTATGACTATAGTGAAAACTTAAATAATCTTCACTGACGAAAGTATATGGACGATATTCAAATAATTTTGTAGAAATGGGTAACCCTCTATCTGATACCTTCAAGCAATATTGGTTCGAAAAACATGGCTGCCAGAGGTTGGGGCTATTTTGCCTTATATGGCTATAGTGAAAACTTATCCTCCAAAAGTGTCTTGCCGATTTTCAAATAATTTTGTAGAAATGTTCCTTGAAATAGCCTTACATTGGCTTTAGTGAAAACTTTAAAAATCTTCTTCTCCAAACCTATTTGGCCGATTTTCAAATAGTTTTTAGCTCGACTTTTGAAAAAACGAGAGCTATTGTCATGACCCTGGCGATGGTGGCGGCGGCGGCGGCGTGGTCGTCCGGTTAAGGTTTTTTGTTTAGCTCAGCTTTTTTTTCCTTTCTGTTTTCTCCCTATCAGTCGAGCGTCTGTGCTGTACGCGGTGCTCTTGTTTAGAAATGTTTCTTGGGTGACACTATGAGATTCCTTCAACAGGGCTTTCCAAAGTAGCCGGTAGACGGCGGAAATCCGCTGCTTACTGTGGCTAAAAGCACCGGCTACTTCACTGACAAAAAAATAAAATCCAAAATGAAAAAAAATCTTTTTAAAATATGTACAGACAAGCTTTGAGAGTCGTATTGTCGCGAAGTCGCGGTCGCGATAAACAAGGATGTAAAACCTGTGTTTACCTTTAGCCAAATATTGTCTATTACGTCATCTCTAATCGGAAAGCATCGTATTTTTGCAAGGATAACAAAAGAGAAGTTCCGATGGTAAACAACAATTTCGCATGGAAACATGAAGCGATCAAATACTCTGTTCAGTTTTGGCTTCAAGAAATGGAGGAGACAATAGTATGTTATGAAATAATATCAGTCAAAGAATAGAAAGTGAAATATGTTGTAAAGAATCTGGAAAACAGTAACTTGTAGTTCCTTTTTCACAACCCAGCTATTTTGAAACCTATTTACACGTTGTTTTTTTTCTGGAGAGGACCGTCGTCTTTGTCAACGTTAAAAACTGAACTATCCGAGACGGGGAGTCCTCTTCGACATTATGTTGAGTAGTTTTGGCTTTGTCAAATCCAAACAAACAAACGTTTCTGCGACATTTTTCAGTAGCAGACAAAATTAGTAGACTGCCTCTCATTTACGAAGGCTGTGCAAATATCACACGTAGGAAAAACATAAAACCAGTCGGCACACATCGTCATCGTGTGTGTATGACCTTTACGGTTTAATCCGAACATTGACGAAGTAGAAAACTTATTGATACTTTTAATGAGCGGGCACCTGTTCGGGTACTTTCGACTTCCGATATTGTTCGGATTTATTACGATGACATGTTGTCTATATTTAGTATTGGGAAAACCACTTCTGATAACTTGTTTTCCTCGCAAAATTTAGCCGATCGTGTAACTCTTACCATCTACAAGAGATATTTTTTACTATTCTAGACTTATTTAGCGTACACATTTTCACGTTTGTAGTCTAAAATGTGTCGTGATTATTTGTTTTTCTGCGTGATTCACGTACATATATACGTGAATGGGAACTCTGGGCTGAGAAATAATGGTTTGATTAACATTTTTTTGGCGGCGCCCTATTATAGTAATTATACTGTCTGTCTCTCTGTCCGTCACCACTTCCTATGTTGTACGATAACTGATGATAATGACAATGAGGATGAGTTTGGAGAAGATGAGGACTTTTTTGAATATATTTAAAAACAAATAATCTATGAGTTTTACTGTTTAGTTTATTGATTGATGCATACACGCATGGCTGCTTTTAGCACACATAAAGAATAATAACAATGTTAATCTTCTAACAGTTTTATCTTTGTCATCCTGGTATAAAGTCTTTTGTCCCTAGGTTCTGTCCCATGATCATCATCACACTGAATTTGAAAGATGGAATTATGTGACAGGAGAATGCTAGAATGCAGGATTTTGCTCTATTAACCCCAGAGATTGCTTCTGGCATAATTAGTCCAAATATAATTCAATATTTCAAAAAACAAATTGTACCAAATAATTCAGAAAAACAACATTTCAGAAAAAAAATCAACTTATTAAAGTGTTAAAACAGTGCTTGAAAATGCTCAAAATGCCCCCAGACCCCTCGCCTAATTTTTTTTCGCCTCGCTACGCTCGTCAGTAGCAGCCTACTTTCTTAAAATTGCCTCCTAACTTAAAATACTATGGAAAGCCCTGCTTCAAGCCATGTTGATTGCTCGAAAAACTTGGCCAACAGGGGACAGGTCTGTTTGGTGATTTAATTTTTGCCTAATGGCAGTGAAGCGATACTGGCCCTCTTGTAGATGTATGTTAATTGCCTGTTGTAATACAATACACTTACACTTTACATTTGGAGGCTATTAATTATATGGCCAGAGTCATGAACAAATTGGCATACAGGACTTTGCAAACTGAATACCCAGATCAGCTTCAACATCAGAGATGTCGGGGCTGACAAGGGTCTACATTGTAACATAAGAGAAACAGGACTTTGTCTCTGCCACTTCAAACATCACATAAACTCAGTAAGTAATATGTTTGAATTTAGGCGACTGCTTTATGTGTGAACTGTTGGCAATTCCAAAAGGACCATTTTCTCGCGATGATGGCCATATATAAATGATTTATCTTTATTTTGATAAAAATGAATAAGTAAAAGAGCATGTAGATATAAATTGCTATTTAATAATACATTTGCAACATTTTGTAACTAATTAACAAGTAGGGGGTAAAATATAAAGTCAACTCTCTCTGTTTTTAGATCCCCTGAGCCAAAGATTCAGTGAGCTATTTTGATCAATCTGTCCGTTGTCCATCATCTGTCGTTAACTTTTAGCTTTAAAAATCATCTCTTCCTTAACCACAGGACCAATTTCAACCAAACTTCACAGGAATGTTCCTTTGGTGGCCCTCTTTCAAAATTGTTCAATTTTTTAAATTCCATTGAGAACTGGTTGCCACGGCAACAAAAAAGAGGAAATTAACCAAAACTTAAAAAATCTTCTTGTCTGAAAGTAGAAGGCCCATGTCAAAAATGGCCCCTCACTTGGGTCACTTGTTTTACATAGACTCGTATAGGGAAAAAAACTTTAAAAATCTTCTTGTCTAAAAGTAGAAGGCCAAGGCCTTTGATATTTGATATGTAGCTTCATCTAGCGGACCTCTACCAAGATTGTTCAATTTATAGCCCTTGGGTCAAAAATGGCAAAAAACTTTAAAAATCTTCTTGTCTAGATGGATAAGGCACAGGCCTTTGATATTTGGTATGTAGCTTCATCTAGTGAAGCTCTACCAAGATTGTTCAAATTATAGCCCTGGGGTCAAAAATGACCCCTCCCCGGCGATCACTTGTTTGACATAGACTTGTTTAGGTAAACACTTTAAAAATATTCAGGTGATCGATTTAGGGCCATCTTGGCCCTCTTGTTACATGTGGTATTGATCTGTTATTGAGATTTCCGGTTTGGTTTATTCTCTGTCAAAGTAGAATTGTCTTCATTTGTAGGGCCAAGTTACTATCCAGGAAGCAGATTCCACAGATGTAGCAGGTTCTACTGAAGAGGCATCAGATTATGGTAAATATCATTTCTGATCTTCCCTTTTGGACTGAAGTTGCCACAGTTGTCACTTCGGTTGTTTGGTTGTGGTATATATTTCTGTATGCATTCATCAATTTGAACTCTTCTATGCTGTAAAACTTTCTGGTGCATTTACATAACTTGATTCAAATCAGACCATGTCAAAATATATAAATCTAAGAAGGTCTGCAATCATTGGAAGACTTGCGTAACCCTTATCATGCTAGTTGTTCTCAATTGAGCTTTTTGCATGCTTTTGCCCTGAATATAGTGGTTAAAATATTAATATTGCCTAAAACCATGGTTGTTTAAAACTTTGACTGATCTTAAAACTCCTTAGTATTAATTCAGTGTGTGTATACCATGTGACTTTGAAGTCACAAATACTACGGCGGACACAGCAATATTTTACTTCGGTTTAGAAGTAAAAACAATGGTAACTTTTTTATTTCTTGACCCTTTTTAATGAAACATGGCGCAGTCTACGTCACTTACACAGCCCTATCCAGTTGTTAACGGAGCTTGATTAGTGGTTTAGTTTCTTCAAACACTTTGACGAACCCTTTCCTCAAAATGTATTAAGATCGCCTACAGCCGGAGCATTTTCAAAACTGGATTTTGAGAACAGGTTTGTCAATGTGTTTGAAAAAACTAGACCACCAATCAAACTCCTGTAAAAAACTGGAGATAGGACAATGTAAGCGGCGAAGACTGCGCCATGTTTCATTAAAAAGGTTGAAGAAATAAAAAAGTTACCATTGTTTTTACTTCTTATCAAGACCAATTATGGCTGTCTGACCATGCAAATATGTCTAATACACAGTAGTCAACTATAGCTGCCCAGGTTTTATAAGTCATAAGTACATGCTTTCATCAATGTTTGTGGTTTGAGGTATGTTTTTCCTAGACAATGTTAAGGTCATTTTTGTCTCGTCGCAATGAAGAAGCGAAACCAAGACTAAAGTGTTTCTTTTCTGACAGCGTTGGCGGCGTCAAACATTTGCTGAAACATTAAATGCTTCATTTTTAGCTCACCAGAGCACAAAGTGCTCAAGGTGAGGTTTTGTGATCGCCTTTTGTCCGTCGTCCGTCATCAACATTTGCTTGTTAACACTCTAGAGGCAACATTTTGCATTCAATCTTTATGAAAGTTTATCAGAACATATATCGATCAAATCTAAGCCAAGTTCGAAACTGGGTAATGTCTGGTCAAAAACTAGGTCACTAGGCCAAATTGAAGGAAAATCTTGTTAACTCTCTGGAAGCCACATTTTAAACTTGAGCATGTTGAAACTTTGTCAGAAAGTTTGTCTTGATGATATCTAAGCTAAGTTCGAATATGGGTCGTGTCCGGTCAAAAACTAGGTCACTAGGCCAAATTTAAGAAAAATCTTGTTAACACTGGAAGCCACATTTTTGGCTTGAGCATGTTGAAACTATGTTGGAAAATTTGTCTTAGTGATATCTGGGTCATGTCGGGTCAAAAACTAGGTCACTAGGTCAAATTTAATGAAAATCTTGTTAACACTCTGGAAGCCACATTTTTGGCTTGAGCATGTTGAAGAATTTGTCTTAGTGATATCTAGGCCAAGTTCGAAACTGGGTCATGTCGGGTCAAAAACTAGGTCACTAGGCCAAATTTAATGAAAATCTTGTTAACACTCTGGAAGCCGCATTTTTGGCTTGAGCATGTTGAAACTTTGTCATAATGTTTGTCTTAGTGATATCTAGGCCAAGTTCGAATATAGGTCATGTCGGGTCGAAAACTAGATGACTAGGCCAAATTGAAGGAACATCTTGTTAACTATCTTGAAGCCGCATTTTAAACTTGAACATGTTGAAACTTTGTCAGAAAGTTTGTCTTGGTGATATCTAGGCCAAGTTCGAATATGGATCATGTCCTGTCAAAAACTAGATCACTAGGCCAAATTTAAGGGAAATCTTGTTAACACTCTGGAAGCCACATGTTTGGCATGAGCATGTTGAAACGTTATCAGAAAGTTTTTCCTGATGATATCTAGGCCAAGTTTGAATATGGGTCATGTCAGGTCAAAAACTAGGTCACTGGGACAAATTTAAGAAAAATCTTGTTAACACTTGAAGCTGCATTTTTAATTTGAGCATGATAAAACTTTATCAGAAAGTTTGTCCTGATGATTTCTAGGCCAAGTTTGAATATAGGTCATGTCCTGTCAATTTAAGGGAAATCTTGTTAACACTCTGGAAGCCACATGTTTGGCGTGAGCATGTTGAAACGTTATCAGAAAGTTTTTCCTGATGATATCTAGGCCAAGTTTGAATATGGGTCATGTCAGGTCAAAAACATGGTCACTAGACCAAATTTAAGGAAAATCTTGTGAACACTCTGGAAGCCACATTTTTGCCAAGTTCGAATATGGGTCAGGTCATGTCAACAACTAGGTCACTAGGCCAAATTGTATAACAATCTAGTTAACACTACTAGATCGCATTTTTGTCTTTTTGTTAGAAAGTTTGTCTTGATGAAATTGCCATTGGCGCTGAGAGTTAAGTCTTAAATAGCCCATTCTCAGGTGAGCGATTCCAGGGCCTCATGGCCCTCTTGTTTTACTTTTTCTCCGTAAGTACGAGTGCTAGGGGCTTTCAAATTTGGAATAGTTACATCTGATACCCTTCTTCAGATTGTATGCTGAAGATGTAGAGTGTGATCTTATTTTTGGGGTACAAAACATGTTTTTTGGTGGATTTTGAGAATTGGACATGTATAGTTTCTTCATTCTTTGTTCGATTGATTTCAAATTGTGCACACACATTTCATTATTTAAGTTCTTCAACATACTTTGCAGGTTTTAGGATCAAACATTTGGAAATATTTTTTTTTATATTTTTATTATATTTTTTTAACAATTGCGTTTAGCTCAACGTTAAAGTTTGGTTTTTTAGATCATCCAAGTCAAAGGCTAAAGGTGGTCTAGTCTGATCCCTTTGTTCGTCGCCAGTCATCGTTGATTTCATCCGTCATTTTAGCTTTAAACGACATCTTCTTATCCACTAAACAAATTTCAACCAAACTTCACAGGAATGTTCCTTTGGTGGTCTTCTTTTAAAATTATTCAAAGATTTAAATTCTATGTAGAACTTTGGTTGCTGTGGCATCAAAAAGGGGGGAAATGCCCAAACTTTAAAATTCTTCTTCTCTAAATCTACTACCTGTCTGATTCCAAGATAATTTGTTAGAAATGTTCCTTGAGTGACCCTCTACAAAAATTGTTAAAGTCATATTGATTAGTTGAAAAACATGGCAGCCAGATTGCATCAGAAAAGGTGCACTTTTGATGTTTGATACGAATGCTGAAAATATTTTTAATTCAAGTTAAATTGAACGAGTTTTCTAAGTTATATTCAAATAATCCAATTCACTTAAAAACCAGATAATTTAGAATGTGTATTAGACTAAGTGAGGCATGTATAATTCAACCGTACCGTTTTTGTTTGAGAAAAGAAATTTTGGAAAAAAAACCCACACAGGAACGTGATACTACAAATATCATCTCTATACAGTTCATATACTAAAAACATAATAACAAGGTGTGCAACACGATTTCATCCCCTTGCTCAATTCGGACAAGATTTTGGCGGAAAAACGCAGAAACTGACCTGGTCTCAGGTACAGACAGGTTCATAAATGATTTTTCTCATGATCCACCTTCCTGAAAAGTGTCTACCGACCATTTCGCTGGTGTACTTAAGCTTAATGTTCATTTACTGTGAACAAATTCAGTAGGCCTGACCTCCATGCTCTGACATCAGAAGATTCACTATTCCGCAGCGAATGACGATTTTAAACATGCTCCAAAAAAATATGTTTTGGACTTCTTTCGATAGCGTACAAAATAAAACAAATACAGTATTGTTTTTGGATAATATTTTTGCCGAAAAAAATAACCCGTATATTTTGCTGAATATATAGTGGAATATTCGCTGCGGAACCTTATTATTGTGACGATGGTGCATGGCGGTCAGGCCTACATATAAATATTCAAAATAACGGCTAATAAGCTCCAGTACAGTGTCATTATGGTTGTTTGAAACCTTTTGATGCTATGGTTATCATTTTTGGACCTATTTATACAAAAGAATATATGCCAACAACCCCTTTATATATTTGAAAATCTAGCCTGACTGGAAAGTGGGTTAAATCTTGTTGCACACCTTGTCTTTTTAGCTCACCAGAGCACGTAGTGCTCAAGGTGAGTTATTGTGATCGCCTTTTGTTCATTGTTCGTCGTCCGTCGTCAACATTTGCTTGTTACTACTCTAGAGGCAACATTTTGCATCCAATGTTTATGAAAGTTTATCAGAACATTATCTCCATCAACTCTAGGCCAAGTTCGAAACTGGGTCATGTGGGGGTCAAAAGCTAGGTCATTAGGTCAAATTTAAGGAAAATCTTGTTAACACTACTGAAGCCGCATTTTTGGCTTGAGCATGTTGAAACTTTGTCAGAATGTTTGTCTTAGTGATATCTAGGCCAAGTTTGAATATAGGTCATGTCGGGTCAAAAACTAGGTCACTAGGCCAAATTGGAAAAAAATCTTGTTAACACTCTAGAAGCCGCTTTTTTTGGCTTGAGCATGTTGAAACTTTGTCAGAATGTTTGTGTTAGTGATATCTAGGCCAAGTTCGAATATAGGTCATGTCGGATCAAAAACTCTAGAGCTAGGTCACTAGGCCAAATTGAAGGAAAATCTTGTTAACACTCTGGAAGCCACATTTTAAACTTGAGCATGCACTTTGTCAGAAAGTTTGTCTTGATGATATCTAGGCCAAGTTTGAATATGGGTCATGTTTTGTCAAAAACTAGGTCACTAGGCCAAATTTAAGGAAAATCTTGTTTACACTCTAGAAGCCACATTTCTGGCTTGAGCATGTTGAAACTATGTTGGAAAATTTGACTTAGTGAAATCTAGGTCAAGTTTGAATATGGGTCATGTCGGGTCAAAACCTAGGTCACAATGCCAAATTTAAGGAAAATCTTGTTAACACTCTGGAAGCCACATTTGAGCTTGAGCATGTTGAAACTTTGTCAGAATATCTGTCTAAGTAATAGCTAGGCCAAGTTCGAATATGAGTCATGTCAGGTCACTAGGCCAAATTTAAGGAAAATCTTGTTGACACTCTTGAAGCCGCATTTTAAACTTGAGCATGTTGAAACTTTATCAGAAAATTTGTCCTGATGATATCTATTGTAGGGGTGCAATATTTAAACTTGTCCATACTCCTGAAAGAAGCCGTGGAACTTCAATTTTGACGCACAGCACTGTCCTCGAATTATCCCCAACAGGCTCTCTTGAGGCTAGGCCAAAATAGTGCAGGGATAAGGTCCCTAGTATTGAGTGATTAATAGACGCTTTTTTGATTTATGCGTCTGTTTATCTCGGGGCTCATCCAGAAAAAACGTGCGAACTGCTTCAATGTGGACAATTAGAGAGTCCGAGGCTCGCCAGTGGGGTTTCGCATGGAGAGAATATGATGAGCAGTTTAGACTCCCGTCAGGCATTGAATCCGTCATCATGGTCTAAATTAAACGGAGATTTGTGGTGGCGGTGCATGCCAGCGAGCCCACAAACTCGGCCAGAAACACAAATACCGAAAGTCAATATATGCCATTTTTAGCTCTACTGGCCAAAGGCCAGAAGGGCTTATGTCGTGGCGATTTGTCCGTCGTCTGTGCGTGCGTCCGTCCGTCCGTCCGTAAACAATTTCTTGTTAACACAATACAGTCTTCACTTTTGTTTGTATCTCAACCAAACTAATACAGTAGTTAGATATCCATGAGAGCTCTATTCCTTTTGAAAACCAGCCAGATCCGCCCATGCATGACTGGATTATGGCCCTTGAAATGGTCAAAATTGCTATAAAAGAGCTTGTTAACACGATACAGTCTTCACTTTTGATTGTATCTCAACCAAACTTATACAGTAGTTAGATATCCATGAAAGCTTGGTTCCTTTCGAAAACCAGCCAGGTCCGCCTATGCAAGACTGGATTATAGCCTGTGAAATTGTCCAAATTGCTATAATTGAGCATGTGAACACAATAGAGGCTCCATTTACTATCTGATTTTCACCAAACTTAGATAGTGGTTAAATATTGATTAGAGCTTGGTAAACCAGCCAGATCTGCCAATGCAAGACTGGATTATGGCCCATGAAATTGTAAAAATTGCTATAATACAGCTTGTGAACACAAAATAGCCTCCATTTACTATCCGATCTTCACCATACATACATGCTCTGGATTGAAAATGACCAAAGAACCATACCAGTAAAGCATAGGCCCTCATGGGCCTCTTGTTTCAATGAGTCTACCTGCACGTGGCCGAACTGCCGTTTTCAACACTCGTGCGCCATATGCCTTTCTATTCAACCATCGCTTTCCCAAACCCCGCGGTTTCCCAAAAAAACGGGAACAAATAATAAATTAGCGGAAACGGCATGCGATTCACGGCTGACAAATAATCCTATAAATTAGAATTGCTTAACAAAATTCTTAAGATCTTGTAATAAAATGGAAGCAGATAACGTATTCAAATTTGAATTCAGCCGTCATTACGAAGGACCAAGAAAACCCGCTGGTAGAATGGCGGGCCCGTTCAACATAAAACCATAGGCTTAGTTCCTAAAAAAGCACCAGGCGATTTTCGGCTAATTCACCACTTATAATGCCCGGAGGGAGAGTCAATTAACGACGGAATAGCCCGCAAACATTCCTCAGAACAATACACAAGCTTCGACGCTGCAGAAAGTCATTGCGACATGCGTCTTCCGCCAATTGGCTAAGTCTATGGGGAAAAGCAGCCAGTTGCTTGGGAAGATTGTTGAGTGGAGTACTGGTGTGCGAAAACCAGGAAACATGTGTAGGTGAACTGGCCGCCGGATAAGACTGATACATTGTTGAAAATGGCGTTAAACCCCAATCAATCAATCAATCGACGCTGCAGTAGACATGATTCAATCCCTGGGGAAAAACTGCAAACTGTACAAAATGGATATAAAATGCCTTCCGCCTACTGCCTATCCATCCGGACAATTTTGAACTCCTCGGTCCGTTTTGAAAATCAATTATATTACGATAAGGCGCTTCCTTTTGGAGCAGCTACTAGCTGTAAGACTTTCGAAAGGTTTTCCTCGTTTCTCGAATTCTGCATTAGAGAGAGAACTTCGTCAAAAAACCTAATCCATTATTTAGACGATGTCTTAGCAGTGTTCTCGATAAGTTTTAAAGTAACAAGTTTTATTTTTGAAGTAGACGGTGGAGTAATAAATTGTCTGGTGGTCGAGTCGCGAAGCGACGAGGGGGAGAGTACGGGAGGGGTGTCCCCTCCCTTCAGGGGGGTTTGGGGGGTCCCCCCCGAGATTTTTTTTTTCTCGAGAATGCCGTTGGTGCATTCTTACGTCATTTTTCCAGGCATTTAAGGTCATATGTAAATAAAAAAACACATCAGACTTCTTTTTTTTTTTTTTAAACACTAAAATTCAAAGTCCGATTCGAGTCCAGAGTCGTCACTGTGACCATCATCAAAAGCCAGAGATTGAAGAGCATTGTGATACTCTTGATCACCACAGACTGGAGCTTGACCCACATGAACCAGGTTCTCCAGTTTGGCCTGTTCAATAAAAAATCACACACAAACATTGTTTTTACCGTTTCCATTAAATAATATCACTTTCGAAAGAAGTTATCATCCATTGTCTTGCATGTAAACAATTCCGTCAATTCTAATTTCTATCGCAAAATATTTCCAAAACATTTTACCTTTTGCCCAGAAATCGGATATTGTTCTCTGATTTGGCTCATCTGAAATCTTTAATTTCTTTTTCGGAGCCATTTCTACGAATCGATGCCAGAAAGTCGATTCATAACATTACGTATGTACAGGTTTGTGTGTGATGCTTTCTGACACCTCTACAGCAGACGACATTTGACTGTGCGGTGTAATGACGTGTGTAAAACTTGATCTAAAAATACACTACTCGATACGAAAATAGCCGAACACACTCCGAAGTATTGATCGTGCCTTTCCGCGTTCGATGTCGGGTGCATTCGTCATTTATCGTCAAATTGTGGAAATACTGCGCGTCGCATATGCGCAATGAATCGAAACATCCGGTAATGTTTACTTTCGATTTTGATTAGCGAAAAATATGCATTATTTATAAGATTTTCGTTATTTACGTTAAATTTTTTATTTTTTTAATGCAAAAAGTAGCCGGCGATAGATTCAAGAGTAGTAGGCGAAATCGCCGGCCGCCGGTGCTTCTGGAGAACACTGGTCTTAGGCGGCGCCAGAACGACACAAAGTTGCGAATCGCAGATATCTGCATTTCTGGCATGCATGTACAAACTTAATGTCCCCTTAGCAGAAGATAAGGCATAGGGCCCCTCCAAAGTCAAATTGGAAGCCCGGAAACCTCTTATTAAAGTAGAAGAGGTCATTAGCAAAATGACAATTCTGCTAGAGAAAAGAAGAACAACATTGAGAGATATGCAATCGTTAATAGGCTCACTTAATTTCTGCTGCCGTGCAATTCCGGCAGGTAGATCGTTCTGTCGTCGCCTGATAAATGCTACATGCGGCCTGAGTAGGTCTGGTCACCACCTGCATGTAACTAAGAACATTAAGAAAGACTTGGAAACGTAGCTTACCTTTTTCAAACAACATAATGGTATCTCGACACACATTGTTTTTCGGATAGTGCTGGAGGAGAAGGTTCGGGAATGGGAATTTAATACAAAGGCCACTGGTGCATGCACTGTTGGCCACAGGCCTGGCATTCTGAGGGGGGTAAGCAGGGACATCACAATTTTAGAGTTACATATGTCAATGCCATCAATGCATTCAATAAGTTCAGGGACAATTTCAAACTGAATCATTCTTGGCCAGTGGACCAAAAATACATCATTTGGTTCATCGCTTACTGCGTTGAAAAAGGATTAGAAGCGTCCACAATAAGGACGTAATCCACAGGCCTCAATTATTGGCATAAGATCAACTGCTGGCCCGAAATAAGCAGCATGTTTATCATAAAGAAAATGTTGGAAGGTTGCTCTCGCTTGCGTAGATCGGTCAATTTTAAATGCAGCGCTGAGCGAACTAAAGTTCGTTTGCTATAATCCATACGAAGTAGCGCTGTTCTGGGCTGCCTGGGTCCTGGCACATTTCGGCTTATTCCGAGTGAGCGAGTTGGTGGCAACTAGTAACCATGATCCGAATTCATATCTTCGACCCATAGACAAAAAATAGAAGCAGAAACGCAAAATCGGCACATTACGTTAATACAATCATAAACGAAATGACATGGCGTCGCTGTCGCTTACATCCTTCTGTAATAGTGTTAAACGAGTGTAGCTATCTGCGCGCAGCAGTACATTGGGCAGTGGTCGTGTGGGTGAATGTGCTTCAGCGCCTCGCTGGAATGCGTCTGCCTTCACGGCGGCGGCCATAGAGCGGAACGAGTTTGTTTAAATAGATTCGGACGACAACAGGTGCGACGTCATCCGCGCCGGCATTTTTCAGGGAGGACGGCGTCTCGAGATGTAGTTAGACTCAATTCGAGACGTGCTTTTCTAGATACTTTATAAAATAAATTGGGAAACATTTAAAGATACTCAAATTCGATAACCATTAATTCTCTGCTTGCTAGGAATCTTTTGAATTTTGGGGGATAAATTTCACAAGCCAGTGCAGAGCTCTAGATAAGCGTGCGTACTGCGTTTTCACGCATTGATTTTTAAAAAAAAACGCATTAAAATTTAAAACTGTGCGTATCGTCACGCATTTCAAAATCGCGATCCCGTATTGATTTCCAATTCAATGCGTAATCCATAGGAGTGCAACGATTCACGCTGTTGTAAGTCTAACAATCATTAGGAATTTAATGCATCGTACATTGAGTGAGAAAGAATGAAAGATAAACCTAGTACCTTTCTATAAATAACTCTCTCAAATACTATAGTATGTTGACCACGTGATCAGTGTACATTTTTTCCTAACTTGTAATCTCGCGAGACAGTTAATAGAAGAGAACTTCGTCCAATGGATGCGTGAAATAACACCATGTGACATTTTCACGTGACATTTATTTGCCGCTCTTTCTTGAAGCCGTAGTAAATATTTCCTTATTTGGAAATCTACTACGAGGCAAAATGTAATAATTTTCATTGACCATCGATGATATGACGCAATATATTATAAGGGGATGAATGCACCGGTATTCCCGGTCAGTTTAACGCTTATAGAGATATAAACAGTGAGATACGTCGAGAAAATGTCTTTTATACTTTAATTATATATTCCAATCGAATATTCGTTAATCGAGAGGGTAATATCCGAACCGAAAGTTACCTGAATCGTTGCAGCCCTAGTAATCCGCTCTTTAGACTTTTCTGCGTTTTACACATGTCCCGTTCTATGTATTCAAACGCTTTACATTTAAAAATGGCGTCCAAAAAGAAGACAATTAAATCTGGACGACTTAAAAAGGATTCTGCGGCGGATACCCCGTCATTGTTTTCTTTTTTTCCTCGCAGAGAAAATCCCAACGAGGGTTATATATTTTCAAAACAAATCGTCGGAAGAAATCATCGATTCAGTCGTGGAAAGTTCGCAAGAAACCAAAAAAAAGAAACACACTGCCAGCGTTGTCACGGAAAAAACGGTAAATTCCTGGTTACGAAGTTTCCCTTGGCTAATCGTAAACAATGAGGGAACTGAGAAAACCTTAAAATGTAAAACATGTATAGAGAAAAAAGTGTGTTCACCATGGGCAGGAGAAGGTTCTCATAACTTCCAACGAAACAGTGTGGAAAGGCATAATAAATCGGCAGAGCATAAACAGGCTGAAAGAGAACTGTTAAATGACAAAAAAACTCAGCAGATTAACACATGTGATCAATATGAAACTGAAGATGTAAAAGAACCACAGGTAGTAACTGATGATGACATTAAATTGTTCAAAACTGTGTTCTATGCCTGTAAAGAAGAGCTTCCTTCTGATAAAATCAATAGTTTGATTGATTTGCAGAATATTAATGGAGCGCATATCAAATACAAGAACTTAAGCTATGCTACTGTCAATGAAATACAATCTTGTATTTCTAGTGTTCTTGAAAGAGACCTTGTAGAAGAAATTAAACAGTCTGAAACTTACGCTGTGATGATAGATGAAAGCACAGACCTGTCAATTCATAAACACCTTGCGATTTGTGTTCGATACGTTAAAAACGGTGAAGCGGTCACCAGGTTCCTTGCTAATGTAGCAGTTGTAAATGGAAAAGCTCATACTATTGTCACCCACCTTGTAGAATGTTTCACAGAGCTTGGACTTGATCTAACAAAAATGGTATCTCTTGCTACCGATGGGGCCTCAACAATGACTGGAAAACATACTGGAGTGGGTGTGCAGATGAAATCCAAGTATTCACCCTTCTCAGTACAGACCCACTGCATAGCACATCGGTTAAACCTGGCTGTTAGTGACTCTATCAAGAAGTAAGAAGTGCTCAAGAAATTCAGAACTAACTTTAATTCACTCTACTACTTCATGAGTGGGTCAAGTAATCGTGTTGAGAAGCTAAAGGAAGTTCAAAAGATATTTGGTGAACCTGAACTCACAGTTAAGGAGCCACACAGTGTGAGATGGCTAGGGCTAAAGAATGCTGTGGAAGCTGTGTTTCAAAGTTACAGCTCTGTGATTGCTACATTGGCCCACTTTACTGAAGATAAGTCACAAGCAGCAGCTAAAGGACTTTTAAAGTACTTCTCGGAATACAAAACTGTACTGCTTGTTTCCTTCATGCTAGATGTACATGAAGTTTTGGCCATACTTTCGAAGGAACTGCAGAAAAGAGACTTAGTTTTCAGTGAGATACAGCCATTAATGGAAGGAACTTTGTCAAAGATAAAATCATTAGAAACAACACATGGTGATGCTGAGAAATCTATGAGAGACTGTCTAGAGATCAAAGAAGAAGATGGAACCCAACATGCCTTTCTAGAAGGGGAAAAGCTCAAAAGATATTCTGTCAACATTGAATCAGAACTATCTAGCTTAAAAACAACCTATATTTCTAACCTCAGAAAGAATATTGAGAGTAGATTTAAGAAAGAAGACAGTGAAATATTCAAAGACTTTTGTCTTCTGTTGGAACCCAGTGTTGTT
The DNA here is from genome assembly GCA_031761405.1 of Serripes groenlandicus. NCBI lineage: Eukaryota > Metazoa > Mollusca > Bivalvia > Cardiida > Cardiidae > Serripes > Serripes groenlandicus. The sequence goes on from JASEVX010000005.1 coordinate 27,722,598, forward strand.
AATACAGTTACTGATGAGGTAAGTGGGGTTGCCCTCACAGCTTTAGGGTCATTATACAGTGAAAAAGAGGTGGCAGTAGTTTATGGAAATCTAGAAGAAGGCACTGCAGAAGATAAGAAAATAGTGGATAAGTTGATAGATGAACAAAAGCTGGAGAAAGAATGGCCAATTCTAAAAGGTATGATATCTGGATCATACAAAGATCTAACAACACAACTACTTTGTAAGAGAGTAATTAAGTTACATGGTAACATGATGCCAGAATTTTCAAAGCTTTGCAATATAGCCTTATGCATATCTGTCACTAGTGTGGAATGTGAACGTAGTTTTAGTGCACAGAATAGAATCAAATCTAAATACAGATGCTCACTAAAAGCTGAAAATCTACAATACCTTTTGAACATTCAAATGAATAGTGCAGATTTGTTAAACTATGACCCTGTGAAAGCTGTACGTCTTTGGATTACCAAGAAGAAACGAAGGAAGGGTAGATTGTGTCAAGCTTATAAGCCAAGGCCCAAGAAGGCTAAGAAATCATGCACTTAAGCAAATAACATTTTAGTTTACTGTTCAAAGTTCAAGTTCTTTATGTGGCACAGGTAGTGCACAGTTACTGTTTAAAACTTATTAGCACAGGAAGTGCATACACATTTTTACAAGATTCAATTCATATTTCAAGATAGAAGGATCTGAAATAAATAAAACTTTAAATCAGTCACAGTAGTTACATGGATATACATACCCTTTGGATACCCTTAGCCATTTGAAGTAAGTTACAAGTACAAGTTTTGATATAAAATACAGTTATCATTATGCGACCATATATTTTTTAATTTTTCAGCATTCAATTTGAAACAAGAGGCCCATGAGGGCCTATGCTCTACTGGTATGGTTCTTTGGTCATTTTCAATCCAGAGCATGTATGTATGGTGAAGATCGGATAGTAAATGGAGGCTCTTTTGTGTTCACAAGCTGTATTATAGCAATTTTTACAATTTCATGGGCCATAATCCAGTCTTGCATGGGCGGATCTAGCTGGTTTTCAAAAGGAACCAAGCTCTCATCAATATTTAACTACTATCTAAGTTTGGTGAAGATCAGATAGTAAATGGAGCCTCTATTGTGTTCACATGCTCAATTATAGCAATTTGGACAATTTCAAGGGCCATAATCCAGTCTTGCATGGGCGGATCTGGCTGGTTTACGAAAGGAATCGAGCTCTCATGGATATCTTACTACTGTATAAGTTTGGTTGAGATACAATCAAAAGTGAAGACTGTATCATGTTAACAAGCTCTTTTATAGCAATTTTGACCATTTCAAGGGCCATAATCCAGTCATGCATGGGCAGATCTGGCTGGTTTTCGAAAGGAACCGAGCTCTCATGGATATCTAACTACTATATAAGTTTGGTTCAGATACAATCAAACGTGAAGACTGTATCGTGTTAACAAGCTCTTTTATAGCAATTTTGACCATTTCAAGGGCCATAATCCAGTCATGCATGGGCGGATCTGGCTGGTTTTCGAAAGGAACCGAGCTCTCATAGATATCTAACTACTGTATAAGTTTGGTTGAGATACAATCAAAAGTGAAGACTGTATCGTGTTAACAAGCTCTTTTATAGCAATTTGGACCATTTCAAGGGCCATAATCCAGTCATGCATGGGCAGATCTGGCTGGTTTTCGAAAGGAACCGAGCTCTCATGGATATCTAACTACTATATAAGTTTGGTTCAGATACAATCAAACGTGAAGACTGTATCGTGTTAACAAGCTCTTTTATAGCAATTTTGACCATTTCAAGGGCCATAATCCAGTCATGCATGGGCGGATCTGGCTGGTTTTCGAAAGGAACCGAGCTCTCATAGATATCTAACTACTGTATAAGTTTGGTTGAGATACAATCAAAAGTGAAGACTGTATCGTGTTAACAAGCTCTTTTATAGCAATTTTGACCATTTCAAGGGCCATAATCCAGTCATGCATGGGCGGATCTGGCTGGTTTTCGAAAGGAACCGAGCTCTCATAGATATCTAACTACTGTATAAGTTTGGTTGAGATACAATCAAAAGTGAAGACTGTATCGTGTTAACAAGAAATTGTTTACGGACGCACGCACGCACGCACGACGGACAAATCGCCACGACATAAGCCCTTCTGGCCTTTGGCCAGTAGAGCTTAAAATCCGCATTGAATTCAAAATCAGGGGGTGAAGGACCCCCTGAAATAAAAGCTTATCTAGAGCACTGCAGTGTAAAATTGACTGTGGCGTAAAAATTCTAATCGGGGTTTAAAAAGCAGCACCAATTGCCGTAGTAGTTGCAAAGTTTAATTGGGCCACAAATGTTTTCATAATGTGTGCATCGAGTCCACCAGGAGCCAAGCATTTGAAGTGTGTGTTAAAAACCAATAAGGTTGTATTTCGGCGGCGAGGCCCGGCCGCAGTAGGGTCCTCTATGGCTCATGTCCTACATACTGTAAATCTCCGTCCCTACCGTGATCTTATCGCCACTACTTTACTATATTGCCTGTGAGTGTTCAAATAGTACGATATGCAACTCTGGTAAAAATTATATTTCTGAAATTGATTTCCTTGTTGTTCTTTCTTGAGTCATAAAATAATACCATATATAGAGGCTATTTATAGTAACACGGTCTTGTGTGGGGGTTTTCCATAACGAAAACAATACCGGCATTAAAACCAGAGAGACTATTTTGTAGTAGCTTAACACGGTCTTGTGTGGGTTCTTTCCAAACTTTCTCGGATGAAAACTCCGACGCCTGTGCCATTTTTTTTCTCTTGATCTGACAAGGAAATGTCCCTTTAGTGTTTGTCCTCATACTGTTTCTTTTTTTCTTTAATACAAGAGAGGCTGTCCCCATAGTGATATACAAAAACTATTTTTTTGTTCCTTCACATCCTTTGAGTATTTTAACCCGTTGCATCATATATCCACCTCTTTAGCTCTCCTGAGCAGGAAATGTGGCTTTTAATGATTTAAACAAAAATTAAATTTTAGACAGTATTGATTAAAGGTAAGGATGACAGGATAAAAGTTGTTTCCCTGGTTTTCAGTTTTGCTCTGTTATCTTGTCTGTTGATAAATTGTCATGGTTTTGGCGTCACCGCCATCATTGTGGCTTAGCAAGTACATGTCTTAGAGGTAGCACATTCTAACCTTACGCTCTTGTTCACTATTACATGGGCCATGCTTGTGTATATTGTATGACCCTTTGCATGCTGTAAATAGGAAAAACAGATTAGCATTGAGACATTACCATGCAGGGCTGAATCTTGAGTAAATGTTGTTTGATTGCATGGTAGTAATCAAATGATGTCATGCATTTTGAATCCATTTGTTTTGTTTTTCAGACAAAAAGAAAGATAGTGTTCAAACTGTGTCATCAAACAGATTGGGAAAACATGATTACACAAAAAAAACATACTTGTTTATTCTGTGGAAAACTGGACTTTAAAATGACCAGACACTTATGCACCCGGCATAAAAATGAAAGGGAAATTGCTACACTCCCATCAGTCTCAAAAATAAACACTCGGAACCATACCATAAGAGAGAAGCAGCGTTGGACACATTAAGAAATCAGGGAGATTTTATGTATAATATAAAGCAACTGCGTTTTTTCAAAAGGAGGGCCCTTAATAATTGCCAGGCGACCAGTTCCATGTCAACACTCTGCCAGTGACTACCTCCCATGCCAGCACTGTTTAAAGTTTTACGTCAAATCAGAATTATGGCGACATGCAAGAAGATGCAAATTTGCACCAAATCCCGTTTTGTCTGATAAACCAGAGAAACAATGTCAGGAAAAGAGTCACATAAAAGCTTCAAAGTCATTGTTTTATGGAGCTGGTGTCTTTGACCAAGAAAGATCAAACACCAATTCAGAATTCTACCGCTATGTCATAGATATTATGGCAAGTGATGAAACAGGCACAACCGTGAGGAAAGATCCAAGTATCAAGCTTGCTGAACAAGTTCTATATGGCAGACTGGGCAAGCAAAGAGCATCCGAGATTAGGTACAGATTAAGGTTGTTAGGAAGACTTAAATGTGAATTAATGCCAGATACTCTTGTTCGCAATGCTAATAATCTTGACACTTACATCAAACCAGATAAATTTAATTCAATGGTAGAAGGTGTTAAACAATTAGTGAAGGTGAGTGATGAAAGAAGTTTGAATGGCGTTATTATGTTTGATAAGCCAGAAACAGCTAAAAAGGTAGGACAGCTCGTGAAAAAAATGGCAGAGCTGAAGCAAGGAGAGTCGATAAAGGACAAATACCATGATAAGAGGCAAGATGCTATAGATTTTCTCATGTTATATAATACAAAATGGAAGGATGACACCGGCAGCATTGCAAGTCAGTCTACAAAAGAGAGGCGTTTTTAACAAAAAGGATATGTTACCAATAACCCAAGACCTTGTCAAATTGCAGAACTTCTGTGACCGCATGATAAAGGAATATTCAGAAACCCTTTTGAAGAACAAGTGCTATCAATTCTGGAGAAAACTAGCCAATATAACATTATGTAAAGTTCAGTTGTTCAACTTTAGAAGGGGAAATGAATGCTTGAAGATGCTGAAGATAAAATACGACAAAAGTGCCGACAGGAGACAGTGTAATGAAGAAATCTTTAAGTGCTTAGATAAAGTTGAGAGGGAGCTAGCAAAAAGGTATATAACTTTCTTATACCCGACAATGTTTGCTAAGAACGAATATTGCATCAATGTACAGTATGTGGGGCCATGTTTTTGGAGTTATGACAACAGTATAGCCTACAAACATATTGCACACTGTTGTAATATTTTTTTTATTGTTCACCTTTAAAGAAACAAAATTGTCTATAAACAATCAATTGTTAACCCTTTCCCTAATAATCAATTTTATTTTTTTTTTCTTCAGAGATGTCTGTTACAAAAGTTGTAAATTTACCCTTTCCCTCATATAGATGCTTTCTGATGCCTCTGCAGCAGACGACTTTTTGAAAACATAGCGACAAAAGAAGAAATTGCTCAAAACAAGCAATTTCTCCTTTTGCCACAATGTTTTCCACTTTAAGTCATAGGTTATCCATTCAATTATAGAGATTTTCCATTATTTGACAAATACGTTTAAATTCGTCTGCTGCAGAATTGTTGTATAAGGGAAAGGGTTAAAGACCAATTGAAATACAATTTTTAGCTCGACTATTCGAGGAATATGGTGAGCTATTACAGTCATCCCAAACCAAAATGAATGCTTGCAGCAAGCTTGCGACAAGCTTCTGCAGGCTTTTTAAGATGTCTGCAAGTTTGTTGCAAGCTTGCTCAAGCATGCAAGCATTTTCAAGTCAAATTCTGCAAGCTTGCTTTATTAGTCGCAAGCATGCCCAAGCTTTTTGGTTGTTTTGGACATGGAAAATTTCACTTACAAGTCTGGACAGAAAAAAGTGGAAATATTCCAAGTCCACAATATATGAAAAAGTTAATAAAAATCATTGCTTGAAGATCTCTATTAAATACATTAAACAATATCTACATACACATATATACAAACAATGCATAATTATAATTCAGATTGGAACCCTAGTTAACTGAACAATGTCAACAAATGCATTTGTTGAAAGAAACACATAATATAACTGGTATTCACCTCATGCGTGATCAGATCTATGAATTTGACCCTCTTAATTATTACTAAATTAGTTTAATCACTCTCTATAAGATTTGGCCTTAGTGAAACACATACTTTCTCAACTGTTTCATCTGTAAAGGTTATAAATACACCAAGACCTATAATCATATCTAAAGATACTGCTGTATAGTCATTAGTTAAAATGCCAGTTAAAATTTGATCAAGTTTTGCTTGCACTAAATCTGTATTGTCTTTTGTAAAAACGCATACACCATCACACTTGATTTTCTTCAACACTGCTAGATAGACAGGAGAGCAAAAACAACTTGTAACAGATGAACAATAACACAGTGGATAGACCTTTACATAGAACATAATCTGTCCACTAAATCTTTCACCATTTACAATATAAATTACTGTACATGAATTCCTGGAAAATGTATTATATTTTTCACTGTGATACACAGTTCCATTTAACATAACTCTATAAAACATATCGAAGTCACCCAATGCAAAATGTGTAGACTGACCAATGACTTCTGTGAACTTGATATCGAGTTTCTTGAGATGTTTAGCACCAATAACATATGCACTGTTACATATTTTCTCTCCAAGCTTATAATGATAATTCATTGAATTTAACTTTGTATAGAAATAAATGTCCAACAGGAGTTTCAGGTTTAATTTTTGATGCAAAAGCTGGCAGCTATAGCATGGTTGACACTGTATTAGCAATTTGAATAACAGGATTTTGAGTTCCATGAAATAATTTGATAAGATTACCATTCATACTTTCAAATGAAAAACATGAATAAACCCAAAGAGGTCCTAGCTGTTCCACTGTATCATGCAAATGAAGAAGTTGGTGTAGGTTTGCTGACAGGTAATGCTGAAAAATGTTCTGCTTTAATATTCCAAACAGCACTGGAACTGAGTAATGGAAAAGCCATGCTCTACACTCTGAAGCCTTCCAGTACTTTGACTGTTCCTTAATGTCTCTTGGGTGGCTGGCGTTTAATGTAATACGGAGGTTTTATTGAAGACAGTCTTTGATCTGCTACATTAACAAGGGGTGATACAGAGAAAGGTTGGCTGGAAAACTTTGAATCAAACCACAATTGTAGTAACCGCCGTACAAGTCCAAGAAGAACAGAATGCATGTAATCAATTGCTGTTCCGTTTATAATATCAGAACAACAATTAGCCCACCATGAAGGTCCTTTTACACCAAAGATATGCTTTGAAGATGCAAATGCTTCTTCACCATGTTGAACAAACTCATTATGGTTTCTTTTTGGCTCATCAATTAAATCATTGAATGGAAACACCTGTGTATGTCCTTTACCAGTTTTCACCACTTCTCCTTCTTGTTTACATTTAGGGCATCCATATTTTCCATTAAATTGAGTCATATTCATTACCATACATTTTGCAGGTAAATCACATGTTCCACATAACAGCATGCCTTTTACTTTAATAATTGAGAAGCAATGCTTACAGTTTATTTCATATCCAATATCCCTAAATTTGTTAAGGCTGTCATGAAATGGTTGCAGGAAGCATGGCATTGATGGTTTTGATTTTCCAAACCACAGGCCAGCGAACAATATGTTTTCTTGTTTAAACCTTTCCTGGGCTGGTAGTTCATTTATTGATAGAAATAGAGGCCATATACTAACTTTTGATGATTTAAAAAGTGGCACACCATCTGTGTACCACATCAAAGAAATGTTATCGTAAGAATCCAAAAAGCCACCGGTTGCTGTATAAGTTTTGTATAATTTCCCATCATAAATGTCTTCAATATTGTTTGCTTCTTTCTTTTTTCTTGAAAATCTGTGCCTCAGTTTGAGATGGAAGTCTGTTCTTTGAAACAACTGCTGTATTTGAAACAGTAATGGAATTTCAACAAAGTAGGAAACATTACTCTTTATACTCAGATCACTTTTACAAACTGAGCATTCATTCTTCGAATCATCCATTAAAAATTCACATTTACAGCAAAACTTATGGAACACTAGAGGAGATTTCAGAGCACTGAAATAAGACCTAAATCTGTATAACGATAAGTGCAGGAAATTGGTGCTGACACAATGCAATGAGATAAGAGTAAGTAAATCAGATAAACACTCTCCAGTCAGATTGTGTCTCATTGCAAAAGTTAATATTAAAATAGCACTTTCAGCAATTGAAATAGGAGCACCTTTATACAATGGATCAGAGCTGCTCTCTTTTGGACTGTCACTACTTTCATTTTTCTCAAAACTTTCACCTGCATCGTCATTTACTGCAAAATCTTCTTCGACATCAAACCACACAGAATTTTCATTTGATTGATACCAATCAACATTCACTTCATCTTCATCTTCATGGTTGTGTTCATCTTCAACAGATGTCCTGAACAAATAGAACAAAGGTACTGTATTAAGTCGGTGAAAAAGAGTGGCATGATGGCCCTGATATCGCTCACCTGAGTCAGCTGACTGAATAATATCAGATTTCATTGAGTATTTAAGGTTTTTACCTAGGTTGACCTGGTTACCTAGTCAGACAGACGAACATACTGACTGACAAATTTTAAAAATTATATATTTATGGTCTTTTGTGTTATGTTTCACAATAATAGGACATTAGTTTGATTTAAACTTGCTTGACCAAAAACTTTAAACTGAGAAGAATGAACACAGACAAACGGACAGCTAGACAAACAGAGAGTCCAATTAGTCCAATTAGACATACATTTTTAAACAATGGTATGTTGATGTAATTTTGTGTGAAGTTTCATTAAGATATGACACAAACTTCACTAAAAACTACCTTGACCAAATACATTAACCTGAATGGAATGGACAGTCACAAACAGATAGATGAATGGCCGGACGAACGGAGGGTCGCGACCTCAAATTGACACAACTTTTTAATTGTTTAAACAATGACATGTTGAAGGTCATTTGTGTAAAGTTTCATCATGATAGGACATCAGCTTCACTAAAAACTTTCTTGACCAAAAAGGTTAACCTGAGCGGGACGGACGGAAAATCTACATGCCTCTCATACTTCATGCCGGGGCATAAAACGAAATTCAATTTACTAACATTAATAATCAAATGTTGGTAATGAATAAAATATAACAAGATCATATAAGGAAAACACAAATTCTTACGTTTCTGGCACAGTGTACTGTGTTGGGATATCGAAATCGTCGCTATCATTAGCACCAGGTGTTTCATTTGGTGATGACTGAGGTCGATTCTCAACAGTCTGTTTTCCGAGTTTCTGAGGATTGTGTCAATTTCCTTTTTTTCATGCGCCATTGTGTTGTTCGTGGTGCATTTTGGAAAGGCTCGTCATCTTGCAGATACTTTTTATAAGTTGTTTTTGGTTTTGCTGTTTTCATCGTCGAGTAAAATCTTTACGCAGATCGTTGTTGTTTTTTTCCGGAAATGGATTCGATTTCATAAAAATGGAATAGTCTACTATATGATCATTATTGTTCCAGGCATACTTGGATATTTAATTAAACTGTCTTAAATTATTTGAAGTTAAGCTACTCGTCAAATAACGTATGTTATTTAAAAAATATATAGACAATCAATACACGAAACGAGTGCAAGAAGTTCTTATTAAGAGCAGTAAATAGATACATGTTGTTCCCTACTAAAAGACACAATTGGACTATTCCGTAATGTACATGTACATCTTCGGAATATCCGGAAGTTCACGGAAGATTCACTTATTCCGAAGAATTAATATTTGGTTATATTTTAATTTTTTCGCTTACTCGAACATCAATAAAAGCGTATTTTATAATGCCTTATTGTAAATTAAGTTTTAATTACGCGTTTCAATGATCATTTTAGTATTTCGATGTATATAAAAAAGAAATCCGGAAATTAACGAGTTATTTTTAAAGGTCGGAACTTCGCGGAACTTGTCGATGACCAGCATCTGGGATACCCCAGCATCTGCAGCAACGATTGGTTAATCTGCTTATCAGGGAATTCCAGCATTCAAAAAAGAAAGGCGGCCATTATCACACGATTATACACACGAGGAAAATTGTATTTTAGTTATTTCAATATGAATACAGTATACTGTTGGTTTGATTGGGATGATTACATGACAACTGTTAATACCATCAACATAATCAAAGAGCCACGGAAGCCATGGATGGAATATACAATAGGAGAGAGGGTTCTCGCAAAGTTGCCTCAGTTTGGCCTATGGAATGGCGTCATTGTTGAAATAAGTGGTGAGTCGAATAAATTATAAATGTTCGGGTTGCAAACCAGCATGTTATTTTTCTGTATGAAAATTTAATCATAATTAACGCACGATCTCTTCTACGGAAACCTTTAAAAGAGCAGCTGTTAAAAGCTTTTTCAAATTGTTATTTCAAAATTTACAAAAATCAACAGTTTTTAAAATTGTTTTTGTATTGATTTTATTCTAGTGACTGTCTATACAATAATATATATATACATCTAAATAATTCTGAAAGTGTAGGAAGCAAGGATATATGTCAGGAATTCGTTGATGGCAAATTTTTGACTTCTTCTGTTTTTAGAGTGTTTAAATGAAGGCTATCTGGTAATGAGTGATGATAAAAAGGAATTTGGTTGCTATTCGTTATGCCACCTTGAACACATCATTTGTAGCTACCTGGATGCTGTGTAGAGTATACAGCAGACTATAAAGTCTGCGTCTTAATATAGAAAAACTCTTTATTGGACAAATGGTTAAATATGATCGAATACCGTATACATTTCATTTCCGAACGTTTATTTAAACTCAAAGAAGCTATAAATAACGTCAGAAAATAAAATTTCAATAATCCTTCATTGTCGACGGTACTACTTTTTAAATGAGTTGTCTGTTCGACTCTAATTTTGTCCATGAGTTGTCGTCGCATCCGAATAAAGGTGTGGGCTTAACCGAAAAAGGGTCCGGTCGGGTTAATTAATTTACTGTTAGCAGTTAAATAGCTTCTGCCTAATTAGAACAACAATGCCGAGTGGTAATAGTCAATCTGGACCGGATACAACTATGTGGTATGGAATTTGGAAACTGTTTTGATCTAGGGGAAACTTGATGTAAGTTAAAAGTTGATTTGAAATATCATTTATCCTGTATTTTAACATAATTAATTCTTTTTGCATTTTAGAATCAAAGAAAGACTTGTTACAGAAAATGGCTGCCAGACAAAAAACATCTGTTCTTGCTAATGATATTCAAAAAGTTGACAAAAGTAGTGGTAAGATCTGTGAAATCATTTAAGTTTATATAACTAAATTAATTGAAGTGGAGGAAACTGACCTCAAATGCCCATCTACGCATATTTATGACCTGTGTGGGTACATGTGTAGATCCACCAAACTTATGCAAGCCAACTGGATAAATTCTTACATGAAATTGTTTGCCACCAATGAGACTCGAACCTGCGGGGAGTTGTCGGAAACCACAAGCCCAATTTTAAAGTAACCTGTTTTACGAATCGTTTATCAAACAAAATTTCTAATCAGGGGCAGATACATGTTGTTGGTTTTTTTTCTCAGGGAAAAGAGGGGGGGGGCAGCTCTAAATTTTGATTTATTTTCTCAGGGGTGGGGGTTTTGTGGAGTCCAAAGTTTATCCGTTTTCAATGTACAAAAGAAGATTTGACTATATTTTCAAAATTCCAGGGGTGTTGTATATATACAGTCATTGTCATTTTGTATCATTAACAGGATCTGAACCGCAGAAAACAAACAAACGTAAAGTAACTGCATATGCTAAAACAAAGGATGATGCTTCTGATAGTGACTCTGGAAGTGAAAATGATGATGATGATGATAAAGGTAAAGATGATGAAAGTGTTTTGCATTTACTCGCTTCTGATTGGTCGATTTTTCGGACTTGTATAACTCAAAAACGACTAGTGATAGATAGAGACTTGAAACTTAGTACATGTGTTTCTTATCAAGTAGTACTACTTTCTCAAGTGTATTAGCACATGACCGAATACTCGTTTCTAATTGGTCGATTTTTCGGACTTGTATAATTAAATAACGTCAAGTGATCGAGACTTGAAACTTAGTACATGTGTTTCTAATCAAGTAGTACTAATTTCTCAAGTGTATTAGCACATGACCGAATACTCGTTTCTAATTGGTCGATTTTTCGGACTTGTATAATTAAATAACGACAAGTGATAGAGACTTGAAACTTAGTACATGTTTTTAGATCACCTAGAGCCAAAGGCTCAAGGTGAGCTATTCTGATCACTGTGTCCGTCGTCCGTCGTCTGTCGTCCGTCGTTAACTTTTAGCTTTAAACATCATCTCCTCCTGAACCGCAAGAACAATTTCCACCAAACATCACAGGAATGTTTCTTTGGTGGTCCTCTTTCAAAATTATTCAAAGATTTAAATTCCATTGAGAACTTTGGTTGCTGCGGCATCAGAAAGGGGACAAAATGTCCAAACTTTAAAAATCTTCTCCTCCGAATCTGCCTGTCAGATTCAAATATAATTTGGTAGAAATGTTCCTTGGGTGACCCTCTATAAAAATTGTTCAAGCCATACTGATTGGTCGAAAAACATGGTAGTCAGGCGGCATCAAAAAAGGGGCAAAATGACAATACTTTAATAAAGCATCCTTATAAAAGTGCTTGTCTGATTTAAAGATAGTTTTGTAGAAATGTTCTTTCATTGATCATCTACATACTTTGTCAAGCCATATTGATTTGTTGAAAGGCATAGCAACCAAGCAGCATCAGAAAAGGAGTAATTAAACTTTTTGCTTCAAATGACATATGGTTATTAGATTTATGGTCTAAGGGAGGTAACACTTGGCAGAGTATTATGCAAGGGCAATCTCCTTCGCAGAGTTGTCGTTCCTTACACTCACCATACATGTATCAAAACATGAGTAAAACGACCAAACTTTAAAATCCTTTTCCTCCATAATCTGCTTGTCAGACTCCAAGATAATTCAGTAGAAAGAATCCTTAAATGCCCCTCTAAAAAAACTGTTTAAGCCATATTGGTTTATATTAAAAACAGATCAAGAAAGGTGCAAAATGACAAAAACTTAATAATTCAATTCTAATTGAAGTTCTTGTTAGATTTCAAGATATAAATGACCTTTACTTATAAGGGCTATTCCAGTTGAACATATGTCCCACCCCAGGACGGCAAAATAAAAAAATTCTGTAGGGGGAAGGTCTTTTTCTTAATTTGCTACTGTAGGGGGTGGTGAAAAGTCCAATTTCGCTTCTAAAGGGGGGCATCATTTTCTTTTTTGCCTCTGTCCGTATCTGCTCATTTATATTGACTGCAGAGATTCAGAATCAGATTGGTGTCGGGCATCGGAAATATGACATCGCTAGAGTTAATCTCCGCGAAGCCAACTGAAAAATATCATGTGCAGTAGACGCATTTTGATTCATAATAAACAAAAAGCGTTTTGTCGAGTTACGTACGCGCTTCATAGCAGTTACAATGCATTAAAGTATACTACATGTAAAGCGTCTAATGATCATTGATGTAAAACTTGATTTCATTGGCTGGCTCATTAAATATCAGCCAATCGTAGGGCCTCTTTTAAGAACCCGGATTAAACCCTTTCAAAATGTCGGAACGAAAACATTTTCGACAATCGCTTTTTTTTTCGGAAAGATAACGCGTCGACAAGCATTAAAACGGAAAAAATAATCAAAATTCAGCCGATTAAGAACAAATGCCCAACTCCTCAATAAGTACTGTACCTGATTTGCCTGTCAAATCGTCTAGAGCGTTTCAAAATTTCTGGCTGAGCATATTTCAATGCAGAAAAACGGCTACAATTTGTGCACACAACATATAAATCAAAGCGCTGAAGGCACTAAATTTGTTTGGGTACATAAAACTGTCCAAACATTTGCCTTTGCATAGATGTGTGATTTATAAACTATGCATTGTTTATAAATATTACAACTTCGAGTAAAAGAATTAATGACCCATCCGTAAAAATTAAATGCCATTTTAGTTGTCTATAAAAATAAATCATGAGACATACATGTGAATATTATATTTAATTTCCAAGTTTCAAAAGACATGTAAAACAAATGGATAACCATTATGGCCCCGACTCACTCATTTAAGTTACAAAAAAACAACTCAATTGACCAAGGGTTTTCTAAAATATTACCCGAAAGCTTCCTGCTTAACAAGAGATTTTTCAAGTTTTCACTATAGCCATATAAGGCCAAATAGCCCTGCCCCCTGGCGGCCATGTTTTTCGACCAATCAACATGGCTTGGAGGAATCTGATAGATGGTTTCCCAATGAACATTTCTACAAAAAGAATTGAAAATTGGCCAAACACTTTCGGAGGAGAAGATTTTTCAAGTTTTTACTATAGCCATTTTAGGCAAAAAAGCCCCGCACGCTGGCGGCCATGTTGTTCGACCAATCAACTTGGCTGGAAGGAATCTGATAGAGGGTCACCCTTGGAACATTTCTACAAAATTATTTGAAAATCGGTCTCACACTTTTGGAGGAGAAGATTTTTTTGAGTTTACACTATAGCCATATAAGGCAAAAAAGCCCCGCTCCCTGGCGGCCAAGGAACACTTCTTTAAAATAATTTGAAAATCTGCCAACCAGTTTGGTAGAAGAAAATTTTTAAAGTTATAGTTTTATTTTCGTTGCCATTGAAACCATAATTCTGCATGAATCACAAACATTTGAAGGAATTCTGGTGAGGTCAATGAGAGGATGCTTTCTGTGAAGTTTCATCCCAATTGACCCACTCGTTACTGAGTAGAAGATGTTGACGGACGACAGACGCCGGATAAAAGGAGATCACAATAACTAACTTTCAGCACTTCGTGCTCAGGTGAGCTAAAAAAGAAACATCTATCCAAATGAAAGAATAATTGAAATCATGTAGAAAATATTGTGGAAAAAGGCAGTACTAATATTTATATGAGCACTTTAAAAGAAACATGCTTCAGACTTCAGAGGCTTTTTAATATTCATTTGCATTATAAAAGGATTAAATGCTCTAGAGAAAACCAATACCTGTGCCGTCCCCATTTTACTCTACAGTATACACCTAAGCTGGCCGCTGTTTCCTTTAAAGTGTGTTTAAGCTTGCCAAATCAATTAAGGATGCGTGACCATACACTGTTAATTACCATTGTGTACGAGTGTCATTCCAAACAAATTATAAATGTAACCCCTTTTCCCAATAAACCTATCATATACATTTATGTATTTGTAACTTGCCGGGATGTGTCGATACCGTCATGGTACAATGTGATATATGCACAAATTGGTTTCACAAATCTTGTGTTAATGCACCTGTGGATATTTCGACAACAGGTGCGGACTTTAATTGTAACTTTTGTTAATTATTTGGCTATTATAATGATAAGATATGTGATTAAATTGGCAACATTTAAGTTTTTAACTTATAACAGCCTTCAAATACAAATTTGGTTTATACGACGGTAAAGAAAGGTTATGGGAATTAAGAAATTGTTTAAATAAGCAAATTCTCCTTTTCCCACAATGTTTTCAATATATGTTGCTTTTTACTGTTTACACAGCAAGAAAAAAACATTTAACTTATTTGTTATAGATTAGTATTATTGTTGTATATATATATAATTACTAGAAACAAATTAAGATTAAAAGTGTTGTATATATATATATACTTATTGTTTATTTGTTACTTAAATTGTTCTGCCCCTTCCAAGTACCCTACAGAATAGAATGTTGCATGGATCATTTGCCCCGTAGTATGGCACATGGAAAACTGTTGAAAGTTACAAAGTAGAAAATGAAGAGGCCAAACAATAACTAGAACCCATGACTCTTCAATCGATTGTAAAGGAGAGGATATAATTGAAGCAAAACCTATGGCTAGTTACTAGCAACCTATTCTATTCTTGCAATGTTTTCAAATTTCGTCCGCTGCAGATGCGTCAAAAGACATTTACTTGTCGGAAAATCAATCCATCAATTCGCGTTATTGATATCTATAGATATGATATAAAGAGGAAAGTCGTTAAAACACTTTACAAAGAGATTCCATTTCAGCATGATCTCGATTTTTGGTGTAATCTATATCACTGATAAAAGCAATCAAACACATTATATATTTACAAAGAAAACCCAGGATATGATCATATGTAACAAATTATACACATTTGCCCATCTTTAATTAAACATTTTTTACAACAAATCATAGTGCCGCAGATTTGCTCTATATTCTATAGCGTCCGCATTTTCCCTCTATATTGCATTTGTCCGCATTTTCCCTCTATAATGTATTTGTCCGCAGATCGCGTCCGCACTTTAGACCCTCCCCCCATGGCGTTGTATTTATAAATAGAATTCGACGATCACGATTTCTCTGCAAATATGTTACTCTCATTTTAAATGCATTTTATGACGCACATATTTGCTTTTTTAACTCTTTATGCTATATTTATATGGCCGACAAGGCACAAAGAAAATATTTTCAATTCTGTTTTTATCTACATTTTCAATGCGTGATTGAAAATTGAAATACCGTATCTGGAGCTTAAATCGGAAATAGTTCTCCCTGTAGCAGTTCACTCATTGAGATTTATAAATCTCTCCGCGTTCATGTTTTAAAATACAATGTTTCATTTTATTTCCAAATTCTCTTTGAGTATAAGAACCACATAAGAAAACAAAGACGATATAAATATATCATTATTTCAAATATCGTGATACATTTGAAAAGTAAGAGCAAGTATTGAGTACTACTTTCACGCGTATGAAATTTAGAGAATTTTCGATAAGACGTATGGCTTCAGAATTTCAGCTATCACTAAATTTGTTTGTTCCAAACAAATAAAAATGCATTGACAGACGGGACTTCCTATTTTCGGACCAGTACATTAAAGAGGCACGCAGACAGCAAAAACCATAAGGCCTCTGTGATTTGTGCAAATCTGCTGCCAAACTTTGAACAAGTTGTGATAAAGGCCAGCAGCGAAAATGAAAAGGCCATAATTTACAAGACACTCAAAAGGTTTTTTGGTCTTAAAAAAAGAAGAGAATCCCCCACATCATAAATATACAAGCCTACTTGAATTTTTAAACATTTTAGACTGTCCAGGTATATCACCTGTCACATAGTGGAAATGCTTCATTTTCCTCTGAAACCACAGTCAATTAGATGACTTTTTCTCTTCCCTCTTTACTTATGTTTAAATTTAGTTTAAAGAGAAAATTACAATAATTCACTCCAGCTTAACACTAAATAAGTTTAAAATACAAGCTAGACAGTCACCTGAAGAAGACTTTTGAAAACATTGTGGAAAAGAATAAATTGCTCATTTCTCCTTTTGCCACAATGTTTTCTTAACCTGTAAGTATATTAACTGTAATTCTAAAAGGTTTTCAATATTGTTGCAGATTTTTAATAGGTGTTCATCAGTAAGTGTAAGTTTGGAAAGCGCATCTTAAAGTGGCCTTTCTGGGTTTGAATTTTTAGCTCACCTGAGCTTTGCTCAAGGCAAGTTATTGTGATCGCCTTTTGTCCGGCAACTTTTTCTCCTCAGTAACCAGTGGGTCAATTGGGCTGAAACTTCACAGAAAGCATCCTCCCAATGGCCTCACCAGAATTCCTTCAAATTTTTGGGATCCATGCAGAATTCTGGTTTCCATGGCAACGAAATGAAAAAAACTTCAAAATTCTTCTTCTGCCAAACTGGTTGACAGATTTTCAAATCATTTTTTAGAAATGTTCCTTGGGTGACCCTCTATCAGATTCCTTGAAGCTGTGTTGATTGGTCAAAAAACATGGCCGCCAGGGGGGCGGGGCTATTTTGACTTATATGACTAAGGTGAAAACTTAAAAAATCTTCTTCTCCAAAAATGTCTGGCCGATTTTCAAATAATTTTGTAGAAATGTTCCTTGGGTGACCCTCTATCATTTAACTCTAATTTGACTTATATGGCTATAGTGAAAACTTTAAAAATCTTCTCCTCCAAAGGTGTCAGGCCGATTTTTATACGACCGTTTCTTAAAAACGGTACGTATTATGGTATGGTAATACATGTCCGTCCCTCCGTCCGTTCGGGTTTACCACACTTTTTTCCTACATACTTTGAGCTATTGAGCTGAAATTTTGTATAAAGCTTTGTAGTGATGTGTCACAGATCAAGTTCATATTTCCTGGGATTTCGTCAATTTTTGAATGAGTTATGCCCTTTTTGGACTTAGAATATTTGTAAAGAAGTTCCTGACGGGCGTATTTTGTACCGCGGTAATCTTGTTTAATAATTTTGTAGAAATGTTCCTTGGGTGACCCTCCATCAGATATCTTGAAGCCATTTTGATTGGTCATAAAAAAATGGCCTCCAGGGAGCGGAGCTATTTTGCCTTATATGGATATAGTGGACCTTAAAAAATCTTCTCCTCCGAAAGTGTCTGATCTATTTTCAAAAGATTTACTAGAAATGTTCCTAGGGTGACCCTCTTAGATTTTTTCAAGCCAAGCCAAGGTAGGAAACTACCAGGGGGCAGGGCTTATATTGCTATAGTAAAAAAAGGAAAAATCTGGTGAGCGATCCAGGGCCATCATGGCCCTCTTGTTTAAGTTAAGGACAAAATGGCCTGGTTTTTTTTTTACATTTAGGACAGCTGTCTTAAAAGACCGAGTTGCAATCTGAATCACTGTGACAGACAGACTGCCCGATGAAGAAAAACCGCTTTGTTTTAACCACATAATATATTTCTCAAACGTAGTGTACAGAATTCGTTTGAAGACAAATTTTCGAGATACGATCAAAACGGTATGGTACTGAAAATCGGAAAAAAGTTATTTTGTTTAATTGTTGAATAAAGCTATTTGTGACCATACATTTGTTCATCTGACTGTCGACTGGGGCATCTGTGTTCCATGGACACATTTTCTTGTTCAAATTTAATTTGAAATATCTTAATGAAGGCCTTTGTGGCGTGGTTGGTAATATGCTAGGTTAGTAACCTGAAGGTTCCGAGTTCGAGGCCTCCGCCTCCGATTTATATGAGGAAACTGTCAGTTGTTTGGGTTTGGCTTAGTAATGGGTCTTCCAGGAACAGAGGGTATGGATAACTGACTGCCTTTAAATGACCGAAGATGTTGAAAATCAGTCTTAAACCTCAATACAAATTAATGTGTATTTTAATTCCTGTCAGAATCAACATCTTTACTTACGATGCAAGAGCAGAAACTTACTGTTGGACCATGAATACACTTATAGTAAGTCCTAATCAGAAGTCCGACAAAACTGCTATTGAGGGTTGAAATTTGCAACAAAAAATATAAACTTCTGAAGGGGGTCCGAATTTGCTCAGAAAATATTCTAAAGGGGGTTCTTTTCTAGTCAAATAAACTTCTGAAGGGGGTTGGTCAATTTTGAAAGTGCCTTCCTGGGGTGGGACATATGTTTTACTGGAATAGCCCTAAGCTGTTTCTTGAGAAGTGTTCACTCCTTGAAGTTCTAATTGCACTCCTTGATCTTTTTCCCAGATATTTCTACTAATTTACTATCAATCAGGTGATCGATTTAGGGTCATCTTGGCCCTCTTGTTCTAATCAAGTAGTACTACTTTCTCAAGTGTATTAGCGCATGACCGAATACTCTGGGCCACTTTATTGCAAAGTTATCTGCTAAAACCTAAAAATGTTCCGATTTCGATGAAATTTGGTTTTCAAGTAGATATAGGTGTGGCGAGTTCATTTCCGATATCAAAATTTTATCCCGTGGTGGCCATTTTTTATTCAAAATGGCCGCCAAAACCTAAAAATGCCCCGATTTTGATGAAATTTGGTTTTCAAGTAAATATAGGTGTGGCGAGTTCATTCCCGGTATCGAAATTTTATCCCATGGCAACAATTTGCTGGTTTTGGGGATATGATGTGACTTGCTTGCAATCACAAACAGTACTTGTTTTTATTGGGTTTGCTATAAAATCAAATAGATATTAAATACTCTGCTTCTCAATTGATCTGCAAACGATATAACACACTATTTATAAATCAGTCGGCAAACGATTGATGAACTGTGACCTTTGATTTTAAATATATTTTTTTATCTATATTTGTTAAATCTAGGTAAAAAAAAGCCAACAAAAAAAAAGGTGGTCAGCAAGAAGATGACTTGTAAGGAGACAGCAAGTCGTGAAGTTGAGAAAAAGAAGAAGAAGCTTGAAGATGCCATGAAAATTGATGCTAAAACTAGACAGTTGGAAGCCATCATTTTAGAAAGACGGCAGAAAGATGTCTCCAAAGAAAACCTCATGCCAACTACAAATTTACAGCCAGTAATCCAACCCATTCAATCAGATGTATAACCCATTCAGCCAGATGTACAACCCATTCAGACTTTAGTTCAACAATCACCACATTCACATATCCCACCAGCACAAGACACCAGTTCTGTAGACTACACAACAGAACACCAGACTTCACCATATTGGCCTAGAAACCATTATGATAGTCCTTACAGTGCCTTTCACAGGTATTCATTTTTAAAACAACTATTCACATGTAACAAGTATATTATTTACATATAGTTGTATATTTCAATATGCAAATAATATACTTGTTATATGTGAATAGTTATTTACATATAGTTGTATATTTCAAGCCAAGCCTCGGTAGCGACGCGGGCTGTCAATCCAGTGGTTGTGAGTTTGAATCCCAGCTTGGCCAACATTCTTTCCGACGTTTGACAAAAATCATTGTGACCTGCGTCATCCGTCTTTCACCAATGGGTTGTTTAACAGTCTTTGTGGAAAAGCAGCCAGTTGCTTGGAAAAAAGAAACACATGAGTAGGTGAACTGGTCGCCGTGATATGACTGAAAAATTGTTGAAAAATGGCTTTTAACCCGAATCAACCATGTATATTTCAAGGGGTGCAAGTTGTTCTATCACTTTGATTGACTGGATTGCAGTCTATAAATTGATGATGTCCCTGTCTGTTCATCCATCCATCTGTCCATCACATCCACACTTTGGTTAAGTTTCATGTTTAAGCAAATTTCAGCAATGACAAAGAGCACATTAATGAAATTTAGCCTGCAGGTTACCATTAACAAGTACTTTGAATTCCATGATAACTGTTGACCTTGCAGTTGTTGTTTATTTCAAGGTCAAACTATTTTTGGCTTTGCTTCTTTGAGAGAAAAAAACGACAGTTGGCGTACAGTAAAGGTTTTTATGTTTAGTTCAGATTTTTGGTTGTTTTCAAAGTGGCGATAAGCTGAGCGTCTGTGCTATTTGTGGTGCTCTTGTTTTGTTAAGCTTGACGGATCAATTGCCAAAAATAAATTATTTGCAATCCAGCCATAATGTATTCAGTGGTGTCTTCTCCCTTTTCCTATTCAATATTTTATAATATTTTAAGAACTTAAGCTAGTATACTCGATAATTATATTATAGTTCTTATAAACATCTACTTAAAAATAAATAAGATTCTAAGTTAATTTATAGATGTATTACAGTATTTATCTATTGCTTTAATCAATCATGTTTTGTGAACTTTGACCAAGACCTGTGACATTTGTTACATGGTAAAAAATATGCTTACTTTGTGATGTAAAACTATGATAACATTTTAGCAAGCTATATTGAAGTCTCTAATGTTTGACATGTTTAGATATCCATGTTATTATATTATAACAGGTATTCCTATGTTGGGGACATAATGTCAACTCAACATCTACACACCTCAGCCATGCCAACACATGATTTTCATATGTTGGGTTCGCAAAAAGACACCCAAGAGCAATGTGCCAGGCTTGAGCTGGAAAATGAGAAACTTAACCAGGAGAATAAAGATCTGAGGAAAGAAAATGAGGATCTTAGAATGCAGCTCCAGGAGACTCGGCAAGGGCAGCCTGATGGTAATATTTATAATTGTTTTGAAAGTTATTTTATTTATTTCGGATTTAGCCATTCTTTAATATGCAGTTTACAGAATACAAAAAGCACTATGACCAACAACTAAGCAACGAATAGTACTATACAATTATGGACTTTTCAGCTGTTATACATGATATGCACCAAAAAAATCATTATTGACCGAGGCGATAGCCGAGGTCAATAATGATTTTTTGGTACATATCAACATCATGTATAACAGCTGAAAAGCCCATAACTGTTTTATTGTATAACCCTCAATTTATCATATCGTTTTGATATTGATCAACTTAAAAGAAAACAGCGGACCACTCAAGGAACATTTCTGTTGTATGTTGTATTTCTGTCTCATGATAACAGTACGTTTATGACATGATAACAGTCTAAAACGCGCGTCTAAAATGTTGGTAATGCACGTGCATGACGTCATTTAAAATAAATTACGTCACCGGAATGACCACTCGGAAAATTCCGTAGCGTACGGATAAAGGCGAAGGATATTAATAGGCGGCTCGTGGGATTCCCCGGTCTTCCCCTGTTACTATTTATAAAACTGGTCAATATCAGAAAAAAACGGTCAATATCGCTAGATATTTTTTCTAAAAAAATACTTTTTAGCCAATGAAAAGGCGTCTATTTATAGGTTATATAATAATATAGGTTATTGACCCTGAACTGTGAAATCATCGTTGGACCGAGGTCTTCGGTTGACGTTGCCGAGCTTTTGAACCAGGTCAAACGAGGATTTCACAGTACCGGGTCAATAACCATTTTATTGAGTATACACTGGATTTTTTTTATATATATAGATTTGATAAATCTGCTTCCGAAATCGAAACAAACTTTGTTTACATGTGTAGTAATTTTGTTAAAAATGCCGTTTGGAAAGTTGAATTATAACGGTGACTTTTTTTTTGTTAAAGGACATCATGCACGTGCATAACCAACATTTTAGACGTGCGTTTTAGACTGTTATCCGGTCAAGAATGTACTGTTAGCATGAGACCGTAAGAAATTGTCCATGATCGGTATATGAGAATTTAACATTTCAAAGTCACTTGAGGAATATTAATGTTATTTATGTCAGCTATGTTTGTTTACATATAATAGTAGTCCCTAGCATGTTAATTATGCATCATTTTTGCACACCCTTATCTACGGTCATGTTCGAAAAATCATGACCACTTTCTGCAATGCAAAATGAACGGGACAATATGAAAGTATGCAATAAAGCTGAATCATTAATGTCATCATTCTATGCTCAATGTTGTCGCTTAAGGGCGAGCATAAAAATGACCATTCATGTGTGTGTCTATGTTGTCTGAACTCGACAAAAGTACTAAAGGGTTTCCAATAACATTTGAAACATGAAAGCTGGTTAATTGTAGAAGCTCATATCAAAAGAAACATTATTTCAATAATTGACAGATTTATCTCCCCTTTCATATATATGCTTGTCTGAAGCTACACTTTCATACGCTTGTAGATTGGATGCAAAATGTAGCCTGTAGAGTGTTAACAAGCTGAAATGTTGACGACGGCCGGACTCCGGACAAAATGTGATCACAATAGCTCACCTTGCACTTCGTGCATAGGTGAGCTAAAAAACTAATTACGTCTTTGACCATTTTTGATTAAATTTCATCAGTCTTTGGATGTCTTTAATAATTGATATCAAAACTAGTCCTCTTTATTTTTCAGATATTGTTACCCCAAAGAAGGTGGAATTTTTGAAACAGCTAGTTTTATCATTTGAGGTAATTATGGTTATAACTGGTTGTTTGTAATGGGTGATCTGAATTTCCACTGCACTTGCCTTAAAGGTATTCTGTATCGAGTATCAGAAAATACATATCTATGGAGTAAAGAGTTAAAAAACTCGGTTTTAATCAAATAAATATATTTTTCTCACTTATTTGCTTATTTATCCATAAATGCATTGAAAAAAATATGGTCGGTAACATTTAGTATTCCTATACATGTGACAAAAAGAACTTTATGCCGTTTAAGTAATTTTGAAAATTATATCCTTTTATTTAAGAAAAAAGCTCAATCAACAAGACGAAAGTTGCTTCAGCCAACACCATTGAGACTAACTTACAGCACTCCATCCACCCCAAACAGATTTGTAGTAGAAGAGGCTGAAGCAGAGGTGGTTGTGCTGCCAAGTTCTTCTGGGGATATGGATGAACCATCTGATGTTTCATATGGTCAAAGAACGTGTCACTGGGAAGAGTGTGTTACGGTAATTTTAAAGCAGATACACCTCAATAATTTAAGCTATCATTATGTAAATATTTATTTGTAACTTTAATAATGTTTCTTTAGCCTTTGGTAGACTTGAGTGGTTATTTGAAGAAATCCAATTAAAATAAGGGTTGCCTTATTGAGAAAGCTTACAATTTAGATGCGATATATTGTTATATTATATACTGAATGATAAAATATAGAGATTTCCCAACTTGAGAAAACCTATAACATGCTTTTTGTCTACTGAGCAATATCGCCTAGTGTGCGATATAGCTCACTAGCCGGATTTTCGAAAACTACTTTTTTTAAATCTCTTTTAAGCTCCGTTTTCACTACTTAACACTTTATTTCCATGATGAACTGTTAAATAATCCACAATTGCACTTTTAAATCCGCAAATAAGAGCTTGAATCTACATGACACAAGTTTATTTCAATCAATGTACACATTGTCGGTGATGTCACGTGTATATATATATATATATATAGTGACGTCACTGCAAAACTGGCGGATTACGTCAATCAGATCTCTCCACTTCTGAGCTAAAGATAAATAATAAACATTGTTTTCATGATTTGTGAATTAAATCCCTCGTGAAAGAGATTCTTGCATATAAAACTTGTGCGCACTCGTTTTTATATCGCAAGAATCTCTTCCACTTGGGATTTAAATACCGTATCATGAAAATAATGTTAATTAAACTCTATATATCAGGGTAGTTTGATCCGATTTGAAATTTGTCCATGTTCAAAAAGGATATTGTTTAAACAAAAATGTACAATTAGAGTTTGTATGTTCATTTGAAACCATTATAAAATTATTTTCCTTTTTTGCAGAGTTCAGGTGTGAGGAAAGTGCGTCTTGTTCCTGAGCTGGAAGTTTATGTTAGCCAGGCGCAGCTTTCCCAAGTACAGCACTTGGGGGGAAGCAATCCCAGGAAAATGACTATAGCATTGATGGACATTTTGTTCACCAGGGAACAGTTGTCCATGTCAAGTGCCAAGGGGTCGAAGAAGGCACACAATGCCAAAATTGACACTGCAAGTGCCCCCTTCAGCAGCTCTTGCCATTAAGCAGTTTGTTTTAATACATTTCAAGAGGAGTGATGGGACACCCTGTTTAGAAGATTCCGTGTTTAATGGGGTAATGAACAGCAAGTGTGCCACTGCTAGAAGGGCTTTTAATAAAGACAAATAAGTTGAAATTCAGAAAATTGTGTTGCCTTGCTGTTTAGTATTTATTATGTTTCATCCTTTAGCTTCAGGAGGAAGTTTGACAATGAGAAAGCAATTTCTTCTTCTGTCACTATGTTTTTAAAAAGCTGTCTGCTGCAGAGGCGTCAGAAAGCGTCTATATGACGGAAAGGGTTAACTTGTGTTTCAACTGATAAGTGCAAGTTCGCGCAAGTTCGCACAAGCTTGCCAGTTTAATGAATCACAAGTTCGCGCAAGCTTGCAAGGTTAATTAACCACAAGCTTGCAAGGTTAATTAACCGCAAGCTTTTTTATCAGTTGTAAGCTTGCGCAAGCTTGCTGCAATGTTCTAATTCTGAGCTTACGGCAAGCTTTTCCTGCAAGCTTGCTGCAAGCATTAATAAAAGCTTGCAGTTTTGGTTTGGGATGTTGGCGTTTTGTTGCAACTTTTGTTAAAGTTTTGCAGGCAAGGCTTTTTCTCACGAACCACAGATGCTATTGCTTTGAAACTTCACACACTAAATGACCTTGCAGGAAAAGTCCCAAAAATCTATATCCGATTTTGACACAATTATGCTCCTTTTTTTACTTGGAAACTTTATACAACCTTTCCCAACCATCACACCTATAAAAACAATCAAGTATGATAACTCGATCCAGCATATAATGCAAATGTTGGCCCTTTTTATACGACCGTTTTTTAAAAACGGTATGGTATGGTCATGTCCCTCCCTCCGTACATACTTTGAGCTATTGAGCTGAAATTTTGTATAAGGCTTTATAGTGATGTGTCACAGATCAAGTTCATATTTCCTGGGATTTCGTCAATTTTTGAATGAGTTATGCCCCTTTTTGGACTTAGAATATTTGTTTTCCGCACTTTTTTTCTACATGCTTTGATGTATTGAGCTGAAATTTTGTATATGGCTTTGTAATCATGAGTTACAGATCAAGTTCACAATTCCTCGGATTTCGTCAATTTTTGAAGGAGTTATGCCCCTTTTTGAACTTAGAATATTGGTTTTCCGCACTTTTTTCTTACATACTTTGAGCTATTGACCTGAAATTGTGTATTAGGCTTTGTAGTGATGTGTCACAGATCAAGTTCATATTTCCTGGGATTTCGTCAATTTTTGAATGAGTTATGCCCCTTTTTGGACTTAGATTATTTGTTTTCCACACTTTTTTAGCTCTACTGGCCAAAGGCCAGAAGGGCTTATATCGTGGCGATTTGTCCGTCGTCCGTCCGTCCGTAAACAATTTCTTGTTAACACAATACAGTCTTCAACCAAACTTATACAGTAGTTAGATATCCATGAGAGCTCGGTTCCTTTCGAAAACCAGCCAGATCCGCTTATGCATGACTGGATTATGGCCCTTGAAATGGTCAAAATTGCTATAAAAGAGCTTGTTAACACGATACAGTCTTCACTTTTGATTGTATCTCAACCAAACTTATACAGTAGTTAGATATCCATGAGAGCTTGGTTCCTTTCGAAAACCAGCCAGATCCGCCCATGCAAGACTGGATTATGGCCCTTGAAATTGTCCAAATTGCTATAATTGAGCATGTGAACACAATAGAGGCTCCATTTACTATCTGATCTTCACCAAACTTAGATAGTAGTTAAATACTGATTAGAGCTTGGTTCCTTTTGAAAACCAGCCAGATCCGCCAATGCAAGACTGGATTATGGCCCATGAAATTGTAAAAATTGCTATAATACAGCTTGTGAAAACAAAAGAGCCTCCATTTACTATCCGATCTTCACCATACATACATGCTCTGGATTGAAAATGACCAAAGAACCATACCAGTAGAGCATAGGCCCTCATGGGCCTCTTGTTTCTACATGCTTTGATGTATTGAGCTGAAATTTTGTATATGGCTTTGTAATCCTGAGTTACAGATCAAGTTCACATTTCCTCGGATTTCGTCAATTTTTGAATGAGTTATGTCCCTTTTTGGACTTAGAGTATTGGTTTTCCGCACTTTTTTCTTACATACTTTGTGAAATTGTGTATTAGGCTTTGTAGTGATGTGTCACAGATCAAGTTCATATTTCCTGGGATTTCGTCAATTCTTGAATGAGTTATGCTTCTTTTTGGACTTAGAATATTTCGAGGGCTTGGCGTGAAACGGTTGTAACTCAAATTGGTATTTTTGTAACAAGGTTAATCACCTCGCCATAAAGTCTTTATAAGCATTAAATCATTTTTCCTGGTAAACAATGGAAATTTATGTGCCATTGCTCGTTCTGAGCCATTAAATTTGCATTGTTTACAAAGGGGTCAAAATTACCCTTAAACCGAGGTTTTCAAAATAGGGTTTTAGTTACAACCGTTTCACGCCAAGCCCTCGATTTGTTTTCCGCACTTTTTTTCTACATGCTTTGATGTATTGAGCTGAAATTATGTATATGGCTTTGTAATCAAGTGTCACAAATCAAGTTCACATTTCCTCGAATTTCGTCAATGTTTGAATGAGTTATGCCCCTTTTTGGACTTAGAATATTGGTTTTCCGCACTTTTTTCCTACATACTTTGAGCTATTGACCTGAAATTTTGTATATGGCTTTGTAATCATGTGTCACAGATCAAGTTCACATTTCCTCGGATTTCGTCAATTTTTGAATGAGTTATGCCCCTTTTTGGACTTAGAATATTTGTCAATTTCTGCATGAGTTATGCATTTTTCATAGTTACCCATTATTCTTTAACAACTTATTCCTGAACGACTTTATTAACTTTTTACAAACAAACAATATATCAAAACAAAGAGGAAACTTACAAAGAAATTCCTGACGGGCGTATTATGTACCGTTTGCGGTACTCTTGTTTGACTTGGAAATTCTGGTTAAAGTTTTGCGTGCAACTACATTAAGAGTCCATACCTCAGTATTTACTTGATGCATTGCATTGAAATTTTATAAAACTCTTCCCAACTATCCCACCTATATAAAAAATCAAGTTTCATACCTCAGTATTTACTTGATGCATTGCATTGAAATTTTTATAAAACTCTTCCCAACTATCCCACCTATATAAAAAATCAAGTTTGATAACTCTTTCCAGCGTACAATGCAAATTATGGCCCTTTTTGTGTCACCTGCGTAGCATGGAAGGCACGTAGGGATTACTTTTTTTTTGTCCGGCGTCTGTCTGTCGTCACACTTTTTCATCACGTTTTCAAATAACTTATTTTCTACTCAAAGGATTGGATTGAAACTTCTGACAAATGTTTATATCAATCTTTGTGATGGGTTCACAAAAGGGGGATAATCCAAATATTTTTATATCTGACAAGGCCCCGGCAGGTGACATACATGCTCCAGGGAGCACTCCATTCTAGTTTTACTTAGAAATTCTGTTTTGCATGCTATTATGGATGTATCTCAGTAACCACTTTTAATATTGACTTGAAACTTTATACATGTCTTCAGGGGTGTCAGACAGTCAAGTTAGATAACTCTTGTATGAATTTAGTACAAATTATGGCTCTTGTTTGACTTTGAAAATTTGGTTAAAGTTTTACATACATGGTACTATCATGCACCTATCTCAGTAACCAAGTGACTCAGGGATTGATTTGAAACTTCAAAAAAGTCTTTAAAGGTATCAAACAATCAAGTCAGGTAGATCCTGACTGTATTTATTATAATTTATGGCCCTTGTTGAAGGTAGAACTTTTGGTTAAAGTTTTGCATGCAAGGCCTTTTCACACAAACAGCAAATGATATTCAAACAAGACTTATCCAACTTGATTTATAGTATTATACTTTCAAGCCACTATTTCAGTAACAACTGTTGACTATAATATCAAATGGCCAAATAGTCGAGCATGCTGTCTTGCGGACAGCTCTTGTAAGCTCTACTAGCCAAAGACCAGAAGAGCTTATGTCATGGCCATTTGTCCGCCGTGCGTGCGTCCGTAAACAATTTCTTGTTAACACGATACAGTCTTCACTTTTGATTGTATCTCAATGAAACTTATACAGTAGTTAGATATCCATGAGAGCTCGGTTCCTTTCTTAAACCAGATCTGCCCATGCATGACTCGATTATGGCTCTTGAAATTGTCAAAATTGCTATAATAGAGCTTGTTAACACAATAGAGCCTTCACGATCCATGCCAGTAGAGCATAGGCCCTCATTGGCCTCTTGTCATATTTATAGAGTTGAAAAGATTGTGAGAATTCTTTTCATAATGTTTTCAAAAGTCATCTGATGTGGATGCATCAAATGTTATTGATACATGAGAGATAAACCAAGAACACTTTTATACCAAATATGGAACTAAACATTTGTCCGCTACACATAATTACTTGGTTTTCCAGATATCGGTTTACTTGAAAACAGTGGTGTCTTGTTGATCTTGTCTCCAAAAGACCTGATATCTTGACATCCAGAAAAAAATGGGAATAGGGTTTTAACTCATCAACACATTTTCAGACTTAACTTGCAAATAATCTTTAGCTCAGTCTATGAATGTGATGTTAGTTTTAAGATTGGATTTCAAGTTATCCAAACATTTTCATGGGAAACAATGGGCTGAGAAACATTATATATACCACTCGGCTGTATATAATTGTTTGCATCAAACGACATCAACATACATATCATTATGTGAGGCATACATGTTTATAGTGAGTTTCATACCTTCATCAATATTGTGCCCAAGGGGCATGCATCTTGACAGAGGTTCTTAGAAAAAAACTTGAACAATCTTAATCTTGCTGATCTTTGGTGCATTGAAACTTCATACACTTTTTTTCACCATCAAGATAGAATAGTCATATTCTAGCCAATGTGCATTACTCTATCATTAGAGTTACATTGTCAACAGATGAACATCTGCAAACACATACCATGCTCTTGTTTATTTACAGAATGGACCTTGTAGAAATTATGGGAAAAAAGAATAGAAAGGTTCCTGTACTTCTGACCCCTTCCATTAGAGAAGCCTTGGACCTTTTAAATCACACAAGAAATTATGTTGGAATATCAGAAAGCAACCCTTATCTTTTTGCTAAGGTATTAGTTTTCTTGCAGATTCAGATTTGGTTGTTCCGTTAAGGTAGTGACGACCCCATTAGAGCAGTATTGTAACATTTTATCATTTAAGTATTCTTAAATTAACTTTCCCTGATAGACAGTTTTGAGTCATCTTCTTCAAACAAGTTGGCATAAAAGTTATCAAAGCTTGATAAATGGCAATAATTTTTTTATATAGAGTTGAAAACATTGGGGATAAAACGTGGAATTGCTCATTTCAAACAATTTCACTGTTTCTTGCAATGTTTTCAATTGCCACCTTCTGCATAAGGTGTCCAAAGTCTTCTACCTGGGGAAAAGGGTTCAATGACTGTAAATGGCAACTCTCTAATGAGCTTTGAAAACATTTTGAACTGCATCTTTATTGGGAAAAAAAGGAATTTCTTCACCAAAGTTACAGAATACACTTAACAACTTGAAGATATCTAAACAGATAACTAGTTCTCAGGTTGATTTTTGTGTTGCCTTGCATAGACAGGGTTATACTTAGGGATCACTTCTCAGTTGTCTGTCATCTTTTATTTTTCTCATACTGTCCCCATGAAACGTCACACATTTATTAAAGGTCATACCAATGTCCATCAAGAACTCATAGATTTAACCCTCAGGGATATTGTAAGTGATCATTTTATCTTTATATTGTGTGGTTATTGTACTTTATAATCATTAAAATCAAACTCCTGTTTTCAGCATGATGTAAACTATATAAGAGGATCAGACGCGTTGAATGCTGTATTAGAGATGGTGCCTGACCTATAGTTACCAGAGAACATACGGTTTCCCAAAATGAGGAAATACCTAGCTACCGTTGTTCAGGTTTGTATTTCAGTGACGGTGTATGAAATATCGAGACAACTTGTAGAAATGTTTCAGTTGTTCTTTTTGTGTCCAAAAGTAGGTCTTAATGCTTAGCAAAAAGCATTAATTAAATTGCAATATTGTCAAACGTCAATGAGTTTAATTGTTTTGTATACCTCATATGCAAAACAATTAAACTCATTTAGCTTTGAGATTGAATTCCATAACAGATTTTAGCAACTCATAGTATTTATTTATAATACAACCAGTCAACCACACAGGAAAATTTCTTTGAAGATCATCCCTCAGTTTCCCACAAGGATTTTGATTTGTAAAAACACATGGAGGTTAGTGGGTAGGGTAATTGTAAGATTTTTCCTTGCAAAGTTCTAGGTCACTCAGGTGAGTGATTCAGGGCCATCATGACCTTATTGTTTGTTATATTTCTCTTATGGACCCTGATTAGAATGACACGTGTCTGTTAGTGTTATTGGTATTGTCTGAAAGAGATGAAGTTAATTGGGTGATCATTGCATGGGGTTTGATGAAAAAAATCAGTTTAGTGTTATGTAATATGTATTATTTGACTCAAACATTGTAAAGTGATACAGGGGTCCCTAATCACTGTACTCTATGATTTGTAGGTAGAAAAAATTGTGAAAACCTTATAAAACACATAGCATGATTTTACTAGGTGGTCAACTGTAACATGCAATGTCTGATGTACAATGAAGGTGCTTTTTCCATTCCCAACATTATTGAAAAGTATAACGTTTAATTGAAATTTTAAATAATTTCCTGACATTTAATTTTCTGTTTTTGTCTATTTAAAGATATACAGACTAAGTGAGATAGAACTGCAGGAGCTAGCCCGTCATCTTGGCCATGAACTCTCTGTTCACAGACAGTACTACAGACTGCAAGCTGATGTGATTGAGCTAGCCAAAATCTCGAAGATGCTGTTACCTGTGGAAGCAGGCCAGGTTCATCAGTTTGCTGGCAAGTCAATAGACGACATAGATATAGAAAATAAGAGATTTTTTATAGCATAACAGTGTAAAATTGTGCAGCATTCATTTTGTATGTGTCTTGGCCTAGTGAAGCAGAGTTGTAGGCCTTGATTCAGTAAAATCATTCAAGAGCTTAGAAAGTTTTAAATATTCAATTCATGGCATGCTGTATTAGCCTTGTGATGAAAAGTGCATTTTTAGCTTGTCTGGGTTTATTTGGTATAAGACTAGGTATTGCTATAGCCCTGATGTCGTCAACATTGTTGAGCAAATAACATTTGTTATGGTTTCAACATTTCTCAAGTTACATGTTCATAACTACCAGGGCTATTTTCTGGCTTAGTGGTGTAACTCTACTGTGCATTTCTACAGAGTTATGGTTCTTTTAAGACAGGCATTTTACAGTAATGGCTCTCAACAGATGAGAGTTGGCAGTATGCGGTGCTCCTGTTTCTTTAACACTGAAGACATCTTGGAGACTGGTCTTGTGCATTGTTAATCAACTAATTCACAAACAGCCAAGAACATTTACAGAAATTTATATAAATGAACCTGTGATGTTTTAACCTGGAGTTGGTTTGCATCATGGTTTAGTTAAGTCAGTCATAATTTGATTATTCTTGGTAGAGAACTAATAGATTAAGTTACATATCAGATATCAAAGACCTTGGCCTTCTGATTTCAAACAAAAATATTTTTCTTTTAAAGCTCTTGGTGGAAAGCCAGTAGAGCTTATGGCATGGCCCTGTTTCCATCGTCCGTTCATCTGTCTGTCTTAACTATTTCTCTTTAGAGCAATAGAGGCCACAGATTTCATATGATTCTTTTCATCTTTGCAAGATGTCTCTGTCACTCTCAATATGAACTCGCAGCCTATTGAAACATAGCAAAATCAACCGTTTTTGTCTCGCTGCGACGAAGTAGCGAAAGCGAGACTTAGGTATTACTTTTCTGGCGGCAGCATCAAACATTTGCATAAATTTAGCTCAACGTTAAGTACTTGTGCTCAAATTTGGAATACAGTTACAACTCATACCCTTCTTCACATTGTATGATGAAGATGCTGAGTGTGGCCTTAATTTTGTGGTAAAAAACTTTCTTAAGTTTCTTAATCTTTAGCTCAGCTGGCGTCATGGCGAATTGTCTGTTGTGCGTGCATGCGTTAACTTTTCCTTTAAATGACTTCTCCCTAACCACTTGGCCAATTTGGTTGAAACTTCATAGGAAGCATCCTCTCAATGTCCTCTCCTAGATTCCTTCAAATTTCTTTGATCCATCCAAAATTGTTGACCCTTTATTAGATTCCTTCAAGAAATGTTGATTGGTTGTGTCCGTTGTTTTATCCAATTTTTGTGAAACTTAATCAGAATAAATGTCTTGATAATATTTAGGTCAAGTGTGAATATGGGTCATATGGGGTCCAAAACTAGGCCACCAGGTCAAACTTATCAAAAACCTTATAAACACCATAGAGGCCACATTGTTATGCAATCTTCATGTAAAAAATTCAGAAAGTTTCTTTTTAGGCCAAGTATTTCAGCCGATTAGTAGAAAACAAATAGTGGTTTTTGAAAACACTATGTGAAAATGAAAGTCTCATTATCTCAAACAGCGAATTTGTGTCATACCAAAGACTTTAAAAATGATAGTAATAGATGCCCTCCTTGGCGCTCGGGACTGCAGGTTTAGCCTTACGATTGGCCTGTAGTGTTGGTAATGTAACAAGGAAAACGCCGTGATATAACTGAAAAAATGTTGAAAACGGCGTAAAACACCAAACAATGAATCAAACAGAAGATTAATGCCGTTAATAAGTTATATGAGCCGTGTCACGAGAAAACCAACTTTGTGTAAAGTATCGACCCGGATCAACCTAAGCATGTCGCGCAGGCCAACCCGGACATACACTGTTCGCCTCCTGTGGATTTTCTCTCTCAGGAATCATTACTCTATACCTCTATACCAAGAGACGGAATGTGTCGGCCCGGATTAGCCTGCGCAAATTGTGCAGGCTGATTTGGGTCGATACACTACGCAGATTCCATACTGTTGGTTTTCTCGTGAGACGGCTCATATAATCATGAAATATCAGCACCATAATTTGTATCCCACCTGCAGACGCATTTTGATGCTATAGCAGCAGACGTCTTTTGAAACATTGTGGCAAAAGGAGAAATTGCTCATTATTGCGCATGATGATCTGGTTCAATACATTACGCAGAGTCTATGTTTCTCACATACAGCAAATCTGCAGCAGACGACTTTGAAAACAAGGTGACAAGACCACGAAACATCTTCATAAAAGATAGCTTAATTGATAAATAAAGTTGAAAACATTATAAAGGAGAATTGTGATTATGACATAATGACCACATGAAGTTTACATTCACATATTAGTCTACTGGCAGATTACTTGTGTATCTCATTGAACACCTGTTTCTCACCAGAAAGCAAGCCAATGCCTTATTAGCTTATCAAAACTCTGTGACAGGAAATCTATAAATACAAGAGAAAGTTGATGCAAGGCATCAATGTCGCCGGAAAAGACTGCATTGATTTATTTATGTATTCTTGACTTTCCTTAGTCTATACAAACATTAGGAACGTTGAAATGAAAACATTTGCTTATAAATTTTATATTCATACCTATACATTAGGGTATCTATAACAAATTAACGAAATGTGTACACATTTATCTTGGCTTAAATTTAATTTTGCTGTTGTTACTTATTTAAATAATAGTATTCATTCATATAATTTCAATGTTTGTCAATCTTATTCGAATCACAAGGTAAATATCCTGGTATTGCTTTAAAGGGAGGTAATTTGAAGTAAACAAAAGTCTTCAAAAGGAAAAATATATCGGCATTACCGTCTACAGTTTAAATTGTTCTATTGTTTGTGGATTTAAAATGTTCTTTTTTTCTTATTTCTACATGTACAACGAAATATTGCGGCTTCTCTTTGACGCTTTGCGTCAAACATTCGTCTTGTACTTGTCTAAAATAAAATAATATCACTCGCTTTTTCATATCGAAATGCGCATGCGCGAAAATCGATGTTAAAGGTCACGAAACTACACAACAGAATAGGGTCTATATTTAGCTTAGAAACAGTTCCTACTTTAGATATTCATGGATTAACATTATTAAATGAATTCTACACAAATCAAGACATCTCTTTGACATGAAAACAACATTAAGTAAGTTAAAATTGCTATTAAAAGGAGAATTCGACGTGATATTTATCTCGACATTGACACATAACGGTCTGCAGCAAGTCTAGCAGGGACCTCTTATGTCTTCGTAAATAAGACAAAAAACACAAATGCGAGTCAAAATAAAGAAACTGTAAATACCTAAAACATCGGAATATTTATTTCATTTTAGATGTGTCATTACTTAGTGTTTTTAAACAAACACAATTGTAATATGTTCAAGACATATAAATGTGTTTCTTTCTAATAATAATCCCCCCTCCCAGGTGATTTCAGAAAACCTATTAAAAATAGAAGTCGCCGGCTTCTGCCCGGCGACTAATGATATGATATCATTGTATAGACATTAATTACATCAGGGTTTCACCTGAAATGGTAGTAACAGCTAGGTGATAACTTTTGCTACAAGTCCTTACTAAAGACAAAATACACGGGTATTTGAGTAAACCACATATTGGTCATAGGTTGATTTTAATAAATATTGGAACACTTCTTCTTTTGCCACAATGATTGCAAAAGTCATCTGCTGCAGATGTGTCGAAATGGGTCTGCAAGCTGGTAAGGGTAAATGCATGATTTAAAACATTGTAGGAAAACAAAATATTGCTTTTTGTTTCAAATTTTCCCTTTCCCCATAATGTTTTCAAATGTTGTCTCCTACTATAGCGTCTAATGTGAGATGTTCCTTTTCAATTCAGGGCCAGTATTTGCTAGACTCGGAATTTCATTGATAAAGACAGAAACTATTAATTTTCAATAGAATTAATGGTACGTACACTATAACCATTTCCCACATACAACAAATCTGCAGCAGACGACTTTGAAAACATAGTGATAAAAACCTGAAAAATCTCTGGCCAATTGGCGAATTCCACA
Organism: Serripes groenlandicus; assembly: GCA_031761405.1. Lineage (NCBI taxonomy): Eukaryota > Metazoa > Mollusca > Bivalvia > Cardiida > Cardiidae > Serripes > Serripes groenlandicus. The sequence continues at coordinate 27,758,553 of JASEVX010000005.1, forward strand.
ATGTTTTCAACTTTATTAAACAATTAACAGAGATTTTCAGGTTGTCAATATGTTTTCAAAGTCGTCAAAGAGCTCTAGATAAGGAGCGTTTTTCATGCTCAGAAATCCTTATTTTAACCTCCAAAACCTTTGTTGTGGGTACTCAAAAGAATTGTCTCAGTATTTTATTCCTCCTTATCTAGCCTCTGATTAGCTCTGACGAGCCCCTTGCAGGGAAAATATTACACTGACCTGTTTTTCTACACTCAAATCCAAAGAAATGTACCTAAAATGGTTAACAGCATGTAACGTTTATGAAAGCCAACATCTGACGCTATACATGCGTTTTAAAATAAAGCTACAATAAACAATACAATTTGAGAATTCTTCATAGCTCATAAGCTGATTTGGTTTCAATGTAGCTGTCAAGATCGTCCATAATTGAATGTTTCTAGTCGTTGCTAAAATAGTTTACCCCAAGTTACAACATTAATGAATGTGAATAGAAGACAGTGATGCAGTGGTAGATGAGTGGCGTCTCGTACCAAAGGTCCCGGGTTCGAATCCAGTGATGAGCGGGTTCTGCCTTAAGCATTTTCCCACGCAAAACGGCACGAATACTGGTTGTCTTCCGGAAGCAGACATCGAACGTGATTAATATCAGCTTAAAGCTTGTTCCGCAAGCTTATTAAACTAACGAGTGTAAAATTCAATAAAATTACCTGTCCCATGCAATGCCGAACGAAGACAATGTGCTTATTGAGCCAAACAAAAGTGAAGCCATCGAGAATATGTCACACCGAATATAGTCCTTCCCTAGCACTGTCCAGTCGCACAGCAGGAACATATAACTATACTGACAATCATGCACACGTAATACGTGTTCTCCCTTCTCTGCAGCAGTCTATGTTTGACAAACATCAAAAGGGAAGTAACCAGAAGATTATTTTTAGTAAAATAGTCGAAATTTCAAATATAGTATGTTTTATCGTTCTTTTTAGTTTCCGACACAATTTCAGAGACATTCCTAACCGTCACGGATGAGCAGTTTAATAAACCCATTCTTGGAATGTATGTATCCAGTTGTTATTATAACCTCTTTTCACAAAATCGCTTCTCGATTGCCTCGAGGTGTTTGATCTATGAATGTTGACCAATTCGAACAATGAACTTGAACATGTGCATAAGTGCTCAATTGACGTCATTGAAAAAAGAACTGGGGTTTGGCGCATTTTTATTTAAACATTTATCCCCACCTACAATCATCACTACTTTGCTCTGCCGAAAGTTGTGTGTTTTCCTTTACGAAATTCATGTCTTTGTGTGAAAACGGTATTTGCTTTAAACAGGTATGTATGTTTTATGCAATAAAGGTTATTATTATGTCTCGCCCTGTATACAGGGGAGATATATTGTTTTTGTCCTGGGCGTCTGTCCGAAATCGTGTCCGCTCCATATCTCCAAGACGGCTTGAAGGATTTTCATGAAACTTGGCTCACATGTTCACCTCATCAAGGCGACGTGCAGAACCCGCGTCTCGACAATATAGGGTCAAGGTCACGCTTGAAGGTCAAAGGTTTGAGGCTTTATTTCGTGTCCGCTCCATATCTCCCAGACGGCTTGAAGGATTTTCATGAAACTTGGGTCACATGTTCACCTCATCAAGGCGACGTGCAGAACCCGCGTCTCGACAATATAGGGTCAAGGTCAAAGGTTTGAGGCTTTATTTCGTGTCCGCTCCATATCTCCGAGACGGCTTGAAGGATTTTCATGAAACTTGGGTCACATGTTCACCTCATCAAGGCGACGTGCAGAACCTGCGTCTCGACAATATAGGGTCAAGGTCAAGGTCACGCTTGAATGTCAAAGGTTTGAGGCTTTATTTCGTGTCCGCTCCATATCTCCCAGACGGCTTGAAGGATTTTCATGAAACTTGGGTCACATGTTTACCTCATCAAGGCGACGTGCAGAACCCGCGTCTCGACAATATAGGGTCAATGTCAAGGTCACGCTTGAAGGTCAAAGGTTTGAGGCTTTATTTCGTGTCCGCTCCATATCTGTCCCAAATTTATAGGTTGGAATGTTTTGAGAGATTTTGACAGATATTTGAGGGGAGACATCTGTTTTTTGCAAAAACAATTCTAGTTGTTATTATTATTATATACTTATGCCTACGTTTATAACACATAATCTCCATGGGGGTAATGCGCCAAGTTCATTATTCGAATTGGTTAATAGGAGGTGCGATGCGATGTTCCCTCATAAAGACGCTTTCTGACGCCTCTGCATCAGACGGCTTTTTTTATAAAGAGCAATTTCTCCTCATGTTAGCATGTTTTCTTCTCTTTTCAATTACTGGGTCCTTCATTTAAAAGGATTTTCTTTGCTTTTGCCTAGACGTTTTCAAAGTCGTCTGCTGCAGAAACGTTGTATGTGGAAAAGGGTTAAGATGTTTCAGCCGTGTGACAATGGCAACAGCGATAGAAGTGCAATTTACGTAGCTTAAAGCAGTGGCGCGACAACAGCCTTGCTAAAGTGTACACTGGGACTTGATTTCAGATTGCTAGAGACTCACTAGGCCTATCTTTCTTCCATTTAGGGACACTTGAACACACCATTAGGTGAATGAGTGAATGTTGAAGATAGCATAAACGGTCAGTTCCTCAATCTAAGCCACCTAGAATAGGTTGTAGATGACCAAATCCAGTCCATATACAACACATTCAAGTAAGATATTCCCGAAGTTGGTGTAGACGAGTTTTAAATTGATCGAAGGCGTTCAGGGAAATTAAGCGGCCGTTCAGAGAACAATCCGTTATCAACCATTACATATACGTTAGCATGAGTCAATGAAGACCTCCGCAATTATTAGTAGAACTAGAACACAGGTGGTATCGTTTAGATAGATGTCTTCATGGACTCCTGCTAACGTATCTGTAATGGTTGGTGACGGATTGTTCTCTGAACGGCCTCTACATTTCAAACCTACCTCCCCGATATTGATTAACTTTTTGTGAGGAAGACAAATTGCAGCAGACGACTTTTGAAAACATCTATTCAATAATGATACTTTCATCTATAGAGCATATCCATATTTCTGCCGAGATGTTTTCAAAGTCGTTTGCAGCAGATTAATTGTATGTAGGAATGGGTTAACTATATTCAATAAATATACAGACATAATTATATAGAGCATATTTATTGTTTTGCCTATATATTTTCAAAGGCGTCTGAAGCATAATTGGTTAACTCTATTCAATATCTATACTTTCATCTATAGAGCATCAGCAGAGGAACTTAATAAGCTAGAATTAGCTTCCATTCCGATTCTTTTGTATTTTCTATAATCAATTATGGAAACGAAAAAAAAAAGTATGAGTTGCATCAGGCGATTTGGGGGTCTTATGACTGCGTAATGGAATCGTATCACGGCTAAATTGCGTTAAAGTCGGGACTTATCTACATCCTTGGTTAAACTAATGAATAAATGTATAGTGTTTAGCGTGCATTCAAATATAAATGATAAAGTAAATTAAACAGGAGGACCATGATGTCCCTAGATCGCTCACCTAAATTATGCAATGTGATTTCTAATGCAAAACAATTCAAGACAATTATTCTGATAAAAAATCCAAATGCATTTTCCAGAATGTTACCAAGATTTTCCTTTATTTGGCTAAGTGACCTAATCTTTTTAACCTCATATGACCCATATTCGAACATGGACTAGTCAAAACTTTTATTACTTTTCCTTAATTTTGTCTTGATGTTTTCAAATTAATCTGTTGCAGATTTGTCGTATGTGGGAAAGGTTAAACACAGAACTCTTGATATGGAACATTTTTAAATTTCTAACATCCTTATTTGACTCTCAAACCCTATGCTGATGGTAATCAAAAGTGAGACGATTGTTTTGGGAACCCACAACATAGCATTTGGGCGAGATATAACAGAAATATTCTGGGGGGAAAACCGAGGTGGACGCCCCAAAACTACACCACAGAGTCGGTCCCGTCTAAGATATATCTTAAGTCAACTATTCATAGATCAGTTTACATAGAAATAAATACAATAAACTGACATTGTTATGTATTCATCATTCGACAGTTGAATTAACCCGTTCTCACACGTTGACACATTTTGACACCTTATATTAAATTTCCTTAATTTTGCCTAGGTGTTGTTAAAGTTATCTGCTGTTGATTTAGTGTATGAGGGACAGTAGTCCTTTAAGAAGAACTGCAGTTTGAAGCAGACGACTTTTTGAAAACATTGGAACGAACAATTTCTCACTGTCACCACCATGTTTTCAACTGAATGTTATATACATAAAACGACTTTGAAAATGCATAGATAAGATATAAAAATGAAACTAGCAATATTGAGAAATTTCTTCCATTGTCACAATGTTTTCAACCGTGACTTCTTCTGCGGATATGTCAAATTAAGTTTGCACTAGCATTTGACTTGCATTATTTAATCTTACTCAAGTCGATGAATAAGAAGGGGTTTGTTGCTTTGTAGCAGACGGCATTTGAAAACAGTGGAAAAAGGAGGAACTGTTATTAATGAACAATTTCTGCCTTTGACAGCATGTTTTCAACTGTATCATTTGATTAGATCAGTTGATAGAGATCTTTTATAATTCTACCTGTATGTTTTCAAAGTCGTATGCTGAAGATTTGTTTTATATATTTTGGAAAGGGATGACAGAGTTTTATGAAACACACGATAAGCAATTGTTGTCAAGTAAAAAGGCGTTACGTGTAAGGGTAAACAAAGTGTTTGACTGAGGTTAACGGTGTTTTCAACACATTTCCAGTCATATCACAAAAACTCCACACGACATACTTGGAAACTTTCCAAGCAACTGGCTGCTTTTCCACATAGACAGTCAAATTTACTTTTGTCAAACGTCGGAAAGAATGTTGGCCGAGCTGGGATTCGAACTCACAACCCCTTAATTGACATCCTGCGTCGCTACCAATCAATAGGGGATTGCATCAATAGGAACAATAGAACATAAATAGAAGATATGAACATAGTTTATTTTATTTCAATAACCTTCCATTGGGCCTAACAATCCCATTTGGATTCTTTATTACAGAAATAATATATCTAAGAACAAAAATAAGATTAAATGACGGTCAACATGCATTTTAAAACACTGCCCATGAAATAAAAATCACGGACAAAAGTATTTCATCTGTCTTTGGACAATAAATACCCCACCATAGAAACGAAATGATGTAAATAATGAGGTAAAATAATTAGCAAAATGATAATTAAGGAATACTCATATATATACACACACACAATCATATCACGGCGGCTCATGTTTCTTGGCTTTCTCACACCAGTACTTCGTACAACATTCTTTCCAAGCAACTGGCTGCTTTTCCACATTGACTGATAGTTTGTTTGTCTTTCACCAATGGGCTATCAGTGATAATTGTCAATAATAAAATAATAATATAATTTATTTAACTGTCTTTACCAATGGGCTATTTCAATTATTTAGTTATCTTTTTATTAATATTTTGTTATTGACACTTATCACTATATATAAGAAACAGAACTCGGTTTGTTCACCCCTACTTGGTGCAATGTAAACAGCTGTATTCAGAATTAAGTCTCTACAGCAGACAACTTATGAAAATATAGTGGGAAACGAGGAATTACTAACTGTCACTTCCAATATCTTTACCCTACAAAAACAAAACCTTGAACATTTTGATTCCAAAAATTAGAAAAAAATGAAGAAATGGATCATTATTTTCAATATTTGTCTGCAGCAAATGCAGCAAAATGGGTCTTCACGAGGGAAAGTATAAACTATTGATACATTTGAGCGATTACTCATTTGTCCACAAAGTATTTCAAATGTCTTCAGCTGCAAAATTGTAAACTTTTGGTTATATGGGGTGAACGGTTCAAAGAGTTTATTGGCAGTCGACACACATATATACATATATACAACAGGCATATTTTTGTAATAAAAGTATAATATGAATGTAAAAGAAATACATGTATGTACCCGTACTCGGATATCAGTTACTGCGTATGGCCGACTCGCCCAGGAACAACCAGAGATAAAACTAATGGTAAAAACTCTGGAAACCTGTGTCCATTTGTCAAATGTCATGCCATGAAATGTCGAACCTCATTTGCAGTATTAATCCTTAATATATCATCTAATAATGTATAAGTATAGTCATTTGTATTGAACTGTTAAGTTCTCTCTATGTGTAACTGATTAAACATAACTGAAATAAAACAAACAAGAGCACCGCGTACGGCACAGACGCTCGACTGATAGAAAACAGAAACATGATGGCCCTGGAATCGCTCACCTGCTTTTTTTTTACTTCACTTTAGCTATATAAGCCCAGCCATCTGGCGGGCATAGTTTCCAACCAATCAACTTGGCTTTAAGGAATCTGATAGAGGGTCACCCTAGGAACATTTCTACAAAATTATTTGAAAATCGGCCCGACACTTTTGAAGGAGAAGATTTTTTAAGTTTTCACTATAGCAATAAAAGGCAAAATAGCCCCGCCCCCTGGAGGCCATGTTTTTTGACCAATCAACATGGCTTGAAGGAATCTGATAGAGGGTCATCCAAGGAACATTTCTACAAAATTATTTGAAAATCGGCCCGACACTTTTGGAGGAGAAGATTTTTTAAGTTTGCACTATAGCTATATAAGGCAAAAAAGCCCCGCCCCCCCCTGGCGGCCATGATTTTCGATCAATCAACATGGCTTAAAGGAATCTGATAGCGGGTCATCCAAGGAATATTTCTACAAAATTATTTGAAAATCGGCCAGACACTTTTGGAGGAGAAGATTTTTTAAGTTTTCACTATAGCCATATAAGGCAAAAAAGCCCCGCCCCCCTGGCAGCCATGTTTTTCGACCAATCAACATGGCTTCAAGGAATCTGATAGAGAGTCACCCAAGGAACATTTCTACAAAATAAGTTCAAAATCTGCCAACCAGTTGGGGAGAAGTAGAATTTTGAAGTTTTTTTCGTTTCGTTGCCATGGAAACCAGAATTCTGCATGGATCCCAAAAATTTGAAGGAATTCTGGTGAGGTCAATGAGAGGATGCTTTCTGTGAAGTTTCATCCCAATTGACCCACCGGTTACTGAGGAGAAGATGTTGAAGATTTTTTAAGTTTGCACTATAACCATAAAAGGCAAAATAGCCCTGGCGGCCATGTTTTTGACCAATCAACATGGCTTGAAGGAATCTGATAGAGGGTCACCCAAGGAACATTTCTACACATTTATTTGAAAATCGGCCTGACACTTTTGGAGAAGAAGATTTTTTAAGTTTGCACTATAGCCATATAAGTAAAAATGGCCCCGCCCCCCCTGGCGGCCATGTTTTTCGACCAATCAACATGGCTTGAAGGAATCTGATAGAGGGTCACCCGAGGAACATTTCTACAAAATTATTTGAAAATCGGCATGACACTTTCGGAGGAGAAGATTTTTTCATTTCGTTGCCATGGAAACCAGAATTCTGCATGGATCCCGAAAATTTTAAGGAATTCTGGTGAGGACATTGAGAGGATGCTTTCTGTGAAGTTTCATCCCAGTTGACCCACCGGTTCAGAGGAGAAAATGTTGACGGACAACGGACGCCGGACATAGGGCGATCACAATAACTCACATTGAGCATTTCGTGCACAGGTGAGCTAAAAAGCTGAGCTGAACAAAAAACCTTAACCGGACGACCACGCCGCCGCCGACGACGACCACGCCAGGGTCATGACAATAGCTCTCGTTTTTGGGATAGGGGCGTTTCGCGCCTATCCCATACTCAGGCTGTTTTCAAAAAGTCGGATTAAAGCTGCAACCACAGTCCACATATGTATACCTACACCAACATCGAGTTTTGATTGGTTATAATCTGCCTTTTCAACGATTTCATTGGTTCGACCGAATCACGAAAAACCCTCCGTTTGCATTAATTAATGAGACAAAATAGTTCCAACGCGTGAAACACACTCTGAACTATGATTGACCTTAATGTCAGTGGTGTAAGGTAACGTCGACCGTGCTGTGACCCCATTAGTTTACAACAGTCGACTAACATAGAGAAATGTGCAAATCACTGTAAATAAAATTATTGAAAGGAGTTAAAACCATTGTGGCAAAAGTATAAATTGCCTCCGATAAGCAATTTCTCCTTTTGTCGCAATGTTTCCGATTGTCGTCTGTTGCACATGCGTCTGTAAGCGGGAAATGGTTACATCCTCCCCATGGAAGCGGAGCCCTTTCCGTGATAATATAACAGTTCGAATATTGAAATATTGTTGAAAATGGAGCTATTGCTGACAATGAACGATTTCTCCTTTTCACACAATGCTTTCAAACACGTTTCAAATTAATTCTTTTCATATTTAAACGTTTTACTGTGGACATTCTTTTACTCTATCTCCTTTCCGGACACATTTTGAATAACATGCTAGAGATTAATGATAACGAGCAATTTCGCCTTACATCAAGAGGAAAAATATATAGTTTATACATAGCTTTGTGGAAAAAGAGGAAATGGGTCACAAATAACCATTCTGCAGCCGTCTGCTGCACATGCGTCAACAAGCGACTTTAAACGGGAAAGGATTAAACCGTTTCCGTTATAGCTACTTAGTTACATACGAATGTTGAAAGTATATTTGCCTACGGAGCAACTGCTGACAATGAGCAATTCCTCCTTTCCAAACAATGCTTTGAAACATAAATCAATTTTTTTCTATAACCTAGATAACGAACATATTTGTCTACAGTTATTATTTTAACCTTTGCCCCTTTTAGACACATTTGACTAACATTAACAGATAAATGATAATCAGCAAGTTTGTCTTTTTCCACAATGTTTGAATTACTATTCAAAATAATACTTTCAGGCTTAGTTAAATGTTTTTTGCTGTATATTTAGTCTACGTGGTCAAGGGTAAGGACTAGTTATTACATAATTCGTCCAAAGAGAGAGGTCCTACTGTGTATACATGCCATGAAAGAATGGTACTAACGGTCTCACGGCTACTGGAGAATTGTTGGTAAAACAGGTCGCGTGTTGTGTTGAATATTCTCACGTGTCGCTGTATGTCGACCCAACTAGGACATAAGAATTAAATCTACAAATTAGAGATAAGATTTCAACACCGATTGATTGTGGTTTAACGCCGTTTTTAACATTTTCTACGTTATATCACGGCGGCCAGTTCATCTAATGTGTTTCCTGGTTTTCTCACACCAGTACTCTACACAACAATCTTCCCAACCAACTGGGTTCTTTTTCACATAGACTTAGCCCATTTGTGAAAGACGAATGACGCATGTCGCATAGACTTTTGTCAAACATCGGAAAGAAAGTTGGCCGAAAATGTCAACATACACACGAGTTATAACCGCAAGGTCATTATTTATTTTATAATTGAGGCGCTTCTACCGATTTTGGGACTAAAATTATAATGTATATGCATTTGCGCTAATTGAAGATTCAACGTTCGTCAACGTGTAATCTAGTCCTAGACGTATCTGTTGACAAATAAACTAGAAATATAGTCTAAATAGGTTTTTGTAAATAAATCTTGTACGGTCCCATTTCGGAGATACAATTAATTTGCAAATACTTTACAAAATCTTAAGCTTTCCTAAGCACAGACGTGTTTTGACGCATCGAACCAGTCTTTTGTAATCAATACTTTATAAGTTGTCTCTGTCTGTAAAGCTTGGAGGTATAATCCGGTGTCCGGCCGGCTGTCTGCCTGAATGTGCATTCGTCCGTCCGACATGGATTGCATGTATTGGTCAAAACGTTGTTTCTGTATGGCAGATTTATTTGAAAGTGGTCACACTTATACCGTGTGATCAGGAGAACGGCAAAATAAATACTAGGTACATAACTCTGGTCTGCTTATCTTAGTTATCTTCATTTTTCCTTATTTAGTTCAGCGATTGTCTCAATTAATTTCCATTGTATCCATTTCAAACTTGGTTTGTAGGTAACTTTTGACCTACACATTTGCAGTGCACCATTACCATAACTTTAGCATGCTGCGTTTGGAGTGTGTATATATTTGTCTTTTCATGTTCTCACTTATTATATGACTTTCGCATGCAATACATGCGTTCTGTGAAATGCCCTTGTTTCGTTAATGAGTGTTTCCCAAGCATTGTACTTTGTCCAGAGCGACTGACTGTCTGTCCGTCTTTGTGTTCATCCATCCGTCCGTCTGTCCGTTACGGTTTGCATTAATGGGTCAAAACTTTGTTTCTATTTCGCGGATCCATTTCAAAGTCGTCACACGTATACATTGGGATTAAGAGATCGATACAATATTTTGAACACAAATCTGATCTGGTTTTTTTTAGGTGTAAAACTCATTTTTCATTATTTCGGTTATTGTCTCAATAGATGTCCAATGTATCAATTTTAGACTTGTTGTATAGGAAACTCAGAGTTACAGATGTGCAGTGCAAAAGAAACATAACTCTAGCATGCTTTCGATTGTCTTTTATTTATCAGCATTTGAACATATTGTCAAGAAATAGAAAATCTCTATAATTGAATCGATTACCTATAACTAAAAGTGGAAAACAATTTGAGCAATTTCCTCTTTTGTCACTATGTCTGCTGCATAGGCGTCAGAAAGCGTCTTTATGATGGAAAGAAGGAAGGGTTTAGTAACAATATCCCTTCTAATTTGGAAATAGTATAATCCTATTTAAGGCAGCTGTTGCACATATAGATACAGGAGATATGAACAATCTACATATTGTATCATATCGACATTTTTCATGACGACAAATATTAGAAAGGGCTATGCGGCTAGCTTTTGAAAAAGTTAAAAGCATTACCAAACTGAGGTTTAAATGCAATATAACAAAATTCGTTTGAGTAGTTAGGTTATTTGATTATTCCTTAGGTATCAGACCCATCAACATTTGTAGCAAGTAAAACTCGAAAAGTATTAAATATATGATAATAACAAAGTTATTTTGTGAAAGTGGAACCATTCTTCTATTGCAGTAAATATAATCTAATATAATGTTATTATTCTTGATGTTATCGTTATTGTTTGTTATCATTATCATTATAGTTGTTAATAATAATAATAAAACAAGAGCACCGTCTGTGCCAGACGCTCGACTGATAGAAAACAGAAAAAAAGCTGAGCTGAACAAAATACCGGCCGACGACGACGCCAGGTTCATGACAATAGCTCTCGTTTTTTCAAAAGTCGAGCTTATAATACAAATTAATATAATTATTATCAATATAGTAATTATTATCATTATATATTAATATTATTGTTGAAGTCCTTAATATCAGTAGTTTACTGTAGTCCGTTATTATTGTTAGTTTTTAACCTAATTATTATCAATATAGTTATTATTATTTTTGTTATCATTATTGTTAGTTATCATTATCATTATAGTTGTTAATAATAAAATAATACAAATTAATATCATTAGTATCAATATAGTAATTATCATTATATATTAATATTGTTGTCGTCGTCGTTGTTTAAGTCCTTAATATCAGTAGTTTACTCTAGTCTGTAATTATTGTTAGTTATTAACAGACAGACAGACAGAACATTTTATTGTTGCAATTAATGCGTATACATAAAATATACATGACAGGAAAATACAAACAAACATGATTCATTTGGAATTGATAGGATGATTGAATTAAACATGAATTCAGCATGAGAGTGATATAAACATGAATTTAACATGAGCATGATATAAACGTTATGAGGATGAGCAATGTATAAATAGGGGAGTGTTATTTAGAAACAGAAGACATTGAACAATTGTTCCTAAATTTAAATGGTGAAGTGGACAATGTACAATGGAAGAATCAATTATGAGGTAAATAATGAGCGACGTATGAATGAAGGATCGAATGAGTGTACGAATTAATGATCAATCAAGTTGCAGTTTTCGAAGAAGAAATCATGATACATTAAATATGTTTCTCAGTAGAGTTGCCTCTTTGATATAAATAGCTAGACTAAGGGTTGTCTTTCTATTACTGTTGGTTAGTAGTTCAGCAAATTTATAGACGCTTGGACGAATAAAATAATACGTTTTCAAGTGTTTGTTCCTAAGTTCAGTAAAACATGGACATGCAATAATAAAATGAAATAAAATAAAATGAAATTCATCTTCGATGTCAGTAGATTTACAGCATAGACAATATCTTTCTTCTCTAGGGGTTCTGTTCTTAACCTAATTATTATCAATATAGTTATTATTATTGTTGTTATCATTATTGTTAGTTATCATTATATATAGATGTTAATAATAATAATAATACAGTTATTATTATAAGTCCTTAATATCAGTAGTTAAGTATGTTATCACTGCTAGTTAATTATTAACATAATCATTATCAATATAGTTAATCTTGTTACTCAAAAAAGCTTTGGCTTTTATACAAAATCCGACAAGAGTCTCACGTAGTTCTAAAATGCACCTAACTGCAGCAAACTTCAAACCTTCACTAGGAGGAATTAAAATGAATGAATAAATACAATTAATATCATTATTATCAATATTGCAATTATTATTATTATTATTGTCGTCGTCGTTGTTGTTATTATTATTATAAGTCCTTAATATCAGTAGTTAAGTGTGTTATCATTGTTAGTTATTAACATAATCATTTCAATATAGTTATTATAATTGTTGTTATCATTATATTTGTTAATAATAATAATAATACAAATTAATATCATTTTAGTTTACTTTAGTGTGTTATTATTGTATAAATCCGACAAGTCTCACGTAGTTCTAAAATGCACCTAACTGCAGCAAACTTCAATCCTCCAAAAGGAGGAATTAAAATGAATGTATAAATAAATAAAATTAATATAATTATTATCAATATTGTAATTATTATCATTATATATTATTATTATTGTTGTCGTCGTCGTTGTTGTTATTATAAGTCCTTAATATCAGTAGTTTACAGTTTACTTTAGTGTGTTATCCATACGTTTTCTAGTTAACTTTCATATTTGATATTAATTTGTTATTTATGTTTGAAATTGATATTTGATATTTTTGTTTTATATTTATTTTTTATATAATTGCTGCATATGTAATTATTTTTATACTTTTTTTTAGCTCGACATTTGAAGAATATGAGATCTATTACAGTCACAGTCTCCAGGTGTGTCTGTCAGTCAGTCAAGTTAGACAACTCTTGTATGAATTCAGTACAAATTATGGCACTTGTTTGACTTTGACAATTTGGTTAAAGTTTGGCATGCAAGGTACTATCATGCACATATCTCATAAACCACAGTTTACTATATAATCAAATTGCAAATGGTCGAGCATGCTGCCATATTGACAACTCTTGTTGTATGGTATTGCACGACATTTTGGTAATAAGGCCTACAAACCACTTTATCATATTGAATAGACATTTTAGTTGCTGAATTTAACTGTTGCTTTTGTTAAAGTTCAAGCCTCTAGAAGTTTTACTTGCTACAAAGTGTATACTTTCTCTAATGTGTTATGATTAAACCAGTGCATGCCCGTATTGAATGAAGAGCCACATTTCTTAAACATAAATCAAATCAAGATGCTATTTAACATTTCTAAACAGGAATACATCACATACAGTGTATATCACAAATATCTAACATCGTCTACAAGGCTGAAAAAATCACACTTTAATAGTAATCTTAGTAATATTGTTATTTCTTCTTTTCCATAACTGTCTCCCGGGAATCGATCATGTTACTTTACTTCTGACGTCTGATCTTGATATATAAATTGTTGGATACAAGCCGGATCTGATCTGTAGATAGACTGTAGCGGGTTTATCTCTGAGTAGGTTTTATCTCGGAGTGATTATTAGGTTTATCTTGGGAGTATAATCACTATCTTATACACCCCCCAGGTGTGGCGTACCAAATCTGGCGTTTAAGCGTCTATGTTAACCTGGAATTATATACTAGTAATATGCAGATGTTCTATTGCATTTTCAATAGTACACATATATGGTATATTACAGTATATATTCGTAATGTCACTAACAATAAGGAAACGCACTCTTTTTTTTCTAAGCCGAAAAAGGGGCATTACTGAATTATTTAAGACAATAGTAATGTAACTTGGTATAGACATACATAGTTTACTTGATGTATTGATAATCAATACATGTTTAGTACTTTGGTCAAAGGGAAGCAATTCGGATTGGAGCACCGGGCAGACAATTTTGTCGAGGGAATTTCAGCTAAATCTATGTGACTGAAGTAGTCTTCAATTGTTTTATTGTTAGGAAAGAACCATAGCCAAAAACCATGGACAATGAATCACTTCCTTCTGACCTTTTGATATTGTTTAGAAGTGAAAGTAGAGAACGAGAAAATTCGTTTTTTCCAGGACCGATTTGGTCCAAAATGACGGTTACCATTTATTATTGGTTGAATATAGGTTTGTGTTATTTGGATTGTTCGGAAAGAAGCATAGCCCAAAACGCTATAATTGTCACCTATAGAAAATAAATTGCTTCCATCTGACCATCAGGATCATTAATCTTTTTTTCTTCCTAATAAGGAATATTTCAATTTGTGTTACAAATAAACAAATTGTAATACAACTATACATGTAATACTTAAAAAAAACTAGAAAATTAAAATGTTATCTTTACCGAGTTCAGGGGTGTAGTTCCAAAGTCCAGTGTGCGTTGATCCATTCTTCTAATGTTTGTGTAGTTATCTCTTCCATCTCGGTTCTTTATATCTGGGACAAAAACTGAACATGATAAGCATGTGGAAAGCAAACAAATATTCGTATATTGTAAATGGTTTAAAGAATCATATATAAACAAGTAACTGTAGGATTGCAAGCAATACCATAATCCCCTACCGATTTGCACGTTTTGACTTGGTTTCTGTTGTCATAGCAACTCAATATTTAAGGTTATCAAGACAATAAAGCATGCTTTAACTCATAAAAAAAATGACAAAATCCCATGAAACGCGAACTTGATCTGCGACACATGATTACAAAGCCATATACAAAATTTCAGCTCAATATCTCAATGCATGTAGAAAAAAAGTGCGGAAAACTGATTTATTAATATTCTAAGTCCAAAAAGGGGCATAACTCATAAAAAAATTGACGAAATCCCATGAAACGCGAACTTGATCTGTGACACATGATTACAAAGCCATATACAAAATTTCAGCTCAATATCTCAATGCATGTAGAAAAAAAGTGCGGAAAACTGATTTGTCGGACTGACTGACAGATGGACTGACAGATGGACTGACTGACAGATGGACGGAGTGCAAACCTAAAAGTCCCCTTCGGCACGCCGGTAGGGGACTAATAAAGCTTCCGTTCTGTTCTATATTACAGACACATGGTTCGTTTGCACACGTTACGAATGGTGACAAGGAGGATCCAAGAAGATTATAAGCTGGTCGATCAAAAGTCACAAATGGTTCTTAGAAACGTTTTGACCAGTTCCCCCATGTTTAAAGGAGTCGACTTTTGAAAACATTATGACGTAGAAATTGCTCAACAAACTTCCTAACCCTTATCCACATGCAGACGAAGTTTGATGCAAATGATGCGGCTTTTGAAATTATTGTGACAAACGTAGACATGGTTAAAAACGAGCAGTTGCTCCTAAGGCTACAATAATTCGAAACGAGCAAGTAATTATTCAATACCTAGTCGGGGATTAAGCTATGAAGTCCAGTGTGCGTTGATCTGTGTTTTCATCTCTGAAAGCGGATCCGTTTCATATCGGTTTGTTATATCTGGTACAAAATCTGGAAGTAAAACCGACATCTTTTAGATTACACACGTTACGAATGGTGACAAGAAGATTCTTAGCCTTTCAGCACATGCAGACAAACTTTGACGTAAATGAATATTAAGCAGACAAATTTTGAAAACATTGGGACAAAAGTAGAAATTGCTAAAAACAAGTTATTTCTCTTTTGCCGCTATGTTTTAAACATCTTTCAAGTAATACAACGTTCATTTAGGTATTTTCCATATTTCTTCCGCCTAGATGTGTTCAAAATCGTCTGTTGCAGATATATTTGTATGTGGGAAAGGATTAATGAGTACTTGAGATGCACTCCATGAAAACGTACTATTTGTTATTTTCTTTCCGTGTAAAGTTTGTGAATATCGATTAAACCTGCACACTTAGCATGTGCGACCAGTGTAGTCTCAGATCAATGTGTGCATCCGCATATATCTGTATCTCGATCTACACTGGTCTATCGAAAGTCACAAATGGTTCTTAGAAACGTTTTGACCTGTTCCCTCATGTAGACGCATTTAAAGGAGTCGACTTTTGAAAACATTATGACGTAGAAATTGCTCAAGAAACTTTCTAACCCTTATCCACATGTAGACGCATTTTGATGCGGCTTTTGAAAACATTGTGACAAACATAGACATGGTTCAAAATGAATAGTTGCTCCTTATGCCACAATTATTCGAAACGAGCAAGTAATGACTTCTTACCTAGTCGGGGGTTGTAGCTCTGACGGTGGTGACGGTGATCTGTGTTTTCATCTGTGAAGGCGCATCTCTTTCATCTCGGTTTTTTATATCTGGAACAAAAACTGAACATGGTTAGCATGTGGAAAGCAAACACATAATTTGTATATTGTAAATAGTTTCAAGATCAATCATATATGAATAAAGCTTATGTTCTAAGAAACATTTTGACCCGTTCTCTCATGTAGACGCATTTTGGTGCATTTGAAGCAGTCGAGTTTTGAAAACCTAGTGACAAAAGTAGAAAATGCTCAACAAACTTCCTAACCCTTTCCTACATGTAGACGCATTTTGATGCATATGATGCAGTTTTTGAAAACATTGTGACATCGGAAGACATGGTTCAAACTGAATAGCTGCTCGATCCTTATGCCACAATTATTCGAAACGAGCAAGTAATTACTTCTTACCTAGTCGGGGGTTGTAGCTCTGACGGTGGTGACGGTGATCTGTGTTTTCATCTGTGAAGGCGCATCTCTTTCATCTCGGTTTTTTATATCTGGAACAAAAACTGAACATGGTTAGCATGTGGAAAGCAAACACATAATTCGTATATTGTAAATAGTTTCAAGATCAATCATATATGAATAAAGCTTCTGTTCTAAGAAACAGTTTGACCCGTTATCTCATGTAGACGCATTTTGGTGCAATTGAAGCAGTCGAGTTTTGAAAACCTAGTGACAAAAGTAGAAAATGCTCAACAAACGTCCTAACCCTTTCCCACATGTAGACGCATGTTGATGGCGGTTTTTGAAAACATTGTTACGTCGGAAGACATGGTTCTAAATGAATAGTTGCTACTTCTGCCACAATTATTCGAAACGAGCAAGTAATTACTGCTTACCTAGTCGCAGGTTGTAGCTCTGACGGTGGTGGCGGTGATCTGAGTTTTCATCTGTGAAGGCGCATCATCTCTTTAATCTCGGTGTGTTACATCTGGAACAAAAGCGGAACATGGTTAGCATGTGGAAAGCCATCACATAATTCGTATATTGTAAATAGTTTAAAGATCAATCATATATGAATAAAGCTTCTGTTCTAAGAAACAGTTTGACCCATTCTCTCATGTAGACGCATTTTGGTGCAATTGAAGCAGTCGAGTTTTGAAAACCTAGTGACAAAAGTAGAAAATGCTCAACAAACTTCCTAACCCTTTCTCACATGTAGACGCATGTTGATGCATATGATGCGGCTTTTGAAAACATTGTGACAAACGTAGACATGGTTCAAATCGAACAGTTGCTCCTTTTCCCACATTTATTCGAAACGAGCAAGTAATTAATCCTTACCTAGTCGCTGAGTGTAGGAGACGTAGTTCTGAAGTCCACCAGTGTGCTGTGCCTTGATCTGTGAATCTTTCATCTCGGTTGGTTATATCTGGAACGTAAATGAAACCTGTAGACGCATTTCGATGCAATTGAAGCAGTCGAGTATTGAAAACATTGTGACAAAAGTAGAAAATGCTCAACAAACTTCCTAACCCTTTCTCACATGTAGACGCATGTTGATGCAGCTTTTGAAAACATTGTGACAAACGTAGACATGGTTCAAATCGAACAGTTGCTCCTTTTCCCACATTTATTCGAAACGAGCAAGTAATTAATCCTTACCTAGTCGCTGAGTGTAGGAGACGTAGTTCTGAAGTCCACCAGTGTGCTGTGCCTTGATCTGTGAATCTTTCATCTCAGTTGGTTATATCTGGAACGTAAATGAAACCTGTCGACGCATTTCGATGCAATTGAAGCAGTCGAGTATTGAAAACATTGAGACAAAAGTAGAAAATGCTCAACAAACTTCCTAACCCTTTCCCACATGTAGACGCATGTTGATGCATATGATGCGGCTTTTGAAAACATTGTGACAAACGTAGACATGGTTCAAATCGAACAGTTGCTCCTTTTCCCACATTTATTCGAAACGAGCAAGTAATTAATCCTTACCTAGTCGCTGAGTGTAGGAGACGTAGTTCTGAAATCCACCAGTGTGCTGTGCCTTGATCTGTGAATCTTTCATCTCGGTTGGTTATATCTGGAACGTAAATGAAACATGTAGACGCAATTCGATGCAATTGAAGCAGTCGAGTATTGAAAACATTGTGACAAAAGTAGAAAATGCTCCACAAACTTCCTTACCCTTTCCCACATGTAGACGCATGTTGATGCATAGGATGCGGCTTTTGAAAACATTGTGACAAACGTAGTAGACATGGTTCAAATCGAACAGTTAATGCTCCTTTTCCCACATTTATTCGAAACGAGCAAGTAATTAATCCTTACCTAGTCGCTGCGTGAAGGAGACGTAGTTCTGAAGTCCACCAGTGTGCTGTGCCTTGATCTGTGAATCTTTCATCTCGGTTGGTTATATCTGGAACGTTAATGAAACCTGTAGACGCAGTTCGATGCAATTGAAGCAGTCGAGTATTGAAAACATTGTGACAAAAGTAGAAAATGCTCCACAAACTTCCTTACCCTTTCCCACATGTAGACACATGTTGATGCATAGGATGCGGCTTTTGAAAACATTGTGACAAACGTAGTAGACATGGTTCAAATCGAACAGTTAATGCTCCTTTTCCCACATTTATTCGAAACGAGCAAGTAATTAATCCTTACCTAGTCGCTGCGTGAAGGAGACGTAGTTCTGAAGTCCACCAGTGTGCTGTGCCTTGATCTGTGAATCTTTCATCTCGGTTGGTTATATCTGGAACGTAAATGAAACCTGTAGACGCAGTTCGATGCAATTGAAGCAGTCGAGTATTGAAAACATTGTGACAAAAGAAGAAAATGCTCCACAAACTTCCTAACCCTTTCCCACATGTAGACGCATGTTGATACATAGGATGCGGCTTTTGAAAACATTGTGACAAACGTAGTAGACATGGTTCAAATCGAACAGTTAATGCTCCTTTTCCCACATTTATTCGAATCGAGCAAGTAATTAATCCTTACCTAGTCGCTGCGTGAAGGAGACGTAGTTCTGAAGTCCACCAGTGTGCTGTGCCTTGATCTGTGAATCTTTTATCTCGGTTGGTTATATCTGGAACGTAAATGAAACCTGTAGACGCAGTTCGATGCAATTGAAGCAGTCGAGTATTGAAAACATTGTGACAAAAGTAGAAAATGCTCCACAAACTTCCTAACCCTTTCCCGCATGTTGATGCATAGGATGCGGCTTTTGAAAACATTGTGACAAACGTAGTAGACATGGTTCAAATCGAACAGTTAATGCTCCTTTTCCCACATTTATTCGAATCGAGCAAGTAATTAATCCTTACCTAGTCACTGCGTGAAGGAGACGTAGTTCTGAAGTCCACCAGTGTGCTGTGCCTTGATCTGTGAATCTTTCATCTCGGTTGGTTATATCTGGAACGTAAATGAAACCTGTAGACGCAGTTCGATGCAATTGAAGCAGTCGAGTATTGAAAACATTGTGACAAAAGTAGAAAATGCTCTACAAACTTCCTAACCCTTTCCCACATGTAGACGCATGTTGATGCATAGGATGCGGCTTTTGAAAACATTGTGACAAACGTAGTAGACATGGTTTAAATTGAACAGTTAATGCTCCTTTTCCCACATTTATTCGAAACGAGCAAGTAATTAATCCTTACCTAGTCGCTGCGTGAAGGAGACGTAGTTCTGAAGTCCACCAGTGTGCTGTGCCTTGATCTGTGAATCTTTCATCTCGGTTGGTTATATCTGGAACGTAAATGAAACCTGTAGACGCAGTTCGATGCAATTGAAGCGGTCGAGTATTGAAAACATTGTGACAAAAGTAGAAAATGCTCCACAAACTTCCTAACCCTTTCCCACATGTAGACGCACGTTGATGCGGCTTTTGAAAACATTGTGACAAACGTAGTAGACATGGTTCAAATCGAACAGTTAATGCTCCTTTTCCCACATTTTTTCGAAACGAGCAAGTAATTAATCCTTACCTAGTCGCTGCATGAAGGAGACGTAGTTCTGAAGTCCACCAGTGTGCTGTGCCTTGATCTGTGAATCTTTCATCTCGGTTGGTTATATCTGGAACGTAAATGAAACCTGTAGACGCAGTTCGAAGCAATTGAAGCAGTCGAGTATTGAAAACATTGTGACAAAAGTAGAAAATGCTCTACAAACTTCCTAACCCTTTCCCACATGTAGACGCATGTTGATGCATAGGATGCGGCTTTTGAAAACATTGTGACAAACGTAGTAGACATGGTTCAAATCGAACAGTTAATGCTCCTTTTCCCACATTTATTCGAAACGAGCAAGTAATTAATCCTTACCTAGTCGCTGCGTGAAGGAGACGTAGTTCTGAAGTCCACCAGTGTGCTGTGCCTTGATCTGTGAATCTTTCATCTCGGTTGGTTATATCTGGAACGTAAATGAAACCTGTAGACGCAGTTCGATGCAATTGAAGCAGTCGAGTATTGAAAACATTGTGACAAAAGTAGAAAATGCTCCACAAACTTCCTAACTCTTTCCCACATGTAGACGCATGTTGATGCATAGGATGGGGCTTTTGAAAACATTGTGACAAACGTAGTAGACATGGTTTAAATCGAACAGTTAATGCTCCTTTTCCCACATTTATTCGAAACGAGCAAGTAATTAATCCTTACCTAGTCGCTGCGTGAAGGAGACGTAGTTCTGAAGTCCACCAGTGTGCTGTGCCTTGATCTGTGAATCTTTCATCTCGGTTGGTTATATCTGGAACGTAAATGAAACCTGTAGACGCAGTTCGATGCAATTGAAGCAGTCAAGTATTGAAAACATTGTGACAAAAGTAGAAAATGCTCCACAAACTTCCTAACCCTTTCCCACGTGTAGACGCATGTTGATGCATAGGATGCGGCTTTTGAAAACATTGTGACAAACGTAGTAGACATGGTTCAAATCGAACAGTTAATGCTCCTTTTCCCACATTTATTCGAAACGAGCAAGTAATTAATCCTTACCTAGTCGCTGCGTGAAGGAGACGTAGTTCTGAAGTCCACCAGTGTGCTGTGCCTTGATCTGTGAATCTTTCATCTCGGTTGGTTATATCTGGAACGTAAATGAAACCTGTAGACGCAGTTCGATGCAATTGAAGCAGTCGAGTATTGAAAACATTGTGACAAAAGTAGAAAATGCTCCACAAACTTCCTAACTCTTTCCCACATGTAGACGCATGTTGATGCATAGGATGGGGCTTTTGAAAACATTGTGACAAACGTAGTAGACATGGTTTAAATCGAACAGTTAATGCTCCTTTTCCCACATTTATTCGAAACGAGCAAGTAATTAATCCTTACCTAGTCGCTGCGTGAAGGAGACGTAGTTCTGAAGTCCACCAGTGTGCTGTGCCTTGATCTGTGAATCTTTCATCTCGGTTGGTTATATCTGGAACGTAAATGAAACCTGTAGACGCAGTTCGATGCAATTGAAGCAGTCGAGTATTGAAAACATTGTGACAAAAGTAGAAAATGCTCCACAAACTTCCTAACCCTTTCCCACATGTAGACGCATGTTGATGCATAGGATGCGGCTTTTGAAAACATTGTGACAAACGTAGTAGACATGGTTCAAATCGAACAGTTAATGCTCCTTTTCCCACATTTATTCGAAACGAGCAAGTAATTAATCCTTACCTAGTCGCTGCGTGAAGGAGACGTAGTTCTGAAGTCCACCAGTGTGCTGTGCCTTGATCTGTGAATCTTTCATCTCGGTTGGTTATATCTGGAACGTAAATGAAACCTGTAGACGCAGTTTGATGCAATTGAAGCAGTCGAGTATTGAAAACATTGTGACAAAAGTAGAAAATGCTCCACAAACTTCCTAACCCTTTCCCACATGTAGACGCATGTTGATGCATGGGATGCGGCTTTTGAAAACATTGTGACAAACGTAGTAGACATGGTTCAAATCGAACAGTTAATGCTCCTTTTCCCACATTTATTCGAAACGAGCAAGTAATTAATCCTTACCTAGTCGCTGCGTGAAGGAGACGTAGTTCTGAAGTCCACCAGTGTGCTGTGCCTTGATCTGTGAATCTTTCATCTCGGTTGGTTATATCTGGAACGTTAATGAAACCTGTAGACGCAGTTCGATGCAATTGAAGCAGTCGAGTATTGAAAACATTGTGACAAAAGTAGAAAATGCTCCACAAACTTCCTTACCCTTTCCCACATGTAGACACATGTTGATGCATAGGATGCGGCTTTTGAAAACATTGTGACAAACGTAGTAGACATGGTTCAAATCGAACAGTTAATGCTCCTTTTCCCACATTTATTCGAAACGAGCAAGTAATTAATCCTTACCTAGTCGCTGCGTGAAGGAGACGTAGTTCTGAAGTCCACCAGTGTGCTGTGCCTTGATCTGTGCCTTGATCTGTGAATCTTTCATCTCGGTTGGTTATATCTGGAACGTAAATGAAACCTGTAGACGCAGTTCGATGCAATTGAAGCAGTCGAGTATTGAAAACATTGTGACAAAAGTAGAAAATGCTCCACAAACTTCCTAACCCTTTCCCACATGTAGACGCATGTTGATGCATAGGATGTGGCTTTTGAAAACATTGTGACAAACGTAGTAGACATGGTTCAAATCGAACAGTTAATGCTCCTTTTCCCACATTTATTCGAATCGAGCAAGTAATTAATCCTTACCTAGTCGCTGCGTGAAGGAGACGTAGTTCTGAAGTCCACCAGTGTGCTGTGCCTTGATCTGTGAATCTTTCATCTCGGTTGGTTATATCTGGAACGTAAATGAAACCTGTAGACGCAGTTCGATGCAATTGAAGCAGTCGAGTATTGAAAACATTGTGACAAAAGTAGAAAATGCTCCACAAACTTCCTTACCCTTTCCCACATGTAGACACATGTTGATGCATAGGATGCGGCTTTTGAAAACATTGTGACAAACGTAGTAGACATGGTTCAAATCGAACAGTTAATGCTCCTTTTCCCACATTTATTCGAAACGAGCAAGTAATTAATCCTTACCTAGTCGCTGCGTGAAGGAGACGTAGTTCTGAAGTCCACCAGTGTGCTGTGCCTTGATCTGTGAATCTTTCATCTCGGTTGGTTATATCTGGAACGTAAATGAAACCTGTAGATGCAGTTCGATGCAATTGAAGCAGTCGAGTATTGAAAACATTGTGACAAAAGTAGACAAGAAACCGCTGAAGACGGTAAGGCCGGATTGTCGGCAATTTGACCTTGAAAATCGACAAGTCAAGGTCAAAGTAACCATAGAAATCAATAGAACTTGTTACTGGTTACCTTCAGGCAAAGTTTCAAGTTTGTAACCCTTTCCAGTGCTGAGATTGCCTCAACCTGAAACTTTAACCGATTTTGCCTCAACCTGAAACTTAACCAAAATGTTGACGGACAGACAGACAGACGGACGGACAGACAGACATCGCCAATCTATAGACCGTAATTGCTAGAGCAATCCAGCCAAAAACTGTTGAAAGCAAATTAAAACACAATTTGCTGTGATATAACTATTAAAATATTGAAAGCAAATTAAAACGCAAGTTGATGTGATATAACTATAAAACTGTTGAAAGCGGAGTAAAACGCAATTTGCTGTGATATAACTATATAAATGTTGAAAGCAAATTAAAACGCAATTTGCAGTGATATCACTATAAAACTGTTGAAAGCAAATTAATACGCAAGTTGTCGTGATATAACTATAAAACTGTTGAAATCAAATTAAAACGAAAGTTGTCATGATATAACTATAAAACTTTTGAAAGCAAATAAAAACGCAAGTTGCCATGATAAAACTTTAAAACTTTTGAAAGTAAATTAAAACACAAGTTGATATAACTATAAAACTGTTGAAAGCAAATTAAAACGCAAGTTGCCGTGATATAACTGTTGAAAGGGGAGTAAAATGCAATTTGCTGTGATATAACTATATAACTGTTGAAAGCAAATTAAAACGCAATTTGCAGTGATATAACTATAAAACTGTTGAAAGCAAATTAATACGCAAGTTGTCGTGATATAACTATAAAACTGTTGAAATCAAATTAAAACGAAAGTTGCCATGATATAACTATAAAACTGTTGAAAGCAAATAAAAATGCAAATTGCCATGATAAAACTATAAAACTGTTGAAAGCAAATTAAAACACAAGTTGATATAACTATAAAACTGTTGAAAGCCAATTAAAATGCGAGTTGCCGTGATATAACTATAAAACTGTTGAAAGCAAATTAAAACGCAAGTTGCCGTGATATAACTATAAAACTGTAGAAAGCAAATTAAAACGCAAGTTGCTGTGATGTAACTTTAACCAAAATGTTGACGGACAGACAGACAGACAGACAGACACACAGAAGACAGACAGACAGACAGACAGACAGACGGGCAATAGCAACATGAAGGTCAAGAGTTATCATGGAAATCAAAAGAACATGTTAGTGGCTACACACAGCCCAATTTTCAAGTTTGTAGCTCTTTCCATGTCCGAGATTTTGCTTCAACCAGAAACTTTAACCAAAATGTTGACGGACAGACAGACAGACAGACGGGCAATAGCAAGGTGAAGGTGAAGAGTTATCATGGAAGTCAAAAGAACATGTTAGTGGCTACACACAGACCAATTTTCAAGTTTGTAGCTCTTTCCATGTCTGAGATTTTGCTTAACCAGAAACTTTAACCATTTTGCCTAACCTGAAACTTTAACCAAAATGTTGACGGACAGACAGACAGACAGACAGAC